>WBMW01002721.1:250805-374019 GCA_013396635.1 Penelope pileata | reverse complement strand
TTTTTTTTTTTTTGGTAACTTTAAAAAGGCATTTTCCAGAATATTTAGCATTTACTAATGTTCATGTATAGTTATAACCACAAGCAAGATCGTAAGTCTCTGAGCTATTTTGTTGCCCTATATCTTTCTAAAAAAAAAAAATCTTTTACTCTTTTCTTTTTCCTTCATTAGAAAAAGAAACAGATTCTGTATTTTTCTCCTTTGTGGTTTTTATAGTTTTGCTTAGGGATGGCTCAGTTTGGAGACTGCAGGATTGGATGGCGTCCTTCTGGTTCTCCTCCATCCTCACCTTCATAGCACAGACTGCATTTCGTGACCTCTTATTTCCATCTACCCTCTACTGCCGTACCACCAACACCCACCTCTGACATTGTGGGCCAACATACATTAAAAAAAAAAATGAGGTATTACCTTCAAAGCAGGTCTCATATTTCTCAGCTGTTTTGATGATATTTTTTTTCTCTTCAGTCTTGTGATAGTTGCATGAATAGTTGCTATAATTTTGATTTAAGACAGCGTCATTCAATGTTTCAGAAAATCAGGACCCATTTCAATTAGGCTTTTCCAATTATCTTTTACTTACAGAAAAAAAAATCTGGGTGGGTAAGAATGCTGTTGTGTCTCTGGGGATTTCTTGCTTACAGTTGTAAGGCTCGATTCTCTTCTTTCCTACAGTGATACAAATCAGGCAAAAATGTAAGGTATAACGTGAATGTGTAAAATCAGAGAGGAGAGAGGAAAAAATGTGGGCCCAGTGTGAGTGAAATGGAGAGTATTTAGATGCACATACAGTGAGTCTTTAAGCAGAGGGGGCAAAGACAGGAGGTTCATGAAGCTGAGGCAGTGCAGGAATTGGAACTCATCTGCAGCATTAGAGGTAGCTGGCTTTGTGTCCCTGCACACTCTCTCCACCATCACACGTTTTCGGGTACAGCTCTTCAGACAGAAAGGGAAGATAACCATCTAGAATCAGCCTTCCCTGCACCGCCAGGGACTGCAAAAGGAGAGGGAAGGCCAGTGGCCACCCCCATGGCTCTGGGTGGCCACAGGCCAAGCAACCTCACTGTGACACAGAGGGGGCTGGAACCCAGAGGAGCCGCTCCACTGCTCCCATGCCCAAGGTGCTGCAATCCACCAGGAGCTGCCTTCACCATGCCCAGGCCTGGAGCAGCTGGAGGGAAGCAGACTTCTCTCCTGGGACATTAGAGAAGTTGCGCAAGCGTCATTTGCTGTCACCAGAAACGTGAAAGAAAGCAGGAAAATAAATAACGTCAGGAGTCAAGCTAATAGCAAGCCTGTCCTTTTGCACGTCGCGGTGAGGAAGAAAGAGAGGGGACAAGAAATCAGCAACTCCTAGACAGAAGGACAGAGAGAATACTGCATCAGTTCACAGCAGGAACTAAAAATGCACAATGTTTGTGCCTCAGATATTCACCTTGTTGCTCACATTTAATTTTCTAACAATGTTTTCAACAATAATGTTGCTTGATCACAACACCTTATGTGTACACTGTGGGGAGGAAGGTCAGTACAACTTGTGGGGGCACCAGGAGGGCTGTGGGTGAGCTCCATATCCAGTGCCTCCTCCATGGAGAAATGCACAGACACTGTAATAAAAGGGTGAAACCTCAAACAAGGAAAGGAGCAAGGGAAACAGGAAAGCGGTAAGGGGAAGGTTAAGAGACTTCATGGAGAAATAAAGTCCTCAAGAGTCCATTCCTCAGGAAAAAGACGGCAAAAGATCTGGAGATAGGGGAAAGGAAAGACATTGAAGTGATCACATGGAAATTAGAGAGACAGACCTGATAATGTCTATTGAGAGGCAGGACCGGAGGGAGACCAACTCAGGAGGAAAGCAGCAGGTTTGAAGGAAGGGGATGAGGAAAGCAAATGTATTTTAAATGAAGCAGACTTCCAAGAAAAGTGTGAGAAATGAAAGACTACAGAAAATTTACCCAGACATAAAACAGTAATACTGAAGAAAGGACAAATCACAGCAGGACTAGAGCGTTATTGGCTCTGCTTTATTGACTGTTTGCCCCACAAGTGAATGGTTAATGGCTTGCTTCCTTCCCTAGACTCTGCTCATTTGAACACAGTCAGCAGTTTTCATTGACTCTTGCAGTTAATATCCACGTTACACTAGATGATGCTGTTGTTAAGCTGTACTGAGGGGAGACGCTCTGCAAACACCACTCCATGTGGCATTTGTTCAAACCTCCATGAACCTGCCACGGCCTGAAGTGTGTTTGTAATGTGAACACTGATGGTGCGGGAGCTTGTGCGCAGGGTTAAGACTGAGTCCTGTAGATGCTGATCCATGCAAAGCTAAGAAAGAAGTTCATTCCTTCCTTCCTTCTTTCCTTCCTTCCTTCCTTCCATCTTTCTTTTTGTCCCAGCTGCTCTTTCTTTACATATTAAATCCAAAGAAAGAGGTTCCAGGCAAAGGCTTAGTGTGGTGCTACTGGTCTGAAGTGGTGCCATGGCTAGAGCTGAATATAGTACTTCTTCAAAAGTTCAACAATTTTCCCTCTTTCCCAAAGCATAACTAAGCAGTGAAAAACAAGGGAAGTGAAAGCGAAAGGGAAGGGGAAAGGGGGGAAAAGGGGAGGAAGGGGAAGGGGGAGGAGAAAGGGAAGAAGGGGAAGNAAGAGGAGAGGAGAGGAAAAAGGAGAGGAGAAGAAAAAAGAGAGGAGAGGAAAAAAGGAAAAAGGAAAGGAAGATACTTTTCATTTAACTTAATCAATGTGACATACTATGATATAAAATTTAATTGTGCACTGGGAGTGAATAGAGTTTGTGAAAAACTAGTACTATCCAATTATGCTTCATTTGTCAGGATGTAGTTAAAAAAACCTTTCTTCATGCTGTTCTTCTCATCAGGTTAGATTGACACTGTTAAAGAAGGAAGCAGCTGTAATCCCTTCTGCAGATTTCTTCACTTCCCCAATCAGGGCAAGAATCATTTTCTCACCTTCTGAGAGGCATCGCAGCTGGGTACCTGCCTCTGGTACAGAAATGTGAGCAGTGTGTCTGAGGGGAGCATGCTGAGCCTTTCCCATGAGCAATGATGATATGAGGCTGGGAGGAGTGGCTGACATGCCAGAAGGCCATGCTGCCATCCAGCAAGACCTGGGCAGGCTGGAAAACTGGGTGAAGAGAAACCTTGTGAGGTTCAACAAGGGCAAGTGCAGAGTCCTGCACCTGGGGAGGAATAACCACGTCCATCAGTACAGGTTGGGGGATGACCCGCTGTAGAGGAGCTCTGAGGAGAAGGACCTGGGTGTCCTGGTGGACAGCAGGTTGGCCATGGGCCAGCAGTGTGCCCTGGTGGCCAAGAAGGCCACTGGTATCCTGGGGGGCATTAAGAAGAGCCTGGCCAGCAGGTCGAGGGAGGTAATCCTCCCCCTCTGCTCTGCCCTGGTGAGGCCTCACCCGGAGTGCTGCGCCCAGTTCTGGGCTCCTCAGTTCAAAAAGGACTGGGAACTTCTAAAGAGAGTCCACCAGAGGGCAACAAAGATGACGAGGGGCCTCGAGCATCTCCTCCCTTATGAGGAAAGGCTGAGACCTGTGGCTGTTCAGCCTGGAGAAGAGAAGACTGAGTGGGGATCTAATCAATATGTATAAATATCTAACGGTTGGTTGTCAAGTGGATGGGACCAGGCTTTTTTCAGTGGTATGCAGCAACAGAACAAGGGGCAGTGGGCACAAACACAGGAAGTTCCATACGAACATGAGGAAGAATTTCTTTACTGCGAGGGTGATGGAGCGCTGGAACAGGCTGCCCAGAGAGGCTGTGGAGTCTCCTTCTCTGGAGATACTCAAAACCTGCCTGAATGCTTTTCTGTGTAACCTACTGTTGGGAACTGCTGTAGCAGGGGGTTGGATTCAGTGATCTCCACAGGTCCTTTCCAACCCCTGTGACTCCTTGATTCTGTGATTCTGTAATGCTTCTGAGGGAAGCACATCAACCTCTTCCCCAGCCTGCCTGTTCTCAGATGAGTCTGCCAATTCACAATTCACACATGTGGCCCCAGCATCTCCAAAGGACGTGATTGCTCACAGTGAGGTCAGGAGACCTTTGCATCTTTGGCTCCTGACCAAGCTTCCCATGAGAGGCCAAGCCAGTGGGTGGCAGTGGCTGCCCTGCAGCACGGATCTGATATCAACTCGGTTCTTCCTCCAGCATGAGCACAGCAGGGCCCTGCTCCTCCATTTGAAGGGAAGCATTAGTGCAGGGCCTGAGGCATCAGGGAGTGCCCAGGGAGCTCTGCAGGCATCACATTCCATACTGCAATGCTGTGCTATTGGTTTTGCTCTGCTCTCCTGTCATCAAGTTGCATTGAGGCTCAGTACTAAGAGCTGCATTAGAAGGATGTCAGCAGAGGATCCACGGCATCTCCATGTGTTGTTCAGACAGCCTGCAGGATTAGATAGGCCTAATGTGGTAGGGCAGGGTATAAACTTCCTCTGCAATTGCTGGAAATCTTTTTTGCTATGCCAGGCTCTGCCTGTCCTAGGAGAGAGAGGGTATTGTGCCAAATCACATCCTAAGTGAGTGTAGCTCCATAAATCATTGTTAGTGCTTAGCTTCTTAGGACTATGGGCAAGGAAAAGCAGCCTAAATGAGCAATAGTGTGTATTTAACTATGTATGAGGTACGAATCGCACAGCACAAGGGCTGTGCGTTGGATGTGCTGTCCGTAAATGCAGTAATGAAGCTGTTTCCTGGGGAACACTCACTTTCCTCTAGCCAAATGACAAGAAATCCTTTTTGGCATTGCATGACAGTGATACTGCAAGTTTCAAAGTGCAGAAACAAACTTGAAAACCTAATATAACACTAAACAGTAGCTTGCTGATTGCAGACCATATAATTTATCTTGAAGTAAATCACTTTCCTCTAGACAACAGCAATTAATGCTTAGACACAGAGGTATAATGGGCAGTTTGAGAAGAGGGTAATGTCTTCTTCCTTATGTCTCATAAACTCATTGCCTAGAATGTACATAGTGCTGCTTAACCTTCAACAACGTCCTCTGCACAACACACTGCAAATGTTCTGGACATTTGTTTCTTAAAGGATGACCAAAACGAAAGTGGTCGTGATTTATTCTTGCAGTTGTTTGTTGCAAGATCCTGACCCAGATTCAGCCCTCCTTAGGGCAGCTTTGCACTGCAGTCTGGGCAGGATGCTCTTGAAAAGGGCATAGCTGGTGTTGTGTTTGTGGACTACACTGCAAGGGGTTTAAGCAGCAAAGGTCAAACTCTGCTTGCTCTGAACTTTTTTTATAAGTCAGAAAAAGATAAGGGAGAAAAAAAGCATTTAGTCTGTAAAGAATATGCTGCCTAAAGCCTGTGTTAAGACCACGTTTAGCAAATAATACAGAACAAGAAATCAAACCAACTCCTGCTAATAAATCCCAAACCAGGCCTTATTGTTGAAGCAAATAAGTGAGGGAATTAGCCATTCTAGCTAGCACCCTTTGAGTCTGCTGTTTGGTACTGGCGCTGGAAGTCCAAGCCAGCACTCAGAATCCAGCTGTACAAGCATGACCCTACTTTCACCTTTTCCTGAAATGTATCGTAATGTAACTGAGCTCTTATCTTCTTTCCCCTGAGTGTTGGGCTTCTATCATCCTAATTCTGCTAAGAAAAAGAAAGGGAACATCATTATCTCCACTGAATTTAGCTTATACCTGAAACTTACTGTTCTTTCTCCAGCCTGTCCTTTCTGCATTGTCCTTCGTTACATCCCGTTTTCATTTCTGTTATTCAGCCTTCTCCCTCTCGCTCTCCTTGAGCAGGTAAGACTGCATACCTCCATGACACCTGGATTAGAAAGCTGTGCCTTAAGAAGGCTGAATGCTAATGCCATCTCACCAGATTCCACAGGCTGTGGATTTAACCTAGGTGCAAGGGTGCGAGGAATACTGCAGCAGCACAAGCCTCATCCGCACCTCCTGCACTTTGTCTCTGCTGGGCACACTTTGTTTTGGCTTTGCAGAAGCACAACTATTTCTCAACAACTACAGGGAAAGACCATGCTTTCTGCTCTTTTCTTCTACAGACCTTTCTCTGTGCTTCAGCTGCTGGGATGATCAGAGCAGTGCACCAATACGGGCTCCTGTCTCACTGCTGCCAGGCCTGACTGATTCATCTTGCTGCAGGGAAAATCGGGTTTGCCTCCCTTCCCTCTGTGTATCTTACACTCATGTATCCACACACACACACACGCACAGATTTCTTACCTGTCCTTTCCAGTGCCTCTGGGCCTGATTGCCACACCAGCATGCTGTAGCATGGAGGAAGGAAGTTCCCCTTTCCTGTATGCTTAGATTTGTCCAGTGACATCTCACGGTGTGAAAGAGAGCCAAGATCCAAAGCAGCCCCCATAGCCAGCTGGCTGTGGCTGACAAGCTGCACCAGGCACTGAGAACATCAGCAGACACTGCATTCCCCTGCCTGCACCCGACCTGCTCTTCACCGTCTGTCCTAGGACCATGTTGGTTGGACCCATCACTCCAAACTGCCCTTAAGCTGATTGTGCTAGCCTCACTCCTTCACCTTCCCCATTTCACCTCTGAAATTAGCCTGGCACTGGCCACAGGAACACCTTTCACTTAGAGGACGCTGTGTAGGCCGATAAGAGCACTGTTAGGATTCTTCTGCCTGGATTCTTCTGTTGGAGGAGACTGGCGCAGCTGATCTGCAGAGCCTGGGGCCTCATTCTTCAGCATGACTGAAGCTGGGATGGAAATGTCTCCCACACACTTCAGGTCATGCAGAAGTCAGAATGGAGAAAATATTTGCTGTAACTGATACCAGAAGTAGACTGTAGTCAATCCCAAACTGCAGCAAGTGCATGTTATTGAGATTAGCTAAGCATGTCAAAAGGTTTAAAGACTGATGTAAACTGTATAGTTTCTATCAGAGTCCTAGTTTTGGCTTTCCTCATTAGAAAATAAATGTTTCTGTATCTTCATCAACCAAAAACTTCAAAACAAGAGTGAAGCAAGTGTCAGGAATAATCCCCATACTCTCCCTGCTGCCAGTGTCCTTGGAAGCCAAGACAGGTTTGACATTTTCCTCCTTTAAGTATGTCAGTTTTCATTTTCTGGCTGTTCATGAGGCAGACGTTAGCCCAGAACAGTTGTACATGGAGCCATGTACAACGAACCCCAGCCGTGCCCAGGCTCCAGCAGACGGGTGCTGCTCTGCACAGGTGGATGTGTCTGACGCTGACATCCCGTCCTGAAGCCAAGCGCAGAAGGCTGAAAGCTGGATATGCCCTGGAGATCAGTTTGTCCTGTCTTCCTCGAGGTTTATCCTCTTAGGCCTCACAGAGATGGATTTACAGAGGGAAATCAGGAGGAGTGTAATGCTCCTCATCTGTAAGTACGACAGTGTATTTCGTACCGTGAGGCAGGGAAGTGACCAGAGCACTGCTTTCTTTCCCAAAATCATAACCGCTTTATAACTAACCCTGAGCTACGGACACATAGATAAGGTACCCCTGGAAAATCCTACCTACCTCCTACTCCCCATTTTCCACCCCAGAGAATACGGGACAATTTCTTCAAGGAATGCAAATTTGCCTTTCTGGAAAATTGTACCCCAGCTAAAAGAGAGGGTGATCCCTGTGTTGGCAGAGGTGGTTTACCCTGAGAACAGCAGTTTGTGTGCTGTTGGTCTTTGGCAGCTACCTCAAGGCTTCTGCCTAGGAAATTTTATCTCAGGGTATGTTTGGTCAGTGCTTTTGCCCTGGTTTTACCTGTCCTCTGAGTCATATTATGCAGCCTCCAGTGCTCCTGGTGCAGCGTGTGGCTGTAATTTGCCCAAGACCCCTTCTGTCTTGTCACTCTGAATGCTCTTTATTTAAATTAAGGCTGTGTTTCATGGGGAAAATCAGCAATGTTGTGGTGAGTCAAGCAGAAGTATGAAGTCAGTTGGTGTAGCTTAACAATAGAGAAACTGAAGTGTTGAAGATTTCATCCAGCAAAATGCCTTTGGTTCAATTTAGGGCACTCTTTCACCAAGGACTAAGTCCCTCAGGATTAAGGACCACTTTAGTCCCATTAGGACCACTTTAATCCTAAATGAGAACATCCATTTGGGGCTCTAATACACGTTGGCTTCCCATGGTCAGGTGAATTGGCTTAACTTACTGAGTGTCCCCTTGCCCACAACCCCTAAGTCTCCTTTGTTTTGCATTTTGCAGTGTCCTACAGCAGAGGACTGCTGCGTCACATCTGCTACCCCACGTGTCTAAAATCCTCTTTCCTTCCCTAAGTCACTGACTCATCCCTCTCATCAACTCTTGACTCTCTTTGCAAAGTTTGTAGGCTGCAAGCTATATAAAGAAACAAATTGCACTCAACTGTATTAGCAAGCAGCCTGGAAGGGTTTTTTTTGGTTTTGATTTGTTTTTATTTTTTTTTCTATGCAGCATCAGAAAACAATTTGCCCAAATCTTCAAGCTTTCTGAAACACTTGACTCACATTCCTGATTTATCGGCGTTACTTTATGCCTTGAAATTATTGCATATGCCAGTACTTTACTCCTTCATTCTCTGCCTTCTTTGTTCAGAGCTGATCAGTTTTTCAGAAATAATACAGATGATGTTACAATTAGAGTATTTCATATAGAACAGGCACATCCATCCACTCTCTCACTGTTATTAGAGAGAAAAGTTACCGATCTGAAAATAAATAGCCCAAGCATGAGGTGTTTTTGCGGAACAAAACAGAACAAGCGGGAGGACAGGAATGCAGAAACAGAGCCAGGACTTTGAGTGGCAAAAATTGGCTCATCTCCATTAGCTTGCTGGAGCTACAATAGCTTGAACTCTCACATTTGGCGAGAAGCTATAAAATGATTAAAAATGCATAGCATAAGGAGAAATGTATCCTTTTAAGCTGTTCTTTCAGTGGAGCTCTGCTGGCAACAGCACAGCCTCAGAAACAAATGATCTAAACTTAGGTTCCTGTAGTTGCACATCTGGCTGCAACTCACGGGGGCTTCTATCAGGGGAACCACGCAGAACTGGGGCCTCTGTGACAGCTGGAGTGACCACAGATATACAGGAGGTAAGTATGAGACTTCTCCCTGTTGGAGTGATCTCAGTGACCTGGAAATATGATGATTCAGATATTGACACTTCATGGCTTATGATTTATGCCATGAGTAGTGGAGAGAGGAGAATATTGAAAAAATTCTTGGATCTTTTCCTTTTCTTGCTAGCACAGCTGCTTCTCCTTCTGAGTTAGATTCTGGAGCAGCCTCTTCAAAAATTTCTTTTCCCAAGTTAGATTTTGGAGCAGTCTCTTCAAAAATGCCTACATTTCTTTAAAAAGATTGGGATGCAGGTTACAAATCCAAGGTGCTGTTGGAAGTTGTATTCCCATCCTACCAGTCATCACTAACTTGATATCATGATTCTCCCACGCCACAGCTTCTGTTTAGTTTCTCACGGGCAGATTTCTCATTTGTGTAAATCGGTTGGCCTTCCTTGGCACCTCCCAGAAGACCATGGACAGCGTTCAATAAAAAACCAAGCAGCTAAAATCTGCTTTAGCCATCATTTTGTTAGCTCTAAGAAGAAAAAAGCAGATTTTTGTGACCCTGCTTCCTCACGTAATACCTATGCATAGAAATGGGTATTGAAGCAAGAGCTTATTGACTTGTTTGGTGCTGTTTAAGGAAGTCAGGTTATTAAATCATTAAATCAGGTTATTCATATTGATCTTTACTTGAGAATTTTGTTTGTCTTTTCTATTTTCCTATAAGCCAGAAGGTTTTATGACAGCCACTATCCTTAGAAAGACCTCATCACTGTTGTGCTCTATTTATTAGCCATAAGTCTGCTAAGGCCTTCTCTCCTTATGACTCTCCAAAAATATTCTTCCACTCTTTCATTTATTTACTGCTTTTGGCTGACAGCAGCTCTTCAACCTGCTTAATATAGCACATAAATATCATGAATTTGCAGAATATCGAGCATCAAAGGAGAGAATTGCATCTTACTATGCCCTCTGTTGTTTCTCAGGCTAATTTAAAATGCTGTATCCTTCCGTTGTTGGATTGGAAAAAAGTTGTTGCTTTTTTTTTTAAAATTTAGGTTATGTTAAAAGGCTAAGAGTACTCCCACATACCTACATAGGAAATATTTTAAGTATGAATCATCTTTGTTGTGCTTTCTTCCTCCCTGATGCTATCAGTTGGGCTAGCAAAGTCTCGAGCAAGGCCGTTGTGTATGCTGTTCCAATCCCTGACACATGTCTGATGGCTGGGACCAGTACTTGGTTTTCAGAGCTGACAGCTGACTTTCACACTTACATGACTTCTATCCTGGAATCTGCAGGACAAAAGCATT
Organism: Penelope pileata; assembly: GCA_013396635.1. Taxonomy (NCBI): domain Eukaryota; kingdom Metazoa; phylum Chordata; class Aves; order Galliformes; family Cracidae; genus Penelope; species Penelope pileata. The sequence goes on along the minus strand of WBMW01002721.1, from coordinate 363,643 downwards.
TGTGCAGAGCTCTACTGAACTGTTAGCATAAGGACTATTACTAGGACATTGTTGAGAAACAACACTTCTATCCATTGTATGTTTGATTTTAGCTAGGCAAGTGACCCAGGTGTTCATGTAAATAGCTCACTTTTCATTTATTATTGAATAAAGTATGTCAACAAGGTTATTTTGCGTAGCTAGCTCAGGTTCCCTACAATGAGCAATCCAACAGTCACCTGTATTGCTGCTGATCACGCAGAGGGAGACCATCAGAGCACTGGTAAGGACCAGAAGTTGCTCAAAATTGTTTAACGATGATAAGGTTGAGATGTCTGTGACATTTTGGACAATATCTGCAGCTTGGGGGAGGCTGGGATGGGAAGAGTCGGAATTAAGAGTCTGAGAACTTGCATGGTTCCTCCCCACTCAGCCATGATGGGACGTCTGGGCTCAGCGCCCAGGGAGAGCAATCAGGGACTGCCATCACCAGCTATCTGCAGGCAGAAGGGAATGAGTAATGCTCTGGATGTCACCCCACACCTCTCCTGCTGAGGAGTGGTGCTGCTGCTGCAGCACAGCCACCATCACCCTTTGGAGTTCAGGGAGGTGGTGGGAATGCTGTCCCACTCAGTTCTGCCTCTCACACAAACCCCTGGCATAAGTGACATTGTGGCCTTGGTTAAGAAGAAATGCAGAGCTGAGCCTGAGGATTTTTTCCCTACATTTTTGGTGATTCTTTTGTTGTTTGGAGCACCATGCACCTCCAGTCCATCTACAGGTTCTCACTTCTATAGGTTCTCACTGTCTACTCTTTAAGGATGCTAAGTTTGGACACAAGAAGCACAGGTGAGAGTTGGATTACATGTACAGATTAATGCTCAGGACAATGAAAATACATTTGTTAGGCATCAGGCTTAATTTTCTTTACTGCTAATGGAAGAAGTTATTTCTCACTTTAGTCCCAAATGCCATTGCTTTGCTTTTTTATCGGCTCCCTCATCAGCAGTGACCTGAGAGGCAGATGCAAACTTCCACAGCCACTTGAAGTTTTAGACCGAACAAAATAGCTTTTCCTAGCAAGGGGACAACTCCCTGGCAACTGCAGTAATCAAACTGAAGAGTCACAGCTCTAAAGATTGTGTGTGTGCATGTGTGCATGTGTGTGCATGCGAGCATCTCAGTAGTAGATCTCTCAGTGCAGTGATCTGAGTGAATTAGAGGCAGAAGTCACTAACAAGCCAGCCCACTTTTAGCAGAATACTTATCAGAAGTCTGGTGTGTTAGCACTCCTCTTCTTGGCTTACGATGTGTCTAGTGTGGGCGTTCTGCAAATGTGAATAGTCCTTATTGAGCTGTGACCTTGAAAGGGCTGCTGCCATGCAAGAAAACAGACTTGTACATCTCTTGTGTAAAAGTCGCTAACAATCCACCACAAAGTTCTTTGCCACTTGCTTGATGAATGGAGGTTTTTCACTTGGCAGTGTGCCTAGTTAAGAGTTTAGTACCAACCAGAGACTAAATCTAGATCAGTCACCTACTTCCAGGAATAGCATTTGCAATACTGCTCCTTTTGTCAAGGTAACCACGTCACCCTTTTGCAGTTCAGCGTTAGCTTCTTATGAGACTTCAGCTCTCCTGCAGTTGTAAAGCGAATGGCAACAACAATAATATTTCTGTGAGCCTCCAAGAAAGTGGTGGGCTATTACGAAGCAAAAAGTCTTGTGGTAACAACCCCCAGACTTCCAGAATCCATGTTAGTCATCATGTAAAGTACTGTGGAACTTCACAAAGATCTGAACAAGGAAATACTGTGTTATATCAGGCAACAAATGGCAAGTGGAAACCCTGGTTTCAAAGAACAATGCACAATAGTAATTTCACCAAGCTGAATGTAGACAGGCAATGTACAGTCTGCAAAAAAGGGTCCAAAGCCAAAAAAAACAAGCACAACTTTTCTCTGCAGGAAATAGAAAGAACTTATTTTATTATTAGCCTAATCTAGGATAATAAAGAATTAGCAGTAAAAAGTGAAATTGAAATTACCGTGTAAACAGTAACACCCTCCTTTCCTTCCAAGAATTATACTAGAGCCAGAGCCCTTGCTGCTTTGTCCTGTTCTCCTCTCCAGTAAGTTTTAGGGAGATGATAATTTTTTGCAGCTTTTATAATTACACTGCTGGAATGTTGTCAGAAGAAAATAATATGCCCGAAGCTGCTCCAAGGTATTGTGCTGCCAAAGACAGTGGCTTCTTGCAACTGAGGAATTAGAGACCTGTCTTAGCTCTGCTCACAACACTTTGTTGAAAATGGTGACAAAAGGTGATGTCCACATCGTGAGCTTAACATGCTCACGAACTACAGATTTGATTATCTGAAAGAGTTGTCAAGAATTTATTGTGGAGACAGAGGAAAAAGGAAAAGCAGATTGCTAATACAAGACAGCGCTTATTGTCTAGATCAGCTTAGTGATGTAAGATGTGGTTGCAAATCTCCAGTGCTTGACATCACACCATGAAGGGACTTGGGCTCAGTTGTTCAGAGACATGCTGCTGCTAGATGTGGGCAGTTTATTTGAGAAATAAGTATTACTACGACTTGGCCACACACTAATCAATTTTATTTACAGATGACTTAATATCAATACGTTTCCACATTAGCTCTTTTTACATGGGCACAAGTATCTAGAATATCAGCAGGTTTTGGAACCAGGTCAGTGTTTACTTTTTATACTGCATTACTGCACTTCAGGTGCCAACACTGAAGATTAAAGTTGCTGATGTTCCTCTTGCACTAAAAGGTATGATGCATGGTGTGTTGTACTCAAGTATTGGAGTGCTTTTGTGCCAGCTGAGAAATCTTTGGGGAAAATGCTATTTATGACAATGTTTTTTATAATCTTTTGTATCACAACAGCAAAGAAACAAAATGTCACATAAGCTGACACCATCTCTAGCCCAGGAAACACCAGGCTACTTTAATGAGGACAGAGTCCTGTACAAAAAAATATGTATATAGCAAAAGGCAACCCATGGTCAGTCTGGGAACTGGGGTTTAACAACCAATGAGATTAGAACTTTTTCTCTCTTTGATTATTTCACACATTCACTCACTTCTGCCACCACCCCAGTGCTACGTTCACTAGGTCTCAACTTCCCTTCCCAGCAAGGACACCACTGCACATCCAGGAGGGTGGGCAGAAAGTTACATTGGCTCATGTTGCGGTGCTGCTTGCAGTTACCTTTGGCCAAGGTGCCTGGGCATCCCCTGGCATTCACCTCCCATTTCACCTTGGACAGGCAAGACAGAAGCTTTTCTCATTCTTTACCCACTGCATTGGCTGAGACTACGATTGAAGGGATGGTGTGAATGCCTGAGAACAACTCGATTTTAATGTAACTCTGGAGATTTACAGGTCTCTGGCTGGAGAAGCATTGCTGAATCCTACCTGGGCTCAACTGGATGAAAGAATCTCATTGCTAATAACTCATCCTCGTCCATCTTTCCCAGCAGAGTCCATGAAGGCCATCCTCAGGTTGCTGAGAAAGATTCAGGAGCACAGACCTGCGAGGTTAGTCAGAGAGAGAGGTGCGAGGATGAGCTAGATGAGTCAATAACAAAGTTAATATCAAACATGGGTAAAACTTGGCATCAGCTTATACAAGTAGATTTAACAGCAGGCAACTCAGTAGTATAAGGCTCTGCAAACTAGTGTGTCCTTAACACAATAAAACCTAGAACGCATCGCCATGAGATCACACATCTATTGCTTCCAGATTCAGGCTGGCTCACACAGAGCCCACATGGCACAGAGAACACAGCTACCATGCTACACAGTTAATTCTCCCCCAGAAAACCAGGAGGAGATTGCCATTGCTTTGGTTTTGGATGGGTTAATAGCAACTAAAACCCTCTTCCCTGTATTTCACACAAGCTTGAAGAGATGAGAATGACTTGATCCGGTGGCTGACATGGCAGCATTTCACTTGAAGTCTGCTCTGTACTTGTAATGCTTCAGCCAAGCTTTTATTAGAGACTCTCTGCCTTTTTCTTCTTTTGTATTTCTAGGAGCTAATTTCCATTTAGAGTTATTTCAGCTGGATCAGATAACTAAGCCTTTCTTCTTTTAAAACAGCTGAAAAATATTTATGTCTATTCACTAGGAAAAGAGCCCTGAGTTTTTGGGCATTCAAAACAGAAGACTATTTTTAGTTCGTTTTCTTAAGGAAATCATGCCTACTCAGCCAGGTTGTTCGTTCACCCATCTATCAATGTGGTCCTAATAACTATGAACCTGCAGGCTGATTTCAGCCAGATTTGGCAAATTTGCAATCTTCCTGCAAATCATGTAAAAACATGTGGTTAGATAGAAAGAGCCTATTATTTCCTTCACGATGCAGGAAAAGCAGGAGAAATGCGGCCAGTGTTTGCTCTTTTGGGCGAGAGCAGGCTGTCCCGTTACCCTCTGCCACTAACGGACTGGGTGCGGAGCTGTCATACAGCTGCAGCACAGCTGGCCCCTTCCCTGCCTTGCAACTGGAGCACCCAGAGTGAGATGAGACTACTGTAGGACAGCTTAGGGGTACATGGAAAGATGAGGGGAAAATCAGGGTTGTTGAAGGCCTATTAGGGCTTTGTAGGAAACATGTAGAGAAACAAATCTGTGGGAGATCAGGCTTCACTAGTTCTGCTACTCACAAAGTACTGTCTTGTCTTTCCCTCTGGAGTACCTTACTCTGAACTTCTTTTGCCATTTATATTCAGAAATCTCACCTGAATGACTCAGATCTTTTCATCTGGCACTTTGAAGATGTCATTGCCATTCAGCCTACATTTGCTGGATAAAAATGACAGCCACCTTTCCAGGCACCTCCTCCCTCAGCTACTTTAGGAGCACAGAATCCCAAAAGCACACTCTGTTCTCCCCCTGCCCCAACTCATACACTGTCTGTGTCACTTTTCATCTTTTCTTTGGGAGAATGAATGCAGAATATACATCTTACACTGGAACAGGGGAACTTTTATGATGTCAGTCATGATTTGTGAAAGTGTCAGCTGGCTATGTCTGGTTCATTTCTCTTGTAAGATATTAAGAACTGAAAGCACACATTTTAGGATGCATCTGCTAAACAAGGTGCTTTTCAAATTGAAGTTCTCTATCTCAAATATATTCACAAGTAACAGGATGGCCATCTGAGGAGGTGAGAGGGGAAGAAAGGGGAAAATAGAGGAAAAATAGTAAAGGGAATGTTTGAGGCTGCGCTTGTGGTATATACAAGTTAGGTGAAAGAACCAAGAAGAAAAGGGGTTGATGAAATGAGGGAACAAGAATGCAAAGTGCTGCAAAGGAAAGCAATGTGGGATGTCACTGCAAAACACCTATAAATTTCAAACCTTCGCTGTAGCAGCCTTTTGTGACCTGACAAAGGAATGCCCAGAGGAACACTGCATGGTATCACGTCCTTTTGTTTTGTTTCAGTCCGTTGTTACAAATTTTAACACTTTACTCGCTGTTTGACATCTGCGGAGCACTTGGCAGATGTCTTGGATGAGCTGTCAGCAAATCCACACGCATGTTGGGCACCACAAATTGATTTGACAGCTAAACTGGATAATTTAAATAAAAATAGGTTACAATGAAGACTGAAGTCTGTCTTCTGCTTGCCAAATTAAAAACCTAAAATCATAGGTTTGCTTGACACAAATATCCCATTCAGCCTTAAGGAAAGACTTTGCTTAGAGAAAAGGTAGAGGAAAATAAAACCCTCCAACATTACTGTTCCTGCTTCTCCAGTGAGAAAGCACTCACCAGTGATGTGGGAGCCTCAGTCACCTACCTAAAATGTTTTCTTGGATAGCTGAAAGCAATCAAATGTTTCTTGGCATACAATTAATTAAACACACCAGATCAGGTAGAGTCATCCTCTTTGGAACATTTTATCCATTGCCAGAGTCAGAGATTCATTCTTGCTTTTTTACTTTGAGTACACGAAGCCCCTCAGCCCCCCCGCTTTGCTACAACTCGTGCAGTGGTAGCTCTGAGACTGCCCCACGAGATGCACACCTCCCTCATCTGGGAGGGGGGTAAACTGCTCCTCCTGCATCTTTTCAAATGCTCCAGTTACAGCTTCTGGCTCTCAAGTGTTTATGTGTTATTCTTTGTTTGTTTGTTTGTTTGTTTTTCCAGATGAAACAGTTTGGCACAGCCAGTTCATATTTGCAGACAGTTTTGAAATGACAGAAGTCACACTGGCAACTTTACAGGTGGTTTTTGAACAGCCCTAACGCCTGTTCTTAGAGCTTTCCCCAGAGGTTTCCATTCATTCAGAGCCCACTGCATACACGTGCCGCAGCCTACGTTCCTTCCAACAAGCCACATCATAAACTTCCTCTGTTGGCATTTCCTTTACAATTATCTTGCTTCCAAACATTTACAGTAGCTTTATTAGATCCATCTGGTATCCATCATAATCCTCAAACTGTTCCAAACCCAAATAATGTGTATCACAAGCAAATTTTACTACCAGACCATTCATCCTCCCAGACTCTGAATAATACACTGAACACTGGCTCCAGCTGGGGTCCGTGGGGCATCTTGCTATTAACCTTTTTCCATTTTAAGAACTAGTAATTTATTCTATCTCTTCGCAGTCTCTCCCAGCTAGTTTTTAATTCATGACAGAACTGTACCTTTCACCTCTAATTCCCAAGTTCCTTTGCAGCCTCTTTGAAAAAGATTTTACTGACAGTGTTTTAAGGCTTTAAATTAATGGCACCCCCTCATCCTTCCAGAGCCATTATTTTAATACTTCAATTACGTTTATGTCTTAGAAAATAAACACTTTTCCCACCATTAGAAAGTGATTCTATGTTGGCTTACCAAAGCCAATGCAAGGGAGGTCTATGTGCTTGCTTTCCTCTCCCTATCACTATGACTGTCTGCTTGCAGCCTATAACAGCCCCCAGGTGCCTAAGAAACCCACCTTTAATTCTTTACCTCAGCACTGTACTACAACTCCATAACCTGTATGATTCCCAAAATCAACTTGAGATCCACTTTAAAGAGTAAATATTATGTTTTCCATTTTCTCCTTGCGAAGTAAATGTTTACCACAACACACTACCTTAGCAATTTGAGATTAGATAAACAGCTCATTTAATCTACTGTGCGCTTTTCATTCTGTGGGATGGGTTTTCCTGAATTCAGCTACTTCTTATCTTAGTTCTCACATTCTTGTATCACCTGCTCCCAGTTAGGTAATGTGACTTGATTTCATCTTTTCTAATGTGTCTCCAGGAGTCTTTTGCCTGTGCAACTCCTAAAAGCCAAGACAAAACCCTGAGTTCCCATTCCATTACACTAACCAGTATGAGAATTTATGTACACAAACAACTCCATACCTCTGCCAAGTGTTTTTCTTGTTTGGCTAGGAATTGAGGGCTTTCCCATTTTAAAGACTTTAAAACACACTTTGTCATGCTTGGTTCCTATAAATGTGCACAGAACAGTGGCCTCAAAATTTTTGCTATATATTTGCTTAACTTTCCAGTAGTTGTGGGGGTTTTGTGTGTCTGTGTGTGTTTTCTTATTTTTTCATTTTCATGGGAAAATACCAGCTTATTAAAATAAAAACCTTAACAGCTGGTAAGACCATGCCTATTTGTATTCAAAAGGGAGATTTAAAAACTAGATGGCTTTAAAACCATGTAGCAATGTCCCTTTTCCAGATCTCTTCTGGAAGCAAGAAAGTGGAAAGGCAGACACCTATCTCCTTCATAGTCGAGGACACTGCTGATTGAATTTGTGCAAAGTGGTTACTTGCATGATCAGCAGCTGACTGGACTGAGGTGACAGTGATGAACTGGCTGTACCTGGGCTGCTGGTGAGTAAACTTACTTCCATGCCTTTTCCTAGTGACCTTTATATTTGTTTGCCCATGGCACACTGTGTGGGAGGTTTGTTTTTCCTCTATTTTACTTCGTCAGTCATTCGTGTCAGATTGTCGGTCACGCCATAAATACTTTTGTTCTCCTTTGCAGCAATCAATTCTGAGTTCAACTGAATGCTTTCATTGCTTTATTGTTGACAAAACTTTCTTATCCATGGAAACCCATTCCAAAGCAGCAAAACCTTAGAAAAAAACAGCACACATGAATTGATGCCTTGAGCAATAGCCTAGGTAGCCTGTCTTGCCTCAGTTATCACTGGGGCAACAGTCAGGGCAGGTTGTTGTCCTCCCAGCAGCTGCATGGATTCTCATCAATGCCTTGAGATTGAAGGGAAACTCCAGCCACTCAACATTTTGAGCCACTAGGTGAGGCATCTGACTCAGTCTGTTGAACCCAAAGGATGTTTTTTTCCATTGATTTCAACAGCTCTGCATGTGGTGTGACACGGCTGCCTGGAACTGTGAAGCTACTTCACATAAAGGTGAAGACTCTGTTTCCTGGACATCCCTTATGCCTGGAACTGTCACTAGCCTTTGGTGCAAAATAAAACAACAAAAAAAACCCTGTGTGAATTCACTGACTTGTTTGGTGTTGTCTGGTTTACAGTGCCAGTGAAGATGCACTTTTCTGTCAAATGGGATCTGCTACTGACAGGGAAAATGGGAAATAAGCCATACTAGCACATTTCTGAATTGCTTTAAAACTCAGACCCTGACACTAATGACTGTGATGCAGAAAAAGGAGATGTTACTGCTCTGTACATCAGCAGAACTGAACCCATCTAGCTTAGCTTTTCCTCACTGAGACCTGGCAGCCAGCCTGGATAGCTTTCCTGTTTGGAAAATTCCTGATGCAAAACGTACAGCCAATTCACACACCAGCAACAGGTATGCTTTCTACTCTCCTCTAGCGAAATTCTTACCAAAATATGTATATCTCAGAGCATGTACATAGGATAGGTACATTTAGAGAGGTGCAGGCCTGTGCATGCAAAGTATCAATAGGCAGAAACTGGCTGAAGCAATGCCTATTCTGACAACCGGGAGACTGTCTGATCATGGCAGCAAGAAGGCTCTGGAGCAGCTCTTTGGCTGGAGGCCAGAAGTTTCCCTTTCAAGTGTCTGTGAGGAGAGTTGCTTCTCTGTTCTTTCAATCTGATGTCTATCAGGAGTAACTGTTTGCTAACAAGCTTAATGTCTGTAGATGGACTTGCACACGTTTTCAGACTCGTGCTTGTTACTGCCAAAATTAAACCTTTCCAAATATCACGTACACTCAAATGAAGCATTAGCATCTTCAAGGAGTTTACACAATGGAAAACTTCAACCATGCTGGCAGGAAATGTACTCAGTAGGTACAATTTACAACGCTTGACCAATATCATTTATTTTCCCTTCCAAGTGAAATGCAAAGTCGTCTGTCCCATAGCCTTCCAGAAAATGCCAGAAAATGCCTTCCAGCTGTAAATTCAGCACCTTATCTTACCTTTTTCTTTTATGGTCCTGAAAGAATGAAATTACTCAATGTCAGCAATTTCTGTGCCTTAATGTTGCAACTTTTTTGTTTCTGTTATGTGTACTAAAAGGAAAAGAATAGCAAAGCTAAAGCTAGCATTAGAAAGAGAACGTGGATCCTAATCTCAACAGGAAAATAACAAACAGGACAGTCTTTAAAACTTAAAGAATCTGTGTGCAGTTCCTCTGAGAAAAGGATAGCAGGCTACATGCAGGGACCCAGCTTCCAGATGTGAAGTGCTCTACACAGCGTGTGCGATAGCTATAGAGAAAGAATAGCATGAGGTGTGCCTGGGCCTCACCCAGAGCCCAGTGAACTAAGTAGAAACTCTGGCTGCAATGGAAAATATGTCAAGTCTTCCATCTGCAACAACAAAAGACTTATAAAGGGAAAGAAATGGCCAATGAGTTTGGATTATCTCTGCTAATCCCCTGTGCACCACAGGAGGTTTCTGTCTTTCCTACTTGCTAGCAACCTGAATAAATAAACTTGCATCAGTAGGGAAGGATACTACAGCCCGCAGCACATTGAGTTACATTTTTTCTTAAAAGCTGTATTGGCCTCTTTTCCAATTGAGTGGTATCTGGATCCCAAATTCTGCAGGGATCTGTATCATGACTCTGTAAATATACTTGCTGAAAATGGTAAACTTTCATGTACTTTTGTATTTTCTGCTTTAGATGATATGGAAAAAATAAGAGTACTTTTTTCCATTTGACTGCATTTTAAATAAATACTAAAATCCAAGAATACTTGGAAGAATGAGTAATAGTCACCAATGAGGGGGAGGAGGATAAATGTTATAAAACAGCGTCTGGCATGTATGAAACCAGCACAAGACTGACAAATTCAGAATCTTAAATTGCAAGTTTGTTTAGCTTCTATTCTTAAAGGAAAATGCTACTATTTAAAAAATTTCAGAATCGTTTAATCTTGAAAACCTTGGAGTTCTCTCTAATTTCCAAGTCAGTATTAAAGTTACTGCTTGAAGCATGTCCTTGTCTGTTCAGAAGCTTGGTGATATCTTAAGTCCTTGTTCCTCCAGTGGTTTGGGTGTTAGATTTAGTCATTCATCATACGGCAACGAGCTGACATTCACAAGTTGGCCCTCAACTGCAGTAACCCTGGGAGCCAGACCCACAGCTGGGTCCTCCCATTTTCCCAGAAGCTGAACGGAACAGACAAATCAACAGCAGGAAATTTACATTTAGTACTAGTGATGCATGCTACTATTTGGAATTCAATTGTTACTATTTAGAATTCAACTGTTTCCAAATCCATAGATCCTACTGTGGCAGCAGTTGCACAAACACACACAAAGATAGGGTTCTCCAGAGTCTGCACTTCTGGCTTTTGTTTGTTTGTATTAGAAAACAAGCAAACAAAAACCCCCAACAACCGATGTTGCATGCCTTCTCAATTTCTTTGGTGTGCACTGGCACAAATGGTCGAAAATGGTGGAAAAAGCACCTTGTAGAGCTGCAATGTGTCGTGTTACTCAGCAGACGCACTCCAGGCATGGTCACGGCAACCAGAGCAAACCTGTGCATCCTTACTAATATTTGCTGCCTGGTTCATCCTCCTCCAGTTTTGAAAGGCTGGGGTCGGAACAAATTTCTTTTGACTATTTGGCACAGGAACTCTCTTGAAGAGCAGTTTTGATACGGTGGAAGGAACAGCTGCTTCCTTTCTTCACAGGGGTACAGTTCACTGGGATAACTTCTTGCTGTGTGCCAGGCTGATGGACATTCAGTTTTTCTCCTTTCTTTTTTGACATTCTTCTGGCCACACATCTGCTTTGCCAGCATAGATTGTAATCTTCCTGCTCTGAATGAAGAAACTAGAGCCTGTTAAGCCTCTTGGAGAAGAGTTGGTGGGACAGCAGTTTGCTTTCCTCGAGCTCTTACTACCAGATAAATGAAAGGCAGAATTGTGACCTTTAAAAGTATTTGCAGCAACTCATGAATTGTGGAACACAGGTCAGTCACTTTCACATGGGTGTTGGAGCATCAGGCACTTGACAGGAAAACTTTGCACCTCAGAGATATTCGAAAGGGCTCCAAAGGCAGTTTAACAAGGCTAGGTCTAGCTCGGAAGCAAGAAGAGCCAGGAAAGAGGGCCCAGAGACTAGCGTCGTGTTAAAAGAGGGCTGGGCAGATTAGGGAGATGATAGGCAAGTGTTCAGAAACACAAGCAAGACACAAAAGCTAGTGCCAGTAGCTTGCAAAATACTAGCCTGGATATGCAACAGGACAACAGGAGTATTTGCCAAAGAACTGTCAGTGGGAGAGAAAGTTTCTGTGTGTGGTCATTGAGAAAAAAATAAAATGTACTGGCATAAGTACAGAAATGACATGATGGGGAGGGCTGGTAGAAAAGAAAAGCTACCAAGGACAGATTTGTTTTGGCAGACCAGGAAACACTGCTGAATTTCAAGACAGATAGCTCCTGTCCAGGACTGAAGATGTACGTGCTAAGTTGTAAGAAGAGAAAGATGAGTTAGTCCAATGACTATGCACAAAATTCTATTGCTGCTGACACCTTCTCAGCCATAAGGAGAATGATAAATGTATTCTTCTGCTGTAAATGTAGAAGGTCTTCAAAAGACTCAGTTGTTCAACTCAAACCACAGAACACAACTTGTCCCTCACAACAAGCCTCTCTGTCTGCTCCACACACATGATGCGGGAGCTTGTTCACCAAAATGAGATTAAGATTGCTTGAACATGAAAAATCATTGCATGTTATTGAGTTCAATAGAGATATAGTAATTATTTTCATCTAATAATTTAAAAAAAAAAAGGGAATCAAAGACAATTCTTTTCTTTGCACTCAATGGAAACATTATTGTGAACTGATTTTACCATGGGATAGAGCAAACTAAAATGACACACATAATGGTAGAGTTTTAATTCAGACCATGCAATTTAATCATGCATTACATTAGATCAAAGGGAAACTGAATAAAAAAAATAAAATACCTGCTGGATTATGGACAATGGAGTTCCACTTCTTAAAAGCTCTGGAAAGATTACAGTGTCATGAGGCACTATCAATCAGAACAGAAAAACCAAAGAACAAGGATAAATCAAAGGTTAAGTGCATGGGGCTGGGGAACACCCTAACCACCTTCTTTTTACTGTTATAAATTGGATGGCTTTGTGTTGCTGGATCTATTGGAAAGGAAAAACACCAATCTATATTCAGACAGATGCTTTCTGCCTATACATTTCCCCTGACACAAGCACCACCTTGTATTTTGCCCTCTCAGTTAAAAGACTGACACTATCTCGCCGTGCTTCGATTTTCTAATAGAAAGAATGCTCTTATTCCCAAAGGGCAGCCTATTAATCCAGTTTTAAACTTTCTTTTTGCCCAGGAGAAGACACTAGCGCAACGCTGTCTCATTGTTTCTGTTCAACAGGAGGGCAGAACAAAAGGATAGGAAACAGAACCATTGAAAGATCAAACTCCTTCCAGGTGCACCTGCAGTTAATACATTCCGGAGTTATGCTTAGTCCATGTTTTTTGCTGGGATGAACACGGGAACAGCAAATGCCCTGAATGTCTCAGGAACCTCAAGCAGTGTGCTGTCTGTACAACAAGGCTCAAGAGCAAGATTTCAGATTGGAAGGGATTTGACTTTTGCTTTGTTTCCTTTTCCTTGCAAGGCCTAGAAGAGACTGTTCACACTCAAGGAGCCTCCCTGTTCCCTTCTGAATCAAGGGGCGGTCTGAGTCTGGTTTCGGTGGGAAACCATGCATGCACAGTGCTACCTAACAGCATGTTATTACACCCTGTGATTGCTGGAAAGGTGTGCAATCAACACATTCCAGTTACCTAATATTTTCTTCACGAATTTGCTGTTGCATCATTAGCTCAGTAATCACGTTCTTCAAAAGTACAGCGCTAGTTTTGTCCTAAAACCTGCATTTATAAAAGCAAACTTTTATAAAAACTGAAATGTGAGAAACCACTGTGTGCTACTTTTAAATTCTAGTTGTTTACAAACTGATAAACACCCTCCAGCAACCCCTGAACTCCCACACAGCAGCAACTCGGAGCTACATGGAGCTGTATGATGTGTGAATGAAGGCAACCATAAGATCATCACACGTAAAACAACAGCATATGAAGGTATTAAATGATGCTTTTATTTCAGATAGGACTCAAAGGATGCACGGCACAGCGTTGTTTAAATTTTCACCATGTAGGCAGCACCTCCTGAAGGTACTATCAGGCTGTATGAGTACAGACAACAATGGAGACAGCAGAAGCCTATTCTGCTATCATGAATCATTTGCCAAATCTAGAAGTGGCATTCGCAGCATTTGGGCTGCTTTATTATTTCTGGTTTGGGAATCACAGAATCATTAGAGTTGGAAAGAACCTTTAAAAGTCATCTGTCCAACTCCCCTGCAATGTACAGGAACCCCTACAGCTCGATCAGGGTGCTCAGAGCTTGGTCCAGCCTGGCCCTGAAGGTCTCCAGGGACAGAGCTTCCACCACCTCTTTGGGCAACCTGTCCCAGTGCTTCACCACCCTTACTGTAAAAAACTTTTTCCTTAAATCCAGCCTAAATCTCCTCTCTTTCAGATTGAAACCATTTCCTCTTGTCCTATCCCCACAGACCCTGCTAAAAAGTCTGTCCCCCTCTTTCTTGTAGCCCCTTTAGATACTGAAAGGCTGCTATCAGAGAGGTGTTCCATCCCTTGGATCATTTTTGTGGCCCTCCTCTGGATGTGCTCCAACAGGTCCATGTCTCTCCTGTGCTGAGGACTCCACATCTGGACGCAGTGCTCCAGGTGAGGTCTCACAGCGCAGAACAGAGGGGCAGGATCACCTCCCTTGATCTGCTGGCCACGCTGGTTTTGACGCGGCCCAGGATTTGGTTGGCTTTCTGGGCTGCGAGGGCACATTGCTGGCCAGACACTATTCTAAATAAACACGATACTCTGTGGTGTCTCAGATCCTCTCGTAACAAATGAGGTTTCGGTCAAAGCACGAGCTACCAACCCACTCCTGGGTTATGCTCCAAGCTCTCACCATGGATGCTCTGCCCACCTTCTGGGATGTCACTGGAGTTAGCTCTTCCCAGCACTTTTGCTCTGTTCTAACGCAATGTAAGTGAAAAAGACTTTCTGCGTGCTGTGGTGCTGCAGCTGTGAGATCGGACCGGAGCTGAGCAGCAGTCGGTCGGTTCGGGGCCGAGCTGGCGGAGCGTCCCTCCCTCCCCTCCTCCCGAGCAGGCACCAGACCGCACTCTCCTGACAAACCGGCCGGACCCCGTGCCAGGCCACATCCTGCCTGCACCCTCGCAAGCAGCGATAACGTTGGAAAGATTGCGCGCACGCACTGAAGGACTGACGGGAGCAGCCCGGAGCGCTCCGGACGGCTCGGCTCCAGGCAGCCACCCGGGCTGCTTCTCGTTGAAGGGGGCTCGGCGGGACGCGCTCACACCGGGATGCCAGCGCGGGGCGCGTGGCGGCAGCCCCCCCCCGGGGGGCGGTGCTTTTCTCCTCAGGGCTCCGAGGGCGCGGGGCGGCCGCCAAGCCCTCGGCTCAGAGCCCGCCCTAAAGCCGCTGTAGGATTAGCTCCGTTCCTCTCCCCGAGGCGCCGTGCGCGCAGCCTGCCCTGCCCTGCCCGGCTTCTCAGGGCGGCTACGGGGCTCAGCACCGCTCTCTCACCCCCCTCGCCCCAGCCCCGCCTCGCCTGAGGGTCGGCAGCCGCCCCACCTGGCCGCGAGGCGCCGCCCGTGACGTCATGGAAACACCCCCGCCCTCAGCGCCGGGCGGCGATAACGCCCCTCGCGGGCGGGAGCGGGGGGGAAACAGGGAACGCGGGCTTCCCATTGGCAGGGGAGGCTGTCAATCGAGAGCGGTGGCCCCGCCCCCCCAGCCCGCTCTGTTCGTTTCCCCCGGAGCAGAGCGGAGCCGAGCTGAGGTGCTGCACCGTGCCCCCGCCCTCTCCGCTGCCACGGGCGCAAGTAGAGCCGCGCTTTGTGCTTGTGGTTGCCGCTCCCGCCCGACTCCTCTTCCCTCCTCCTTGCTGCCGGCGCGGCAGGTGAGGGGCGCAGGTGGGCGCCAGGGCTGGGTAGGGCGGTGCGGGCGGGCGAACTTGGCACGGGGGGATCGGGGCGGGCTGCGCCGCGCCTCCTGCCCGCAGAGCCGTCCCGACGGCACCGGGGCTCGCCCCGCAGCCTGCCAGCTCCTCGGCCGAGCTGGTTCGACGCTTCGGAGCCGCTCCCGGGACGCGGTCCTGCAGCAACGCTCGGGGGTGCCGGCGGGGCCGCGGCCGCACCGCGCTCCGAGGGGTTCCGTGGGGTCGCGTTGCCGCTCCTCGCGGGGTGTGGGCTCCTGGCACGAGAAGAGTGCCGTCGCTGTCATTCTTTTTCTTCCGCTCCTGTCTCAGAAAAATAGGTTAATTGCATCCAGACACTCCAGGATGGGTTCTCAGTTGATGGGATTTCTGTCTGAGGGGAAACCGAGCAACTTGAGCTTTTGAGTGCTCCATTTCTTGGAGCCGTCTGATCCACTGGCACTTGCTGACTGATTTGTTGCCAGGAGTTTGGGAGCTGGGAGGGGCACCTCGGCGATGGGGGATGCTCTCAGTGCTCGCGGTGTTCTCGGGTGGTGCTGAGCAACTGTGGTCAGGCTGAACTGCTCAGTGCCCTCACCGAGAGCAGGAAATGATGCTGGGGCTCCGCTGGAGTTTGCTTATTGCAACACCGTGTGCTCGGCGAGCTCGCTTACTTTAGCATGTAAGTAATGTAAGTATGCTCTATTGTATCCCAAACCTTGGTTTTCTGGTAGCGGTGTGTACTTCTTGGGGACAGGCATTGCTTCTACTCACGTGCAGCTGTCACTTGTGGCACCAGCACATAAATCCTCAAGTACTGTGCCTGGAATTATTGCTTATTGCTGTAGTCCCTCCTCTGTCTGAAGGATGAGGATGTTCTGTGCGTGTAACGTTGAGTTGTGGGTACTCGTCTTCATTCTGCTGACACAGAAATTAACACTGAGGAAATGTGTTTTAATTACCGTAGAAGTTTTCACTGCCTGCCGTCAGGGTTAGGAGGCGTGGGCGTTGATGGTAATACGACAACCTGAGTGAAATAGGAAGTGTAGCAGTGAAGAAGGACACTGGTGTGGGTCTGACAGAAGCAGAGTATCCCTAACTCGCTCTCCTTTCAGCTTGTCTCAGCTTGCTCCTCCTGCAGAGTTCTCCTCCAGCTGCTTGGGACTGTCCTGCAGCATACATCGTGTGTTCAGAAATGTTGTCAGTAGGAGCGCTGAGCCCTGCAGGAGGTACGTGCTAAGACTGACCAGCACGGCACAGCCCTGCCTGCACAGCCCTGCCTGCCCGCTGTGCAGAGCTCCGCTGACTCAACACAAGCTCCTTAGGGCAGAAGTCACGTGTTCGTGCCTAGCAGTAAGCACAGCAGCGCTTAATCCTATTTCAGTGTCTGGGTGTTCTGTGGTGCTAACCACAGAAGTTAAAAGAAAGAGAGCTGAGCCGCTTTTGACGTGGAAGATGCTGAGCAATTTTTGCAATGTGTGTTTGCTTACAATTTTGTCTTTGGCTGAGGGCTTTCCTACCCATGGTTCCTGAGGCTCTTTTTTCTGAGGAAGATAAATACTGATAAGTGTGACTTGATAGGAATCCTTGTTACGCACAACAGAAGAGGGGGAATAAGAGTGAGAACTGACTTTCGCTGACCTCTGGGCACCAAGCTGAAACAGTGCCTTCAGAATTGCTAGGAGTTCCTAGTGCTCAGAGGGATCTCCAAACTCACTAATTGCATGTCTGGCTGCACGGAAGCCTGGTGCAGTGGCTGCCTAATAGCGTCTGGTAAGTCACGGAAGGGAGGCTGCGTGTGCGATTCCTCACAGGCCTCCAGGCTCTGCTCTTCAGTTTTATAACAGTTTGAATTTGGAAAATTCTTCCTTTGCAGTCGTCGTATAGCACGTTAGCCAAGCTCTTCATTCCTTGTCTGAGCAAGAGGTGTGTGTATCCTTGGTTCTAGATCTCTCACTTTCAAGTCCAGCCATTAAGATACCTGTACCTGGTCCGAAGATTCCCTCTTTGATCTTTCAGTTGTTGGGGGTTTGTTCCTTGAATCATTTTTAGGTTGGCAAACACAGATGCTGCCATTTTAAGGAGTTAATTATTTCCTTCTGAATGTTTTCTTTGGCGCTTATATTGACATAAGTGCAAATAAATCTACCTTTCTTCTGCCTCCTAATGTAATGCATAACGCAGCCGGAATCATAGAATCATACAACATCCCGAGTTGGAAGGGACCCATAAGGATCATTGCATCCAACTCCTGAACTGGGAATTCTTTTGATTCATCTCTTCGTAGTATTGGCTTCTTAGTGATAGCTTCAGATTCTGCCTGCATGTTGGTTAAACTGAAACCCCCCCAAAAAAAACTCACAGCAAAAATATGTCAGTGTATGGCACCATAAACTTCAAGCAGTGCTTGTATTTAATTGCAGTTCTTAGAACAAGGATGATAATCCAAAATAGTGAAGCTGAGAACAAGCTGGTGCTTTGCACTGGTGTTTATTTTATATCTATTCCTTGTTTATGGTAACAATATGTGTTGCACTTCATTGTTGAGTTTCAGTAGTGGCTTTGTTGTCACATTTGGAAGAATGCAAAGCATTGGGCTTTCTGGCCCTGTGGTGTATCCTGTCATGAATGTCTTCAGAGTACAGTCTGGAACATTTCCCTGGCTGAAGGTAGCCTTACTCCTTCCTCATCTTAATTTCTGCCATTTCTATTACTACTGCATAGGGTAGTACTGTCGTGACTCTGTTTTCACTGAGTGTCATCTCTATTGTGGCCATTGCTTTGTTCGCTTTGAGGTCACTTTGACATCCTTGCTTTTATGCCAGTTTTTCTCACAAGTTTGGAGGCTTTTCCTAGTCACAGTGCCTATGAATTATTCTGGTTTTTGTCTGTTCATTTTTCATACAGTTGCTGGTGAAACCAAATGAAGCTCCTGGTCTTAACAGTTCCAATAAAGAACAACTGTGTGGGTTTACATAATTGCCTTAAGCATTTGCTTCCTTCTGCTTGGGCAGTAGCTGAAGCCTCAGAAGCGACCAGTTCTGGCTGCCCTGTCAATCACCAGCAGAGCGGGCTGTGTGGGAGACTTGATCCTTCTCAGTGTGTGAGCCCGTCTGTGTCATTCTTAGTTCTGCTGGTTACAGAAGGTTGTCTCGCCCTTCACGTTTTTAAATCAACAGAGAAGGATACTGGTTTCTGGTACTACTAATTCCATCTCACCAACAATTTAGTCATACTAAATATTTTTTGTTGAAATGTCTCCGTCTCTTCCAAGATGATTATTTTGTCATGTGCCTAGAAAAACAGCCTTGAGAAGGGGTGGGAGGAGCATCCCTGGAGGTGTTCAAGGTAAGGTTGGATGGGGCCCTGGGCAACCTGATCTAGTACCAGATCTGAGGGTTGGTGGCCCTGCCTGTGGCAGGGAGATTGGAACTTGGTGATCCTTGGGGTCCCTTCCAACCCAGGCCATTCTATGATTCCTTCACAGTCCTAATGTTCTAAGAGAACTGTGCAGTTCTTGTTTTTGTAGAACTTTTGCTGTCCGATCTGTAATGGCACAAGATGGCTCTGAAACCTGTCCTGATAAGCTTTGTTGTCAAATGGTTTCTGCCACTAACAGTGCAGTGTCTGCCCTGAACGCGATGCAGGACACGTCTTGCTCGTAACAGCGTCTAGAGCTGCGCTGGCTGCAACCAGAGAAGCTTGTTTAATAGTCCTATAAAATACTATATGCTGACAGAGGGAACAGTCTCCACATCCCCTGCTTGTGACAAATAGGAGTGCTGAGATCCCCTAGACACAACCCTGGCAGCGTGAACTGTGAATTTAAGTGCAACTTACCCTGTAGTGGCAGGGCAGGAGGGAAGTTTCATTATCAATCAGTCTTTGCCCTTTCCATATCTTAATTAAAAAGCAAAACAAAAGAAAAAAGGAAATGTCTGTTAGTTTTCTGTGGTACTGCTGGAGCGTCTTAAGTAAACATACGTTATCAGTAGCAGTGGGGATCCCCAGAGCACCCCCTGGTGATTATCATCTGCATACAGGGGAGCTGATGCAGCAAACCCCAAAGGATGTGGGCTGCAGAGAGCTCCTGTGTTGAGATGGCTCTGGTAGGAGTTCATGGTGCCTCTCTCAGGCTCCCTCCCTGATACCTTGCTGCTTGCCAAAGGCAGGCAGGTTGATACTTGCTGAGAGATTCCTTTCTACAGTTTAGTAACCTTTTTCTTTTTTTTTCCTCCCCTAATGGGATGTATCTGTCTGCATATCTGTCTGCAGCTCAGTGGTACGTGACCTCTGCAACCATTTGGGTAGCAGATGTTGAAAGAACTTGCTAGCATGCATCAGGCAGTTTGGTTCCAGTATTACTGCTGAAAGATTGCAGGTTGCAAGTCTTTGCTTTTAAAATAAATGATGATGGGCGAGAATAATGCCCCCTTTGTGTTTTTTGTTTTGTTGTTTGTTTGTTTGTTTGTTTTTTATTAGGCTATACCTAAATATTTGTCCTTAATTTTTTTGCTAGTAAGCAAGAGTAATTAATAAGCTTCTGTGGTCTGTGCTGGTGCTGTGATGTCCTGGAAACTTCTCAGAACTGCATCTTGCTTGCTGTTATTGTTAAACAGGGTCAGCAGGGTTTGTGGAATAACTCAGAAAGGCTATCTTCAGCTTCCTTAAAAGACGGCATTCTGATTGTGGTTTTGTCTCTTGTGAAGATGTAGGACAGGACAAGAGGCACTGGGCACAAACACAGGAGGTTCCATCTGAACAGCTGGGAATGTTTTTCCGACTGTGTGGGTTACAGAGCACTGGCACAGGTTTCCCAGAGGTTGTGGACTTTTCATCCTTGGACATACTTAAGGGCTGTTTGTGGTCCTAGGCAAACAGGTAGTCAGTCGGTCATACAGCAGGGTGCAGGTGTTGTAGGGAGTAGGCTATTTCTGGTGGGTTGCTGGCATATGTGACAGAAGATGACTTCTAGAAATAGAAGAGAACTAGGACTAATGAGGTTTTCTGATGTGCTGATGCTGCAGCCAGATAACAAGAAATTTGTATACATAGAGGGAAGAATCTAGGCTAAATCTACTCCTGTTACTGAACTCTAGCAACAACCATGTTGGGAAAGAAGAGTTGAAGTTTCTTTTTTAAGTCCCAACAGTGGAAGGAGGAGAATTTTTGGTATTGTTCCACAGGACTTTATGCTCTGGTAAGAAATTCACTGGCTTTTGGGAAATGAATTCAGTTAGGTGCACCCTTACTAACATAAACAAATACTGTTTACTGAATAAAATTGGACAATTAAGACAGATCGTGGACCCTCATTTGCCTACTGTTGTGGCATCGGTACCATTGCTGTGTTGAGAGGGCATCCAGCTGGGCTTCTCCTCCTGGGCTGGAGAGGGGGTGGGAAATGAAATACAAAATAAATACAAAGTTTGCAAATTGAGCATGAAAGAGAGACAGAATATTACAATTGCTTCTTGTCTTCCTTAACTGAATGGTGCTGATAATTTGTACTGACTGTTGTGTGTTAACTCTGGTAGGCACCTAAGCACCACCAACACCAAAGTCAGAAGTAAGCTAAGCCCAAACCATTACATTTATCCAGCTACCAAGCAAGTTTAAGGCTCTTACATCACTGCCACAGTGGCTGAAAGTCAGGAAGTATAAAACCTATCCATTCATTCTTTCCTGTAGTGTGGGTTTTTTTGTTGTTTGTTTTGTTTTGTATTTTAAAGGGGGAAAATAAAGGTACGATCTCTGAGTTCATTCCATGAATCCACGTATCTTGTCTGCAAGGCAATAAAACCAGAAGCACTCAGCATTACATTAACCTTATGGACCTTATAAAACTAAGGCTCACTTTCTGAATATCTCCCAGTGCTTAGAGAGTTACGAATGGCTGAGAAAGGAGAACTTAATGAAGTAGGGAACTGCTGTTATGAATAAATAAAGTTCTTGCCCCTTAGCTGATGTCCAACCATACAGCCTATTAGCTGTATGGCTGAAGCAAACTATTTAATATTCTGTTTCTTAGAATAAGCATAAGCAAGCACTGCTGAAGTAATTTTTTTTTCATTCAATTTGCTGAATAAATATGGAACTTAATGTCAGATTCAGAGATAAGATGTTAGAATTTTCCACAGAATGGCTGAATCACAGACATTGCTCCACACATGCTTCCTATTTTTCTGTATGTTTTACTGTATTGTATTTTATCCTTTGAAATTCAACAGCATCAGCACTTCTACTTGTAAATTAACAGCAGAGCCATTTCCAGGATGTTACTGTGGCAAATGAAACTCTTCTTGAAAAGAAAAAAAAAATAAAATCATTGGCAGGCTTTCATAAAATAGTGTATTTGATAAGAGTGACTAGTAAAATATTTTTTTTTCCTCTTTTATTGCAGGGACACATAAGTACACAAGGTCACTTTCTTCTGCCACGTCATAGACGTGAAATTGCTGGTGTACTGAGGATCCCTTTCTGGTGATAATCTTCCGTTTTAAAAGATCAGATTTCAAGTAATGGGACACCATGGAATGTTTCTGAATGCACACAAGGTCATTGTTTTTATCACGCGAGCTTTTACAATCTGCTTTTAGTCCTAGTTGATTAGTGTGATAAGCTGAACAGGGAAGGTACATCTTCCCCATTTATTGCTGGCTGTATCTTCATCCTTATTACTTTAAAGCAAATGACTTTCTCAGTTCCATTGTAAGTGGTAGAACAGTGGCTGTATCTGGGTGTCCTCAAGTGCCTGAGTGCTCTCCCTTCAGGAAATATTTGTGGAGCTTCTGTGGTGATGGCTGCTTCGTACTGAAGAGGCCTAGGAAATCTTTGCTTTTGTGGCATGGCTCAATACTTGGAAAGATAGACATTTTCATAACTGTGGGTGCCATTTCAGTCTTGGTAATCCAGACAATGACAGTTCATATGGGATTACCAAATGCTTATTGCCAAATGAGCTTGCATTATTTATTTAACCATGTACCCTGGTCATACTAAACGTAAAAACATCCTATGTTCAGTGCGGAACAAGAGTTGTTTACTTCCTGGTGTTCTCAAATGAAACTATCAAACCGTATTCTAGTGTGAGGAGACCTACCTACAGATCATCTTGTCTTGCTGTTAAGTGAATTTTATGTTCTGAAACAAAAATACTTGTCTCTTGGATGTTAAGGAGATATGATGCCGGTCTCAGGATGGCCTGTCTCCCAGCACTTGTATCTTGCAGAACTTGAATTCATGAGAGAATTTTGTTCTTAATGTCATTGCTCAACAGTCCTTAAGTGCATTACCACTTGATCAGCTGTGCAATGGGTTACTTCAGGAGAGAGAAGGAGGTGTAGGTCCATCAGTCGTGCCTTGCTGTGTAGGGATAAAACTTACCTCCTGTTTTAGCCTGGCCTGATACAGTTACAGCTGAGAGGAAGGAAGGGGTGTGGGAAGGGGACTAGGGATGAAGGGGACTGGGGAAACCAGATTTTCCTATATTAATATACGTATCTTGAATTCTCACTTCTTATTCTGGTTGACCTAACTTTTTCTTTCACTTCCCAGTGGTTCTTTCTGGCCCTTGAAAATAATGGGCGTCTTCTGAGCAAATACGGGCAAGTCATCTTATAAAACTTTTATAGACACTGAATGAATGCCAGTGAAACATTTGCACGCAAAAAAAGTTTTGTGGAATATAGCGAGTGTGCAAGCAAAAATCACAAGTCATAGACTGGAATAAATAAATTAATATACATATATATATAAAAAGACTGGTGGAAAGGAAACTAGCATGTTTCATGTCAGTGCTGACTGTGTTATAATGGTTTGCCATTTACATTAGATCTGCACTGGATTTACAGGTTGGATTGTAAAGGCTCACAGGCTGAAGCACAGGAGACTTTTTTTGTACTTAAAAAATTCTCGTCTTAGTTTTGCTAGCATGTACGGATTGTAAGGAAATTTGATGAATAACAGTCACGTCTGTATGGTGGGAAGTACGATGGACTACTTGTTAAGAAGGAGATGAAAGAATATGGGCAAGTTCCCAAAGATAAAACTTACTTGCGTAGTTCCGTCCCACACTGTTTGTAATGTGGGACTTTTACAGCAAGGAGGAAACTACCATATATTCATTTAATAGTGTAAGTTTAAATAGTTAAATTAAAAGGTTCACATACTTCATAATCAAGGTAGAAGTTTCATCCTGATAACTCTGTGATTGCTCTCTTCTAGGGAGTTGAAAAACAGTGTTCTGATCCCTGCCCTGAGATTCTGAAACACTTGTTTCTGTGTGTCAGAGTTCCAGAACTCTGGAAATTGCCATTATTCAGGAAGATGGGAGCATGCAAAGTGTTCTCACCTTTGAAAATTTATCATCAAATCAATCAGAAAATATCAACAAATCTCCTGTCAAAAGCTACATATGCTCAGTAGCTTAAACATAGATTCTAAAAAGCATTATTTCTTTAATCTGCAACTTTTTGAATTTAAAATTCTGTAAACACCCTTACGCCTCTTCCCTTCCGTTCTCCCTTCACTAAAAACAGGACAGATGCATGAGTAAAGCTGAAGTTTTGAACTTCATTTACATATATATTTATTTTAAATCCCTTTTTTGAGAGAAGTTTTAACTTTGCTCCTACACTAACGTATAAGGTGCAACTTTTTAAATCAGTTCTTTCTCTGCCTTTTTGGGGGGGTTGGAGAGGCTTCATCTGTTTAGCCGTGTTCCCTCTTACAAGCTCTCTACTGTACACTGCATCCCATGAGGGATTTCCAGGTCTGTTTCTGCAGCAGCTCAGCATTTCTGGTTTGGATTTCTGAATTCCTCAGCCCACCTGACTTTTTCAGCTAATTCCTTTTGCTTTTTATTCACTTGTTGGAGAAGTTAATCTCCTGTAATGCACAATTCCCTGTGATTGTAATAAAATCTGTAACAGGGCTGGATTTTTGGAATGTATTGCAGACTCGCAGCACTCTGAACAGGACAGCCCTTTTCTGAAGTGCTTTTTTGGACCACAACAGATTGGGTTCTTTCTTTGCAATGTCTTACTTTTATAATATATACATACATATTTATCTTTCACAGTTTTGAGTTGTGTAGATATGCACCACACCTAGATCCACTTCTGTTTTTTCTGAATAGCATACACTTCTCCATATGTACATTAGCCACTCAGGCTCTCTTGTCCCTGTTATATTTAGCTTTATATTTAATACCTAATTCAAGTTCTTAAGTTTTGTAGTACAGGCTTTTATCTTTTTTTTTTCCCCCTCTATTTTTTTTTTTAAACTAATATACTGATCTTTCAAAACATTTGATGTGGTCATGCAAATTTACCTGGAAGGAGTGTTTGTCTGCCTGGTCCCTGTTGTCATCCATGTTAGGACTTGATCTTCTATCAAATGATCAGAGATAAGAATACTTCTTGGCCACATCCTCATTTTAGCAGAAGCATCTAGCCTCTGCTAGTGCATTGAGGCTAGATGTCAACATTGCGTGGGTGCCCAACAACTTTCACTTCTCGCTTCCATCTGCAAATCCCTTCCTGGATGTGTCACCTTGTCCCAGAGGGTCAGTGTCCTGGCCTCATGAATAGACTCCATCAGCAGGAAAGTCCTGTTGCCACAGGTAGCTCTGAATACTCCGGTGTTTCACCCACCTTTCTCTCTTCATTATTTTAATTTCTCTTTATTACATCCCTTGAGATACAGCTGGATCAGTTGTTGGAAGTCTTGCTATATAAATACTCTTCAGGGCTTTTTCCCCTTTTTCTGTTCTCTGACTGTATTTTAAGGAACCTTTTACAGCCAGGAGAAATACAGCTTTTGTTCAGCAGGGAAATGCCTGAAGTGTGAGGAGCAGGGTGAAAGGCCTCTGTATGTGAATTATTCGATCTGATGGTGAAAGCATTCACTTAAATGTGACTTGAGACGTCTGTCTGTCTAAAGTCACCTTTGAGTGTGCATCTATCTACAGTTAGATATATGTATGAGAGGAAACATAAGTCAAATAGAAGTGAATGTATATCTATATATAAACATCTGTTTTTCTTTCCCTATAATGTCACATATATAGCAGTAGCTGTTACCAGAATTTTTCAGCAGCTATTGTTACGGCTTAATGAAGCAGTCTTGTAGGTCACAAGACGCAGAGAAAAGCATCTGGTAAGTCAATAAATTCTGGAATGTGTAGACATGTAACTGGCCCCATCTATTTCTGTTTCTTCATGCAGGAAAAATTCTTTGAATAAACCTGCTTTGAGTAGGTTACAGCTTGTGGACGATGGTATAAATGTATTCTCATGAGTTTTGTTGTTTTAATTAATGGAAAAGCAATTATGTTACTGTTTCCATGGAAGTTTTGTAAATGTGTAGGCTTCAGCTATCCTGACCTGAGACTGATGGTGCTCTCCTTCTTTTGTGGGTTTGTGTGTGCAAGTGTGAGACCAAAAGGAAGAGAAGAAGGGGGTTGTACTTATGGAGATTTTCTAATTTTGGAGAGGAGAGTAAAATCTCTCCAGTATTACCAAGGGCAAGAAAACAAATCACCTATTTCTACTGTCTTTTCTCTCTAATCTTCAGATCCAGATTTACTGGACAGCCACATCAGGTTATCGCAGCTGCGTGCTTCCTTTCCCAGACTAATCCTGCCTTTGCTTTGGCTGATGTCCACTGTTCTTCCATCCTTTTGTTTCTGCTTTTTTTTTTTCTTTTTTATCCTTGACTTCTCTTAAAAGGCAGCGTGCGGTGCATCTCTTGTCACACAAGAGATCTACAACCTTACACAATGGTTTTAAATGTGGGGAGAGGGTGAGCACAGCCCTGGCAGGCTGCCTCGTGCTGCCACCGCTGGACACAGTGCTGGGTCTGAAGTTAGCATACAGCACCAAGAGTGCATTTATCCACAGTAGGTGCATGATGTTGAGTGTGTGGATTTCTTTTCCATATTCAGCTGCACTGAATTGCTGAATAGGCTGTTGTGATTGGCAGGTTTTTAAAACAAAAATGCCGCCTGTGAGTGGCAGATATATAAAGTCTCTAAAACATTCATCCCTGTGTTTGGTATTATTTAACCATGTTTTGGTCTGCTACTTCAGAAGGCCAAGCCTTAATGGCAAAGGGTATGATGTTACTGCAGTTCACCAGAAGCAAATGAAAGAAGCCTGTCTCTGCCTGAACTGCCAGCAGGGAGTCTTTCCGCCCTTCTTCTGCTCTATGTCAGCTCAGCTAGCAGGAGAGCATGGGTGTTCTGATGCAGAACAGCATGTGTCAGGAGGCACGCTTTAACATTTCTCTCAGTAAGCATCAAATAGGATTTCTTTAACCTGTTCTATCCAGCCTGGTCCTTGTCTCAGAAGTGGTAGGCTCGGGGACAGAACAAGATGTGGGATGGTGGCTTTGGGCTTGTTGAGTGCAGGAGGTTCTTCTGGCAGACCTCCAGCTGCTGCTCCTGCAGTACATGCACAGCTCTGCAGCGCAGGCAGGGCTGGAGTCAGCTGGCCCTCTTCACAGCTCTGATGTCACATTCGGTAATTCATATGATCTGATGAATATTTATTTTTCTATAAGTAGCAATACTCTTGTCCCCACACATCACAGATAAGGGACAAAGACAACCAGAACTCTTAAAAATAAATACATCCGTATATTTTTTTTAAATTAAGAGCTCAGCTCAGTAAAAGGAGCAGAAGATGGATAAAACCAAGAAAAAATAGGTGGAGGGGGAAAAGACAGGCGATGACAGGGCGGGGAGGGGGCACAGGAGGGGTGATGCAGTCAGTGGAAAGGCAGTAAGGCTGTCATTATAGCAGTGAATTTTCTTCCCCCTTGAACTGTAGAAAAAGTGGGGAACTTCAGTTGCATAATGACTTCTAAAATGAAGGTTAACAAAAAATGCTGAATCTGTAGGATGTATTTCTAGCTGTCAGCCAAATTTTCTGTCTGAAACCCTTTATCAGATCGGAGAGGGAAATTAAAGCCTGCTAAGTACAACTTTGCATTAAAGTTTTTCAAAATCCCGATTCGGTGTAAGGAGGCAGATGAGAACTTGTTTTGCCCCTTTCCTGGGGTGGTGCGCTCTCTGCAGCGCATTTTGGACCCCTCATCTACATCACGCCAGTACAACAGCAGCAGGTGGGGGTCAGGCTGCACGTGTGTGCAGGACACTTGCCCTCCTCTTCCTCCCCCGTGGTGCTGAGCTGAGTGGCACACAGAGGAAAGCATGTGGGTTCCAGGGCAGTGCCTTGACTGGAAGCATCGGGCAAGCGAGATTTGATGCAGCCTGCTAATAGAGCAAAGAAATGGCAGGGCTTGAAAAGGAGCAGGTATGCGTGCTTCACTCGCTGGCTGTAATTGGAACCAGAGTGGTGGAAGAGGAGAGCAAACAGCAGCCTACTGAATCTAGTAATGCTGCATGAGTATTTGAGACTCTGACTTAACTGTCTCAGTGCTTTGCTTCCTGTTTCTGTGGTGACGTGCATCTGGGTATGCCTGTTTGCTTTTACTGGCTTGAAATTTTTCTTCTTCCTGAAAGGCAGAAAAGCTGAGGGGGAGCTATTAGATTCTAAGTTATATTTAGCATGGAGCAATTAAAGCTAGCACTACATGGTGACATTTGTAACTAGCTTATCCATCACACAAACTATAAGATGTTAATATGTGGTCTCAGTCAGACTTGGCATTACTGACAGCTTCTGCTCACGTGCATTAAACTGGTTTTTAGAAGGCATGTCTATTGCAGGGTGATTCTGGCAAGATGGTTGCTTTGTTCCTGGTTCCACTTTCAGTGTAAATCAGCATAATTTTGTGCCCCTTCCAAAAAAGGGGTAGTTGTGCTCTGTGTTCCTGTGTGCAGCTGCTCGGTTTGTTCTTTTTATCGCCTGGTTGTTGGCATAAACATTCATGCAACGAGCTGGTTCAGCTAACTGTGTGCCTAAAAATCTGGCGTTTTTCCTGATTGAGTTATTAACTCAATTACTGGAGTTACTTGGATTAATTTCCCAATCTCATTCCAGTCATGTTGTTACTGGTTTTACTAGGAATTGCAGCAGGAGCAGATGGCTGACCTTGGGAAGGGAGAGAATTGGCCGATTGCTCCTGAAGGGCCTCGTTCTGCCTGTTGCAGACTTGCACCGAATTACATGCAAGTGCCAGATTCAATATTAGTTTGTTGCAGGCTCTTCCAGAAATACTTAGGAATGTGTAGCTGCTTTAGGACTGGTGCAGTGCAAAACAGCTTAATGAATTGTCATAGAGTTGTGAAAAGGTCAACTACTGCATATATATATTTTTTTAATTTCCTTGGGTTCCATATAATTAATTTCCTCTGTTCTGCGTTAAATGAGCATCTCTCTATGATGCTGACACGAGCTGTAGTCCCCCACTGAGAGCTATGTTTGTTGTTCCTTTTGTCATTCTAGCACAATGCATCACACTGTAATTTTTCTAATGTCTGTGAACATGACAGCAAGAAGTTTTACGTGTTGTGTCTGCAGAAGTGGGGATTATTTTTTCCTTCAGATATACAAAAAAAAAAATAATGAAGAAAACCACAGATCAACCAACAGACTGTTAAGTGTTGCAGTTAATCTGTCTGGATTTCCCGGATGATTTTGGGAAGTGTGTACCTATACTGCAAAATACTCAGAAGCAACAAAAATCTTTTTGTAAAAATAAGCTTCTACCTGTTGGTCTATTTTATAGATAAGCTGTGAAAAGGACGAGAGCTATATCAATATCTGTATGATCAAAGAACTACTTGGTTTGTCTTTCACGTTTAGAATCTGATCTGTATCTCCTAAGAGCAGAGGAGGAGATGTTTTATGTTGTGGTATATTCCTCTTCTCCCTTTAAAAGAAAGAAAGAAATAAAACATTTTATTTGCATGGATTGCCTGAACTGCCTCTGTTCCCTGGTGGTCTTCTCAGGCACCTTTGGGAACACCGTTCCAGGTGAAAGCCCATGTGCTTGGCTTGTCCTGTGTGGCACACAGGCCACAGATTCTGCTGTTGTGAAGGCAAGGCCAAAACTCTTACACAAGGGGCTGCAAAGGAAAGTGGAGAACTCTATATACTGCTTTGTGTAACTCCTGGTTGAGTAAATGCTTTGAGTTTGAAATGGTGGAAATGGCAGCATCCTCCCTTCCTTGTCCTGTGACCTGTGGAGTTGCTGTGTAAGGTCTGACCTTGTGCTGCAAAGCTCAGTTATTTGTCCTGCTTTTTGGTATAGTGATTTTAAAAACAATTTTATTTGCTTATTTCAAGCCATTGCATGTTTTGGAAGTTAGGCCATTAATGGCTTTGTGCTAATTGAGGAGGAATGGTTAGGATGTCTTTCTGCACGTCACTTTCCTCTAAGGATGCCTGCTATTTCAGGGGGTATGTAATATATTCCTGATGAATAATGTCATTTTCTCAGACTAATGTATATCAGATTATTTTTTTTCTGTTTTTCTTACTTGGTTCATACAAATAACACAAAGAATTAAAAGCTGTTTCTTGAAGCTAGGTGTTTGTATTTATTTTTAGAGGCTTATCATAAGGTTGATCTGTTGCCTTGGACTTACAATGCACGATTAGTTGGAAGTTTTTAATGCAGAGCAGCTTAATTTTTGAGATACTGGGAAAAACGCCAGCCATAGATTTGGGAAAGTCTGACTAATAAAATCGTAAAGCTGGTTCATCACTCAAATATGTTATTATTTCAGCTGCCTCTGCCCACTGCAGGCTCCTACAGGCTAAAAATGTCAACGGGCTGTTGTATGAATAGCTATTTTAGGTCTCCAATCCTAAAAGGCAGCACAAATGAAATAACTTTAGATTAATCTAAAATATCACAGTTGACATGTTAAGGTTTTTTGTCTGTCTTTTAAAAACTTCCAACCTTAATATTTTGATTATTATAAAAATACACAAACTCATATGTTAAAAGATCAATTCCTAAAATTAGATCACAGATGTTTAGATTGCAAACCAGCTGGGGGTGGTGGCATTTCTAGGAGTGTAACAAATAGAAGCGAGGAATTAAGTATAAACATGAAATTAGGAGTTATTAAATACAGACAATTGGTAAGAGAAGGCAAAAGTGTTGCTCAAAGCTCAGGGGGTTGAAAATAGAGAAAAGGATTTTCTTATTCCTTGGAAAACATGCCAACATTTTAAGAATAATAGTAAGTGAGGGCAGTGATGCCACTAATCCAGCAAATGCAAAATAATCTAGTACCAGTACTGAAAAGAAGCTGTATGGTCTATTTACAGTATGTAGAAATAGTAACTAAGGAAAATGTTAACCTATAACTGCTAAAGCAGTTATTTACATATATATTCAAACCTACGTAGTGGATAACAGTTTTGAAGCAAGGGTACAAATAATTTGAGGAATTCTGTTCTTTCACGTTGATCTTGAAGAAGGAGGATCAGGAAAGCCTCAGAGCACTGGAGAAAACTTAATGATATGCTTGCTAGCTTTTATAAACAGTAAATGATATGTGGTACCCAGGCACCCCTTGGCCCCGTGTTGATTATAGAGTTCTGGGAAGATTATCATCAGGCTGATATGGGAACTGAACTTGGTTCAACAGAAATTCAAATCTAATACTCAGAATGAAAAATTGTGCAGCCTGTGAATACAGAAACAGGCTATAATATTGATCCTTTTGAGCTCAAATTGAGCACATAATGTACAGAGAAGTCCTGCAGGCAGCAAAACCTGCAAAATTGGATTGTCTTCAGAAAAAATGCGTTTTGTGTGTGTTGGTTGCTGCAAAGCAAAGGCTGAATAATGGTGAGAGTTTGTCCAAGACAGTAGTACCCCCCAGCATCCTTCCCATGCAGGATTCTTTTTTCTTTTTTGTGTGGACAAGAAGTGTGAGAGTGCATTTCTGAGCCCCTAAGTAAAGTTACATCTGTTGTGCAGAACTCTGGATCCTTTGGGCAAGAAAGATTTCTGTTACAAAATGTATTAATCTGGTAGCCTGTTAGTAGACCAAAATTTAGTTGCTTAGTTGTAGGATAATTTTGCGAACCTGAGTTTCTGATGTGTACCGTTCAGGAGAGGAAGATGTAGGTGCTGTGTTTTAGGGAAGGTTTTACTCAACAACAACAAAGTAAAATACTTTTCAGATCATAGGTCGTACTCCCTACTGGGCTCGTGCTTCCCAGGTATGGAAGGACAATGTAGCAGAAAGTTTATTTTACGTCTGATTTGTTTGTTTGCTTTCAGCTCCAACAGCAGACTCATGTGAGCTTGCCAGGTTTTGCCTGATGGAATTACTTGAACTTCCACTGCTCTAAAAGGAGGAGAAATTTGGAGTCTATACAGTCAGCACCGAGAGACCGCCCACTCACTGTAAGTCAGTCTTCCTTATGTCATAGACGTGGTGCCCTCTCCATAGGAAAGTAGAGGTTAAATTGACATGGAGCTTCTTTCAGCCCAGAGGGAACATGATGAAAGAAATGGTTTAAGAAGCTTCTTACTATGAACAATCACCCTATTCACGTACAAGGGGAGATGACAAGTGTCACTGGCACAGAGGCAGCTCTTCCATCTCCTTTTTGGAGTGATAAATTGTGCTCGACTGTGTTTAGAAGAAGAATTGAAGGATGTAGAAATTCCTCCAAACTCAATTTCTCACAGTTTCTATTGTGAGCACGTATGAGGTATTGTTAGCTGCATATTGCTCAGGAGGACTTGTGTTCCTGTGGAAAGTCAGAGGTGAGTCATGAAGGCTGAAGTAGCAGGCACAGGGGCTGGATCTTTGCTAGATGTGGCTGCTGTTAATCACATTAACATCCACGTGTGTTTTTAGCTTCTACAAACTAGAGACAGAAAAATAGAGGAGAATGAGTGGAAAATACTCCTACCTGGTTTATTTGCTTTGGTTAGGTACTGCTGTATTGCTACAATGGTCTCTTTCTGGGAGGTGCCCGGTTGCTATAGGATCTTTTTACCTATGCCAGATAGCAGAGTTTATCAAACTCCATTACAAAACGGTCAACTGATTATGTTGGCGTGCTTTATGTTTAAGTAGTGAAGTAATGTTTTGTTCTTGTCTAACAACTTGCAGAAAGTTTTGCGTACTTGGCAGGAAGGAATATATCCCTGCCCCACCCCAGTGTGCGGCACATGGCTATTTTATTTTCAGAAGGGGTTCATGAGACAAAAGTATGTTAGTGACTTTCTGTGGAGCAGTGCAGAAAATCTTCCCTTTACTTATCCTAATCTTTAACTTAACTGCAAATACAACTTAAGTGGATTCACTTCAGTGAGTTGAATTCATTTTACAAAGTCGAAAAGTGAATCTGTGGCTGTTACAGAAGCAGTTTACGTAGGCTACTGAACCTTTAGAAGGGTTCTTTAGTACTCACTTGAACGTAGGAAATTATAGCGAAGGAAGTTATCATTTTGAGAAACTTATGGAACTCCTGTGCATTCATTGGTATTTTGCCTCAGTTTTGCCAACCTAAAATTCCAGGTTCAGTTCTTGTATGTGCTATGTATGCTGATTTTTGTTTGCTCACTTGGAGCGCTAGTGTGCAGTAAAATTAAATACTTTTCATAATATTTATTTTGTAAGCTGAATGTTGACAGAAATGTTACGAACATTGACAGTTAAAGAGAGTCTGCTGTTTCTTTACTCTTATGAGAAACTCTTTGTGCTGAACTACGAATTCTGTGCTAAAATATATCATTTGTTGCTTCCTTTTGGAGGGGAGGGGAAAAAAAAGAGCTCAAGTCCTAGTATGCATGTGCTTCTAAATGCAAAAATAACCAATGTGAACAACCGTAGCTCTTTGTTGTGCTCAGGCTGGTTCCTGTAAATTCAAGTTACTTGTCTCAGATGAATGCCAAAGTGTTTCTTGTGGACTTAGGAGTACTTTCATTGACTTGTTTGATAGATAGTAGCATAGGTAGATGTTTCTCAAAGGCAAGAAAGAATAAGAGTGGAGAAGGGGAGGAAAAAGAATATTTGTAACTCTACTGTCTCGGAGTTGCTACTGAAAGAAATTAGTTTTCTTGTTGTTTAAGATGAACTGTACATCTAAGCATCATGGATGGCATCTTACGAGATAAAGTCATTTTGTTCCTCTACTTTTCCTTGCATAAGAGTGTAGTTTGTAGTTTTTGTTTTTATTCATAGGTACTTGGATTTTTAAAAAGAGATAACACCTGGTCAGGCAGAGGAACTGTTTGAAACAACTGGACTGCTGATTTAGTATGATTCCGGCGTAATGTAACTTCTAGAATTTGCCTCAGAAATTAAATGTTTGTTAAATTTTGAAAAGGTGGATGTACAGTCATAATTTTTTAAAAGTAACGTTGTAAACTACCAGTAGCTTAAATGCCTCTCAGGGCAAATTGTCATTTGTAAATGCCAACCATGTCTTAGACTGATGCTGAGTGTGAAGTGGTAAGAAGTTGTGAACTCCATGATCCTGAGGTCCCTCCTGCAGTAGGGACTGCATGTCTTGGTCGTGACATTCAGATATTTCTAATAGTTATTAATTCCTACACTGTGGGAGATGGTGAACTGAAGAAATAGGCAATTAGAATAACCAAAAGTAACGTATGAGAGAAGATCATGAATCTTGTCTCCTGTTTCTCAAACTTTGATTCCTTGTGCTTATACACAGGAAAATAGCACCTGTTGTGTCTCATCGTTCTAGAGGCAATTTCGCTGGTTCCCCTGCATTTTAGGGACAAGAGCAGATTACCTTTATATTGGTACTACTAAGAGCATTAAAAGTAGCTCTAAGATGGCATCTCTGTCTTTCAGTGTGTGTTTGAATGTGTGTTTCCATCAGGATTTCATCTTTTTCTAGAGAGACTGAGTAACTTTTTCATGTTTTTGCCTATGTGGACTTGTCACAAGTTGTTTATTCATCTTTCAGTTGAAGAAAATAATAATATATAATACATCATAAGGCAAAAGATTTGTCACATTTCAAGAAAGAGCTTGAAGAAGAAATTTATTTATGAAGAGCAACTGTTACATGAGACTGGAGCCTCTTGCTTTTCTGTTGTACAGCAGCGAAGGTTTTGCATGCAAACTTGCTGTGGGAGGGAAAGAGTTGCAGTTCTTGGTGGACTCCTTCAGTAGTATGGTAATGGGCTGTGGGAATGCATCTTTGAGCCTGGCATGTATTGTAGTGGATGAGGTATGTTTTTGGCCTCTGCAGACTCCTTGCTCATTCTCTGACTCCTAGTTTAAATGTGTTATGCTCCCATCTGCTTTGGGAAAAAGGTCATATCCTCATTTTAATTCACAAGGCATGTTATTGTAGCATTAGATATTTGAAGAAGAAATGAAAATTGCATTGTACATTTAGGTTTGAAGAAGCTTCCCACACTAAACAGAAAAAATATTGTGATTATTAAAGTAGGTACTTTCCAACGAGAAGATTATTCTGAAGACTGAGTAAAATGCTAACAGTGTATGTTTTTTAAACCATCTGTTTAAAGTTCACTGTCAGTGTGCTTCTGCAGTGCTTTAATCTTCTTTTGTTTATCGTCACGTTGGTCCAAGCATGTCGTCTGTTGTAGATTTTTTTTTTTTTATTGTACATTTTGTCAAAGCATATGAGTGATGGAAAAAAGCTCAAAACTGATCAAGGATAATTATTAGTAGTGATTAATAAACTGAAATGTGTTTATGAAAATATAGCATGTTTGCAATATGTTTGGCTTCACCAAACACATAGACTCTGTGCATGTGCCACCCATCTATAAAATAAATGGTCTACTACGGAGAAGTATGCTTTTTGGGTATAAAACTGTAGCAAGAACTTGGAGAACAATATATTCTATTGTCAGCTGAAGTTATATTGAAAGAACACTGATTCTGGCAGAAAATCAGACGATCTTATCTGGTAGCAAGTCAAACGTAGTGGCTGGTAGCTTCGTAGGCACAGTAGAGTGATCAGAGTAATCCAATATAAAATGACCTTAACAAGTTTTAAAAGGTTTTCAGTGTAGCTGCCTGTTTCACTGTAATGTTCAAAGTCTTTGTATTTTGTCCAGGTATCTTTTGTGTCCCTTATCTCCCAGAAGAGGTATTCCCTCTTCTGTGTAGAGGGAAATTCCAGTGTGGTACTACTTGTTGCAGATTCCAAGCAAAGGAATGTGTGGTGTGTCCCAAGCCAACCCTGCACAGGGAGTGCTCTTGCTGTGGTCAGAGTGAAGGCCCAGGGAAACTCCCTGGAAATTCAAGGAGGGCCAGCCAGCTTGTTTGGAGGTCGCTCTACTTGCTGAGGAGTGACCTGATGTGAAGGGCCCTCTCTCTTCCCTGAGTTAACTGGAGAGTGGATGGCAAGGGTTTGGGGCTGGCAGCTGTGTACAAAGAGATGCATGCACTGACATAGGCAGAGGTGTGTATATACACAGGTATTGTAATGCATGTAACAATGCCAAGGGTTTATTTGCATACTATTTTACATCTTCCTTTGAAGTCTGTCTTCTGTTTCAGTTCCAAAAGAGGACTTAGAAACAAAAGGTTCTCTTTCCCTGCCCCACGCAAGGTATTACCGGTGTCACTTGTAAGAGCTCACCTGCCAACCTTGTTTTTCCTGTGGCCTTAGACCACAAAAGTCTGCAATGGCTCAGCTGCTGTTTTTGGAGGATGGTAAATTGCTGAAGAAAAAGAAAAGCTCTTGATCTAGGAGTAGATTTCATAGGGTGCTTTACCTTACAAAGCATCAAACCCCTTTACTCGTTTTGTTTTGTTTTTCCTAGGTTTTGTGCTTATTCCTAGATGCTTTTACTCGTGATATTAACTAATCTGAACAATTTGACAACTGTCTGCAAGTGTGTTTGAGTGTTGTGCAAGTAGCAGTATATTTTAGATATCAGGTCTCCTGCTTTCAGAAAAAATCAAAGAAATTTAAGTTATACTTTAGAAGTCTTATACTGAATGATTAATGAAAGGGTTGATACTAGAAAATTGCCTTTCTGTAGTGCAATAAGTCTAAAAGTGTTTTGAACTGCTAGCAAGCTGTCAAGCACTACAAAATGAAATAATTTTAATTCTTGTGGGCTCTTATGTCATATTAGCTGAAAAGTGAAGCTGTCAGCTACAGTAATTGTCAAGAGACAGCAGTGCTGACTGCGTTTACTGTGCAAAAACTCAGTATGAGAGACATAATAGCACTTGGGCTGTTGCTTGTAAGGATAAGGAGGACTTCAAAAGTGTGCTGTCCCTTTGCATGCAGTTTTAACTCCAAGTTTTATCTGGCAGCTTCCAAAGGTTGAAATTTTGTTAATGTAGTTTTTAACATTTAATGACAGGCAGTTCCCTCCTTGCTGATTTTATTGCTGTTGTCATTGGACAAAAGTGATCTGACAAACATATTAGGCAAGGTAAAAGGTACTCTAAGACATATTAGTTGATAGCTTTGCCTGTAATACATTTCAGCTTCTTGTCAGCAGCTCCTGAGTGAAAGTATTTATTTGGGAAAAGTGGAAGAAAGCATTGTTTGTTTGGCTCAGACATTCAAGCCCTTAAGGAAACTATTGGTTCTCCACTGCATGGAGAGAGATGTGCTGCTGAATTTCAGAACAGAAGTGTTTGGTGGATTTGTTTTGTCATGAGAGTAGTACAAATCTGTACATTTTCCATACCTGTAAGATAATTGTCATAGCTAGTAAACTTCCAGCTGAGTTTGTTCTAACAAAATGGGGATGCAGAAGTACAACAAGGCAGACTGTAACAGTATTGTTGCTCTCTACCCATAAAGAGGGGGAGGTGTGTATGTTTAATTGGATTCTTAACTTCCATTATTCATAGAAAGATGACTAAGATAGTATTCTGTGTGTTATCTGTTAAGCTGCATTGGCATGGAAATTGGATAAATACTGAAAGTAATTTTTATATTAAATTAAAAATGTGTAATATGCATAGAATTGCTTTGCAGAACCAGAAACATATAGTGGTATTGTACTGATTCTTTTTTTCTAGTTGTGCTTTGGAAGCACTAAAGGTGTAGATTTTTATCCCCCGCCCAGTTTGGTGATATTTTGTTATCTTATTTGGTGAAAATGTAGCATTTTTTTTTTTTTTTCAGTTCCCATTCACCTTCTCACTTTTCAGTGAGCAATATGCAGCACTTGAGACAGGGTGTCACATATAGCAGCATCTTCTTCGGGTAATAGAAAAGCTTGTTAAATTTCTAGTGCACTCTTGATTCCTAATGTTGTTGTTAGAGTCCCTTTAAAACCTTTCTTTCAAACATGGTGCTTTAATTTGCTTTTTCAGTTTAAGTGATGTTGAGTATACTGTCATCAAGCAGTGTAATCATAACTTCAGAGATAAAATTTCAAGGTTAAAAAGCATTTTGACAAGATTGTTTTTGTTAGTCTTTCAGGCTGTCCTTGGCAACCAGAATTTCAATATTTCGTCTGTTCTCTTATCTGAGGGTGACAGCCACCACCCATCTGAGAAACAGAGCATGCACACTTTTCTGTCCCCCTCCGTTCTCTTATTTTAATGGGAAAGGCAACAGGTTGTAAAATATGCCACAGTCTAAATAATAATGGGACAGTGATTTGCTTCCAATAATATGTTTTAAAAGCAATAACTACTGAAGACCTTTAAATGAACACTAGTCAAACTCCAGATTTATAATTTGGTTGTGTCATAATATGGCAAAGATATTAATGAGTACAATTGCTTACCTGTCATTCTGTTTAAGTAAGCATAAATGAAAATGTGGAAAGTAGTGATGGATTTTTCTGCAGCAGACCACTTAGCCTGAAGAATTTTGTTTGTGCTATATCTTCACTGTATCACCTCAGAAGTGTGTACAGCCATTTCTGAAATGGTTATGATTTTTTACTGTTTGGTTTTCTTTTAAATAAGTCCTTGACAAAATGTGTATTTATTTTTTTTCACCTGTCATGATTGGAGAATGTCTTGGAGAGAAGGCAAGGAGATGCTAGCAGTGGTGAAGAAGGGCTGTGGTTGTCTGGCTGTATTAAAGCTACAGCTTTTACGACTCCAGTTGAATCTTCTTAGCTTTCTGCAGCATGGGCTGCTTCTAAAGAAACAGACTGCTTTCCAAATTCTTAGATGTATCAAATTTGGAGACTCCATGACCAGGAATTCCAAGTCTTTTGAAATGTGCAGTTGTGAAATTATTCTTCCCAAATGTGAAAATTTGGGAAGAATATTATTCTTCCTAAATGTGAAATTGTTCTTCCCAAAGCATGATTGGTGCTCTACCTTAGATGAGTATTTGTTCTACTTGGCCAATGTGCAGTTTATACTGCTGCTTTAAAAATTTCATGTGTGGTTTGTGATTTTTTTTTTTTTCCAGTGCCATACAGTTCTCAAGGAAATTTAGAAGCAAGCACTAATAAGAGCTGGTGATTGCTAAGTAACAGCTGTTAAGGGCATGATTCAGCATCTCCCCCTGCAGCGGACACTTGTATTCTTGTGAGATTTCTGCCTACCCTCTATTTGCAAACTCCCTGGTGAAGGGAGTGCTGGCAAACAGAGCAGGAACTGCTGCTGTGGATGTGCTCTGGGGTTTTTCTATACTTGTCTCTGGCACTGGCTAGCAGCAGATGCTATGGAGGAAAGTGCGTCAGCTCTTATCCTGAAGAGTTATAAAACATCTGTCTATTTCTCAGACCCTTTCTGTAATCTTCATCTGATAAAGGATGACTTATGATCTGGTGTGAAAAAGGCTGTGTTTAATTATTTTTTCCCAAGTTTGTATAAACTGCACTTTCTATTCCAAGTGCATACCTTACTTGGATGCATACATGAAGCTAAATAATTTTGTTCTGTAGG
Source organism: Penelope pileata (assembly GCA_013396635.1). Classification (NCBI taxonomy): domain Eukaryota; kingdom Metazoa; phylum Chordata; class Aves; order Galliformes; family Cracidae; genus Penelope; species Penelope pileata. The sequence goes on along the minus strand of WBMW01002721.1, from coordinate 324,338 downwards.
GACTGACTTTGCTGCATAGATGTGGCATAAATAAGTTGGCTTTCAATTGTGGTGTATATTTCTTCTATTGCATACAATCCCCTGTCCTCATGTATCAGCTTGAAAAATAATGATCATTTGTTAGAAATTAAAAATAAAATTTTTTAATGAAAAACTCAAAATACAAGGAAGAAAATCCCAAAACACCAAGACGTGGGAGGGGGGGGGGGGGGGGAAGGCAGTTAATGAACCATAACAACTGTAATAACAAATTTGGCCAGTGAAATGAAGGGAAAGACACAGACACACACAGACACACACACACCCCTTAACCCTACAATGAAGTAGCTTTATACTGTATGATGAAATCACACTTGATAAAGAGGAGATGTCTTGTTCAAGGTTTTTTGCTATGAGAAACTTTTTTTTGACTCAAGGCCATTCTCTTCCTGCCCACAGAAATGCTTGCAATCTCTCATTGTTTTTGGCTGTGTTTAAGTTTTGATTTCTCTCTATGTTTCAGATGGGAGACTTTTGAACAATGTGACAGAATTATTTGCCAAAAGAAGACGCACACAGCATTCCTAAATTCTGAGTATCTTTCAGGTTGTCAGTGCAACAAAGCAGTGTCACTGAAATGAAGTGTGCTTTAGCAGAAATGGGTACTTTGGTACAAAAGTAGCATTACACATCCATAGGAGTCATCTCTGCATGGTGGTGGTGACTGTGGAGGGCATCCTGGCTGAAAAATGTGAAGGATGGTGACTGGAGGCTTTAGGGAAATACAAGGAAATAAAGAAAGCAGAAGTAAGAATTTATTACGACTTTGTATTTTTGCACTTCAAGTCTTATAATACAAAGTACTATATATATATTTCAAAGCAGAAATAGGAAGACATTCAAATCAGGAAGAGGCTTTTGTAAAATATCAGGCTAAAATCTTATTTTTTAAGGACATTTCATTTATGCTAGCTTTGTCTTGGATTTTTTTTTTTTTTTTTTTTTTTAAGAAGAAACCTTAAAACCCCCATTAAGACTGAAATGCAACTCAATGTCAATGTAAATGACTATCAGTTTCTTCTGATAGTCTATCTGATAGTCTTGTGGTAGACTATCAGCCTTCTTTTCTCTGAAGTCCTGGTGCAGGAGGATAGAAATACCTAATTTATAGCTAATAAATGCCCTGGGCAGCTTGATCTAGTGTCTGACCTAGTGGCTGATAACCCTGCCCGTGAAGGGGGCTTGGAACTAGACAATCTTTGAGGTCTCTTCCAACCTAAGCCATTTTATGATTCTATGAGCATAAATATGAGTGAATGTTATTTAGTGTGCATCTGTTTAGACGAGTTGGAATACCTTGGGCTTTATCATAGCACCTTTAGACTTGGCTACTTCATGACTAGCATCAAAACAATTTGAGGAATGCCTGCAAAGGTTTCCAAGTGGGATCTTTGTGAGCTATGGCTGTAAGCCAGAGGCCCTTCTGAAGGTGCGTCCCAAGTGATAAATGAGCGTGGACACCATCCTTCTGCAGGATGCCACCTTGAGTGGGGATGAAACATCTGGTCCGCATGTGCTGTTTAACTCTTTGTCTGCGAGAAGATCAATTTTATTTTTACAGTTGTGTAACTATGCATCACTTTGTGCTTAACTTGTAGCCCAGAAGTCTGTCCTCGATGTGCCAGATATGGTGTGTGTATTCAATAGAAAGGCACTGTCACAGAAAAAATCCGCTCATTAAGAAAACCTAGTTAAAAAAAAAAGCACCAGTGGCACTTTAACTAGGTGATTGTATTCCTGTATGTATGTTTAGAAAGCATGTGTATACATATATGCATATAACTTGCATAGATATTGGTAATAAAGCAGCTTTATGACCAAAGAAAGAATTGTGGGTTTTGCTGTGGAGCATACTGTTGCTGGAAAAGCTCCTACAAATGAAATAAAGCTGTTAAAGGTGTATTCCTTAGGGGAAGGATGGGGCCCACCTGAGCTCCCAGGCTGTGAAACTACAAGCAATGAGCACGCTGAGTGGAATGCCAGCTCTGTGCAGACTGCAGCAGCTCAAAGCAGGATGCCTTCAGCCTCAACATCCAGATATGCTCTGTGTGGTCAGTGTAATCTTATAGACGATGACCTTTTACTGCCCTTCAGCCTTGCAGTAGCAGGCTGCAATGGTCACAACTTGAGTTTTAGTCAGTAAAATTCCTGTTGTTAGGCTGGTGTCTGAGGACAACAGGCCTTCACTCTTCTTTTTAGTTGGGGTAGCTACATCTGACAAAGTGTCCTGAGCAAGGTTTTTGCTGATTTAGCTGATATGAAACAGAAAAACTTATTACCAAGGAAGACATACCTTCTTTTATAAAGAATATTTTACTGCTGTCACAAATGAGATACCAATATTTCTGCACTTCTGTTTCAGAGCACTCTGATATAATTGTGAAAAACAGCATTGCTGACTTGATTTTACCTTTTTTTCCCCATTATCAGCAGTGAACAAGTCCTGATCCTGTATGTTACAGGGAGGTCAAATGGAAGGCTGCTTAGTGGTGTTGGATAAACTGGCAGCCTAATTTGAGCTGTTCATTTTCAAGTGATGTATTTAAATTGCTACCTGTGAACTATCTTGTTTCTGTGCATGTGGATGTGAAGACTGATTATTCTAAGTGGATGTTGCTCAAGGAATAGATCGCTGCTTGCTCAGCTGAAGAAAAACCAGGCCTGCAGCATCCCTGGAATCAGTTCTGATTTTTATATAATAATAATAATAATAAAAAAGCCCATGGTTGATTATGTACGTAATGTTAATTGTCATTTTGCTCTGTTCAGACAGAACGGATGCATGACTTTATTTAGTTACGTTAGCTGAGAATCATTATATTCACATGGAAAGAAATGCCTTTGTCACATGTATTTAGTTTCCCATGCTTAATGCATAACATCCAACTTGACAACTCCTGCACTTGTTGGTGAGTTTAAGCCTCTTAAATTTGCTGTGTAAGGTGGTTAAGCTGCGGGTTTTAACTTCGAACGACCTCGCACTTTTTCCATGTCCTGGCATAGCTCTAGAGAAGTATTCCTGGTGCAGAAAGTGGGGCAAGGAGAAAGGGGGAGAGAGATGGAGCTGAATGTATGAACTTGCAACAGATGTGAACTTTGGTTCAAGCAGCCTGTGGAGTCCCCAGGCAAAATTAGTTAAGATCTCTCTGCACAAGGGAGCCAAATCAATGCACTGCAGCATCTACTGGAAGCTCTAATTGTTCCAAAGCACTGTATGCTGGAATTGTATGAACAACCTGCAAGAGCAGATGACAGGCTTTTCAAAATGAGTTGCTGGACACCACAGGCAGGAAAGGCAAATTTATATTCAGTTTTCAGGAATTATACTAAATTTTTGAGTAGGTTGGTAATAGATAGGACTTTGTATGGCTGGGAATACTGTAATTTAAGATGAAAGCAAAATGGGAAGTGTGAAAGTTTAATGTTGCTTTGAGTCAGTCTAAATGAACTGTACTTTAGAGTGGATGCTTTGGGAAGCATGAAGACGCAGTCAGCTTTTTCTGGATGCTATTCAGAGCCTGGCATGTGGCTCCCATTTGTCCTACTTTCAAAATCTTCAAAAACCTAGTGGTGCTGAACAGAGAGAAACATAAGGAAGAGAGATCAGCATCTTTTTCATCTGAGTAATTGAATAACTTTTGGTGTGCTTTACGCAAACGTTAATTATTTGAAATTCAATTTGTGAGCTTCCTAAATAAACTGGCATGCTGTTCCAACAGTGTATTCATACAACACCAGATAGTCAAGAAGTGTTGTGTTGTGCTGTACTCAGTCTTGACTTCTGTCACTTTTAAAAGTTTGATATCCATTCAGCTTAATAAGTGATCTCATCTTCAAATCTTGTCTCCAGGGGATGCAAATGATACTGGAGTGTTACAGGAGATCCTTCTTGCTTTGTCACTGTTTTATTTTATAGTTTGACTACTAACTTGAAGTAATGATCACCTTCACTGTTCGTCTGCCTAACCGGTATTGTAAAATCATGCCAGAGAACAGTCTTTCAATCATCTCACTCTGGGAACAATGCAGAAATGGTTTCAACAACTATTTTGTGATTCTGAAGATTAGTGCAACTCTTCCACTCTGGAATATGGTTCCAATTAGGGACATCAGGGCGCTTGTCCTCCAGTCAGCGTCAGAACCGTCCTTGTGATTCTCTGTCCGTATCTGCAGGCTTTCAGGGTTGTGTTAGGCAATCAGATACATGTGGTACTTCTCTTGACGTCTTTAGTTTACTAACCACAAAATGCTGCTCATTAACTTCATCTGTGAAGAATTTCCGCAGAAGCCCCCCTCTTCCACTCCTGGGAAGTCTTTAAGTCTGTCCAAAAGAATGTTTTTGCAGCAGTCACAATACCACACACAAAGTGAAAATATGTTCAGAATACCTTGTTCTTTTCCCCAGACAATTGTCAGATGTTGTGCCTGAGGATGATGGCCTGGAACTACGGGACCACTGGCTTCAGCTGCCTCCTTGTTTGCAGCTGAAACAGGCAGTTGTCTTCTGTTCTGTATTCAAAAGTAAGAAAATCCTTTCAAAGGCCATTGATTGTTCCAAGAATTATCTTTAATGTTGAATTCCATGTAAATTGTCATCATCTTGGAGTATCAAAAGTAAAAGACTTGAACGTTTTTGGCATACTGTGCTCTGAAAAAAGACTGAGCATAGTTGTGGGGGCAAATTTATGATGTGGTCTCAAAAATGCACATATGCATTTCCTATGGAAGAAGTGTTAAATTCTCTTGACTTAGGTTACCATTCACAGTAATTCTTTTCACATTCCTCCTCCAGATCTTCACTTCTGAAACACATTTAATTTTTTCACCTTTTCACAGTGAAATGTATGGAAGAAAACAAATTCGTTTTTAAGAGTTGTGTTTTAACTGACTATGGCATAGATACTCTCTTCTAGAAGTAAATGTGAGTAATGAAGATGCTTTAAACTCAGCTGAGTCCAAGTTCTGTGGCTTCAGAATTTTGCATATGCCTTCAATCATAACAGCCTTTGAAAATACAGCTTTGTCAAAAGTATTTTATGGCATAGATTTTGTAGAAGTGTTTTCCTCCTCTATCCAGTCTCAATTTTATAATATAAAGATGATGTACTTGGATGAGGTTTCTCAGACTTCTTATCCTAAAAGTGTTGCTGAAAATATTGTGGGAAATAGTCAGTGAAAGATGAATATTAAGAAAAGCTAAGGAAAGAAATGTAGGTCAGCCTGCTTGAAATGGGCATGACTGCCATCTGTTAAGAAATCAGCTTTCAATATTATGTTTTCTGATACTTAATATTTTACTACTTTAAACATAAAATTAAAAAAAAATGTCTTTGAGCTTCTTTCTCTAAGAAATTGCTCCTTTCTTCCCATTTTCAGAAATTCATTAGGTGTATTATACAAAAAATTGTGGAAAGTATCGGAAGTGTCGGGATGCACTTTATGCTGCACCACTCATAACTAACCACGGGTTTCATTTATTTTGTTTTGTAAGCCGTGGTGGTTTAGAAAAGCCAGTAACAAGTGCCAGCATCTTAAAAACAAACAAAAAAAGGATGAGAAGTTGGGAGAAGAGTGTAGGGAGATAAGTGGTGAAGACAAGTGATAGTGGCACTTTTCTACGCTGAAGAAGTTTAAGGTTAATCTGCATCGGTTGTAAACACTTTTGTTTATTGCTGTTTTTATAGCCTATAATTAAAATCCTGGTTGTTCAGCTGTTGTTCAAGTATAACCAACCTTGAAAATGCTATGAAGCAACCAGGACACTAGGCTATGTACTCATTATAAAACTCTTCACGTTGTTGTTTGCTGTCTCTGTATCCTGGCTAGTGACTGGAACTGAAGTGAAAAATGAGTATACTCATTAAAAGTAATAAATATGGATTGTTAAGCTGTAGCAGCCTTTCACTAAGCTCAAACCAAGTTCTTTGTAAGTTCTTTCATGTTGCAGAGGCATCCTAATTAAAAACTCCACAATCTTTTAAACCTCTAAAAATGCTTGAGACTGGGATTGTAGCTGAAGCTTTGTTTTTTTTTAATTGTGTGGAATTTTCTTCATTTTTAATTAATTTCAAATAAATAGGCAATAGGTTGCACTAACCTGAATCTAAATGTAAGATTAGGGGCAGAGTATCTTTTCCAGATCTGTCTGGATCAGTTGAAGGTGATACTGCTTCCACTTTCTCATTGCTGCCTACATGTTGGTGATTACCTTGCCTGCATTTTGGCCAACTGAGCAAAGTACATGCACTGCCCACTGCAACAACTGACTCTACACTGACAGGGATTAGGGAAGGCTCCTACAATTGTATTTGCTTATTAATTAATTTCTTTTTGTGGGAGGGATACATCTCTCCAGTAAAAGGACAGTAACAAATTGCTCAGGAGTGAGAGTATCTTAAGCTGATTTGTCCATTTTCATAGCGTGTATGAATTTGAGCTGTAAGGCATCAGTGGAGGCACTGAGCTGCTGTTGAGAGCCATGGAAGTCCACAGCAGGTTTATAGTAACTATTAGCATGATTGCTGGAGGGATGCCATATTTTATATTGGGATGCTATACTTTAGTTGAATGGTATAAACAAGCTCAGTGCATTAAAACTCTGTACACCTTCCTTCTTCTGGGTTGTCTGTCATAACATTAAATTATTCACCAAGTCTTAATTAAAGCTTTCCTTTCTGGCCAATCTCCTGCTCTTAGATTTGTTTTGTTGTAGCTATGTAGTGTCAGGGCAAGAACTAACATGAAAGTAGTTGCTCTGAAATTGGCCTTCTGTACTTCCCTAGTATGGCTGCTGCTTCTGCAGCTTTGGGTTCACTTGCTGCTTTTTCCAAGGTCAAAAGTTCTCTTACCAGCTCTGTCTGAGTAGAGCCTTTAAGGTAACCCTGACTGGGTTCAGGTTCTTCTTCAGTGGCTGAGAACTTGGGGAGGTAGCAGTGGTTGTAGGGGCTTACATTATTTTAGATGGGAAAACAATCAATTTTCTGGTCTTGTTCAGGACATAGCTCGTTAACCCAGTTGGAGGCCCTCATCTCTAGCCTGCATCATCTCCTGTTGACCCAGCTATTGCAATTGATTCTTTGCCCTGGATTTCTTCGTTTTGGCAAAACACAGCACATAATCATGCATCTCACATCTCTCCTTCTAAGTCTCTTTGGGTTCATCTTTATTCTATGCCATAAGGATAGTGTTGCAGAAAACCTGATCTGTGGAGCCTGGCTCCCGTTGTCAAGGTGTTTGTTACGGTCATGCATATGAACGGCTTCAAGACCAGCTGTGACAGAGGTATCTTCCAGGAGAAGGTTCACTCCATCAGCAGCTGTTTCTCACTGTTCTTGTTCCTGCATAGGTGTGCATGATGTGTTTCCAAGCAAAAGGACAGTTGTAGGCATTGTTCAGTCTGTTCTCAAGGGGCTCCAGCCCATGTCTTAACATATTTCTTATTAAAAACAAACACATTTCTATGTACACTTTATATTTGCAATTTTTTTCATCAAAAAGTCTGTTAACGAGCTCTTACTTCTTGGCATCGGTTACATTAATACTTAGCACTTGTAGTGCTAATTATCCTCAGTATACCTTATAAGTGTTAATTGTTTCTTGCAACACTTCTCGGAAGGGTCAAGGTTTGTTCACATATTGCCTGTTCGGGGAAGTTAGTGGCCCTCAACCACATTAGAGAAGGTTAACACTGATGCACTCACCAAACCTGCTGTTTTATCAAAATACTACACATCTCTTTTGATGTTTCAAGTGATTTTAATATGAAGGACAATCTGTAAAGACCTAATCTATACATAAACTCTAAAAGAAAGCTGTAGCTCTGTCTGCAGCGATTTGTAAAATTATGCTAAATCGATCAAGAAATGTGACATTTCCATAACTCATGGTCATTACACTCTGCAAAGTGTGCAAACAAATTTCTGTCTATCTGGGGAAGAACTGAATCTTGTTACCATGGTCATTAAAGTTAATGAGATTTAAATTTTGAGCTAATAGACCCAATTACAAAGGAGAAACATCAGACATTCTCAAAAGGAAATGTTGTTTCCCTTCCAACTCTTTGCATTTAGAAATTGTGACATACCCTAAACACGCATGACAGTGTCGTAGAAAAAAAACCAGATATCTGCAAGGGAGAAACACTGGAAGTTTTTTTGGAAAGTATATGATGCTGAACTGTGAAAATCAAAACACCGCATCAAAGAACAGAGCATGCATGTTGGATTCAGCCACTCTTTAAGGAACATGTCTAACTTTCTGTGTGAGATTAAAGGATCTCTGCATTGTGTTTGCTGTTCATCGGTATTCCATGATGTCTTTCTTCAGGCCTTGGTTAGAATAGTTCCTGGGCTACAGAAACTCTTCTTCTGATAGTCCTACATAGTGTTCTACATGAAACCACAGGTGACTGGAGCTTGTTTCTCCATAGTTAAACCAATTAAGTCAGATGGTTTAGTAAAATATATTGTGTGATGTCAGCCTTGGTTGATTTATGCATCTGACAGCATTATGCAGCTTATCAGGTCACAAGGAGACAGTCTGGTACAAAGTTATATGGATGCCTTCAGTGATTTCGCAGGAAAGTGATGGATATTTCCTGATATACAGACAGTGTTGTCTTAAGATCTTGAATTACTGTGTGCTGGCAGAGTGACAGCTATTTCCACAAGAAGGCACCGACTTACAGAACATTGTGCCAATCAAAACTGAATCTAGGAAAACGAGCAGTGTGTATTTCAGTAACATTTGATCAATAATGAGTGCTGGGAGTATTTGTTTGTTTTGTTTTCTCAAAGAAAAAGGAGTAAGCCTTGGGGCATAGTGGAGTATCATTGTTTCAGTGAACAAAGCACAACTTTAAATAGCAACAGATAACAGAAAAATGAGAGGTGACCATGCTCATGCCAAAGCTCTGATGGTAAGTGTTCCACTCGTACTGGGACGTTATCATTTGCAGGTGGTCCTTTCCAAGGTGAGATGATACTCTGTGCCTGTTTCTTTTCTTACTGAAAAGGAAAAGCCTTTTTCTCTCTTCTATCACGGATCATCCTTTGTCTTTTTGACTTGCAAAGCCTTCTCCAGATGAATAGCATTTCCATTGCGAACAGTTCCCCTGCTTCCCTATTACTTGAGGTTGACAGCCCTCACTGCACTCATTAGCACTGCTCTGTGCAGTGTGTGTGCTCCCAGCACAGTGTTTGATCACAGCTCAGTAGCTTTTACTTTCTTGACAGGGAGACTCTGGGCCTGTCTGTTCCAGCGTCACCAAGTGGTTCCTGTGGTCCCCAGGCTTGTGGCATCTCAGTCATGTGTGTGAGTTGTACTCAGAGCTGGAAGGGGGCACGTGGGACTCCACACCTTCTGGCAACTTGTGCTACGGAGCACAGAGCTGCCAGCATGGCCCTGGGCAAGGCTCTTTCCAAAAGGGGCGGGGGGAGAAGAGGAATTAATTATTTAGGGTCTGCCTGTGAGCTAGGTCAGTCATATTTGCAAGTGCAGTCTCATTTTCCACTGCAATTAGAATTTGGGTGGAAAAGGTGGCATGACAGCTAACCAATTAACATAATAATGCTGCCATTACTAATGGATTTTTTTTTGTATCAGTCATCACAAAGGTTTTTTTAACATATCTGTCTAGATAATATATGCAGCAAGTTTCATACAAATGCAGTCTCTCACATCTCCTGGGAGAGAGGGACAACGGTGTCAAGATTATGCATTTAAAATTAATCATGTCACCGACAGTATTAAAGTCAGTTTCTATGGTAGATGTGAGGGAAAGGTAGTATTTTTATATATACTTACATTTTAGGATGCATATTGGCCTACTTCTAAATTTATATGAGATCTTTCCAATACAAGGGACTGAAATATTTGCCCCCAGGGTTAGAGAAACAGCAGGTACCTGCTTTGCTTCGGGCAAGTCTGACTAGGCTTGACATTGAAGCACGTTCTTCTTTGGTGTCTTACTTGGAATATGTTGTAGTGGATTGTTTCCCAGTGGTTGCGTTTGGGGTTTTTTTTTTGGTTGTTTTGCTGCTGTTGTTGTTTATTTGTTTATTTGTTTTCTGTAGACTTGGAGCATGCAGAATTTTCTTTCATTAGGTGATGAATATTATACGTGAGAAGTAATCTAATGCTAAATGCTCAGTGTCAGTGCAGTATGGTTGGTGTTTGTCTAGTTTTTCCCCTTTCCCACCCTGTCTGTGTCTCTTTTGATTACACAAGTAGGACAGTTTTGTTTGAACTAAATTTTCCTCTCCCGGGCCATAGAGCTAGTGTGATTTAATTACTACAGCAGCCTCCTTAAGAAAATGAGCTAGATGGAGGTAACTGTTGCTTTGCACCACAGAGTATTTCAGGTGGTAGTATGTGTCTGGGGCCAATGACAGCATCTGCTCCACAGAGGTGCTGATTTGGATGGTGTCTAGGACAGCCCCTAACTTGTTACTGCTACTTTCCTTGTTGGAGTTTTCGCTTTCAAAGGTAGTTTTAATAGCTTCATTCTTTTTAACTACTTTATCTCTGCGAATTTTCTTTCTGTAAATAGCCAGCAACAGTACAGTATTTGTGTGCCGTGTCTTTCAATAGCATGAATCTTACAGTAATTCAGGAGCAGCAAATGCCCTCCTGTAAAAGACATTTTCAGTAGCTGTACATGGCATATCTACAGTCTATATATAATTCTCTTTGTTTTTGAGCCAAATGACACTGTTGGATAGATTAAAGCTGACAAGTTGAAGTATAACAGAGAAAGCCATGAAAGCGTTGCTTGGAAAAGACTGTTGCTTTCTTTATCCAAGTGGACATGAGTGAATGTAACCTAGTAATTTAATAATAGCTACAGAAGCAGAGGTTTCAGTGTAGATCCATTTTTAATTCAGTGGAAGTCACTGTGTTGCTTGTAACTCTGACTTGAGTTGTTCAGTCTTGCACTTGCTGTGTCCACAGGACTTTCATCAGACTTTGTGTTGTTCCTATTCTTCTATCCACAAAATCTCAATTGACTGCTGTTACAGGATGAGATGTACACTTCCAGTTTTGCTGCTCAATTTCTCTCTACAGTGTTCTTTTGATGCTGATTCAGCTCTGAAACAGCTGTTAAGTCTTTTTCTTCCAAAGCCATAACAGAAATAATCGCATAATGTTGATTTAGTACTGAAGTTTTCCAGATTTTTCTAAATTTCTGCCTTTCTTCTTTTGTGAGGTGTGGGATTTTCCTGTAAGCTTGTTGTTTTGAGAATTGCTAGAAATGAATTATGATCCTGAGGAGCCATTTTGAACCAGTGCAGTTTTAAAGATTTGAGGGCAACTTAGGACTGTACACATATTTTTAATAGGTCTTCCTGTTGTATGTATTGTCATATCTCTATATCTGCTTTAATTGATTTTGAATGATAAGCCTCCTAGAAACAGGTGATAAGTAGAGGTAAGTGCTGTTTATGGGTTTAGGATACAGTAGCTATAAATATTTGACACTCATGTTTTTTTTTTCTTCTTTAAAATGCACCTGCTGAGGTAATTTGCAGTAGTCTTGGCCTACTTTTGCTGTTGTTGACTCAATAGGAAGAAGAATTAGGCCAACACATAGCACTTGTGAAGAATTCCTGTCCTAAATGTGTTTGGACTTGCCTCAGCCTCACAGCTTTGATTTGCCTTTTTGGAATAGACTGAAGTAGCTGGTACTGTGTGCTTCAGAGGAAAGGTGGGAACATGTGTCTCTAGTTATGCATGGGGAGGAGCAGGTCTTGAGCCTGAACTAAATGGACCGTGATGACCTCAAACCATGGGAGCCTGCTGCAATTTTAGCTTAGTTTGCATAACACTGGTTTTTATGCCTGCTTTTATGTCTTGATTGCTCCTGTACCTTTGTAGCCTTAAGTGCTGTAGGTATGCTGCAGGTAAAATATGAGTCACCCTAGAGAGGCTCAGTCGTTGCTGCTGGCAGCCAGAACGTGAGAGTCTGTTTGGGACGCAGTCAGTGTTTTCAGACCTTTCTGGAAGCATAAGTTGATTATTATTGAAGGGCATCCATGCTTTCCTTTTTGATTCCTGAGTTTGAAGTGAATTTTTAAAAAGGAGCACAAAGCAGTTGCTGGAGAGCACAGCAGTTTTGACAGATGGGTTGAGGTCATATTCAGTATTCACGTACAGTTTCATGTTCAAATCTGGAATTCTCAAGGTAATCATTTAAATTAGTGGGAAACATTAATAAAATCGTAATAAGACTTTGGACAAAGGACACACATCATTCCTGCCTTCGTTGGGGCTGGTAACAAAAGCCTTTTCTTAGTTCCATGTGGTAAATTAAACAGAAGGAATACAAGAAAATTGGAAAGGCCTATTTTGAAAGTAGACTCTCAATACTTTGGGTGCTCTCTGTCAGATTTATCCCACCTTTCTCCCACCCCTTGTTTAAGCAACCTGGGTTAAGCGACTGAGTCATCTTCAGCTGATTTGAATTCTAGAACAGTGCCCATCTTTCTCTTTTTGATTCCAGAATGACAGATGACTTTGCCATAGGAGATCTGAAGTGCTTGGCTGAGTGCCCACAGTCTTTGTCTAGACCGTATCAATGTTAGCGAGTAGAGCAGTGCAGTAGAAATGGGCCTTTGCAGTGAGTCAGGTAATGGTGAGGACCCCACACCAGCACCAGGGTGGGACTACTCAGGATACGCTCAAGCATAGTGCCACGGACTCAGTGCTGTGAGCACTGAATGGCCTCCTGGGGCATGTCTTCTGCTTTTGCTTCATCCAAAAAGGATTTGGTGCCCGTGCTCCAAGACGCGTCCTGCAGAGCAACCCAAAATGTGGTCAGAGGGTGTGATCAAGAGGTCTACAGAGAATTGTTCTTCTAATCTGTTTTGAAATACAAATGTAGCCACACCTTAATTTTGTGTAGACTCCACATTGAAAAAAATGATGACAGAAATATCTTACTACACAGCTTTTTCTATTAACATCAGTGAGACATATGTTTGTTTCTTCATTATCTGAAGCTTTCAGGGTGTCACAACCGATCTGCTGTGTTCAGATGGGCAAAGGGCATTGTGTGATTTACATCTGGCATGTCCTGGGGATATGCTCACAAGGTGCTGGTGACAATAAGTGCACTTTGCTGCAGATTAGAGCCTGTTTGCTGTCATAGAGTCATAGAATCCTTAGAGTTGGAAGGGACCATTAAAGGTCATCCAGTCCAACTGCCCTGCAATGTACAGGGACAACGCTCATCAACGCTGCCAATCTGTGCCAAAATACTAGGTAGTGAACAATGAAAACCAAGGGCTAAATTGGTCATTTTAGACACCAAGCAGTGAAAAGGACCACATGGCTATTTGAGTGAGCAGTGAACAATAGTTGAACTCTTGCTGTGTGGCACTTTTGAGGAGGGAGTATCTGAATTCTTGAGTTTACAGGGAACTTGTTCATGTTTCTATCACGAGTCTTTGGTCTCTGCTTGTAAATAGAGATATTACCATTAAACTGTTTTACTAAGTGCACCTTGAAACTAGTTAATGAAGTTATGCTTTATGCTTACTCAATGATTTAAACCTGTTTCAAGTGCCAGTCCTTGGTGAAGTGACACAAAGAAATTAATCTCTCAGATAGGAAGAGTCCATGCCTTCTCCAAAACATACTGTTCCTAATCTCAGCAGTAATTTCTGTGCAAACCTTTTATGCAAGGCTCAAATCAGGTCTTGTTATCACATCATTGTGCTGTTCTGTTTCTCTGAGGTTTTTTGCGTTGTGCTCGCTGGCTTTGTGAAACAGCCTTAGCAGAGCTCGTTTTCTCACTGATTTTTGGTGACTGGGGATTATTTCATTACTGTCACTTGGCATAGATTTGCTCTGGGAGTAATTGAGGATTTCTAAATAGATAAAATGAAGGCCACGGAGAGAGAGACCTTGTTTCAGCTGAAAAGAGGGCACCTTGGCTGAACTGTGACAGCAAGCTGTATTGCAGAAGAGGCCCCGTAGGCTGGAAAAAGTCTCTGTTCAGGAGTTGGACACCTCAGACTATGGCACTAAGGAGCAAGGTTACCTCCAGCATAGTGTGTTAATGCAGCACCAGTTTGTCATGGTTTTTTTGTTTGTTTGTTTTTAAGGCAAACTAGCATTTGTAAAACATAAAATGTTTTACTAGGGAACTTAAAATGCTGCTTCTCTCCAAATAGGTTTTTGAGTTGCTTCAGGAGAAAAATGAATGGAAAACTCAACAACCAGTGAGCCTGGTTCAGGGCTTTTCTGATAGTGCAAGCAAGCAAGAGAGTTGTGAAGTAATGCCTCCCTACTGAGGATATTAAATATCACTTATCTATGGAAGTGTACTACCTTCCCAGGTGATGGTTCTTGTACTGTTCCTCACATGCAAATTCCTTGCTCAAGACAATAAGATCTGGAGTGATGGACAATTCACAAAGCTCCTCCATCACCCCAAGTTTCAGAAAGCATCCCCTTTTGTTATGTCCTCTGTTCAGTTTAAAAAAAAAAAAAAAAAATTCTGTTACCATGGCAACTCTTGCCCACACTGGAAATCCATTATTGGGAGTTTCTGGCATGGGTTTTATTTGCATATGCTGCAAACAGCACTGTTATTAAACAGACTGCTGATTGTCCTCCCAGTCACTGACTTAGACAACTGATGTGACAATAGTTACAACTTTCTGATTCCAGGTAAGGGTGGTCATAAGCAGCTCTTTATAGCTCTCTACTTCTATATATTGCTCGTATTCTGTATTACATATTCCCTTTTTCTTACAATCCAAAGCCATGCTTGTTTAAATTTTCAAACAACTTGAAAAAAGGTATTTTTTCAGTTACTCACCATCCTTTTTGTGAGACATTAGATGCTTTCTCCTCATTTTGAGAATGTTTAGATCTTTTTTATATCTTTAGTGTAGACTGTGTCTCTATTAGTCTTCTATTTTTTAAAAAAATTGGATTATGAATTTAAAATGATGTTTGATACAGTACTTTGTCTTCTGTGTAAATAGTGACTATAAAAGCATGCATTTAGGACCCAGAATTCTTGATGGTCCTATTTGATACTTGAAAATTTATCATAAAGTGACTTAATTTCTAGTATTGTACAGTCATGTTGTCAGCTTGTGTTACCAAAGTCTTTATTATGGTTCCATGATTTGCAGTATGGGATGGCAGAAAGAGATTGCGTTGCACAAACTTGGCTTTTTGTTTTTTTTCCTTCCCTTTTTAGGAATTTCCATGGGATGCAGATCATGCCACTGGAATGCATTTGGGTAAAGGATGAGTTCTGTGCTTCTCTCAGGAGTCTTCCAATACATTTGCTTAATTACCTTTTAATGACATTGTGAGTGAGCTAATATGAAACGAATGACCCTGGATCATGAGTGAAGAAAAAAGCTTTGGTGCATCTCAGAAAATGTTATCTCCTTCAAGAAGTACTAGCAGCTGCTCCTCCAAGCAAGGAAGTCGACAGGTAACACAAACTGTTTGTAACCAAACCGAATGCATTGGCAAGATTGGCTGTTACTTTTGCTTCTGAAGATCAGTGAATCTTTAAAATTCTGTTTCCCTGTTGTTTATTTCATTACTTCTTTGGTTTCCTTACTCTGTTTTCTTTCTTTTTCTTCCTTTTTTTTTTCCTTCTGTAGTAACATTGTTTTCGGTGAAGTGAACTGAACATGTTATATTTATTTGTTAAATAATGTATATAACCTGCCTGAAAGCAAGCTCTTTAAAACTGGAATGCTAACAGTGAATTTGAATTCCTATCTCATTGCATGTACAATGTCTTTATAGTGACATATTACTGCTGTGGAGGCTTGATACTGAAATCCTAAGTCCTCCCTAGAAGATACGACTTCTGTTGTAGAATATTGGTAACCGCTCTGCTTATTTTCAAGTTACCAGGGAAAGGTGTGCATGTGTATTTGAAGGAGAATGCATTTTTTCTGAAACGTGACATAGGACCTCTTTGACATTGAAAATGTTTCTGTATGGTGGTTGCTGTTGAAAAAATGTAGCTGAAGTGTTGTTGAAGAAAATACACGTTTGCATAATGTAATGCATCTTGATGCCTAATTCTGTGTGAAACATCAAATCATGCTTTGTCTTTTGCGAAAGTCATCATTTATGCTATTCTTTCAACCTTACAATTTTAAAGACCTGACTGTGAATGTTTGTACTTGATGACTGAGACTGCTGAAGACAGCTTTTGTATGTGGGTAAGAAACATTGACCTGTAGCTGTGCTGAAAATTAAGCTTAAACACACTCAAACCATGCTTGCGAAATGATGAGCAATATGCTCTACATAAACTTTTATTTGTACAGATACTAGCTTAGTGGAGCTCTTGGAGCTGCTTCAGGTTGAAATATCAATTGGAATTGAGCATCCAAATCCCCTGAAAGTTTTGGAGACCTCAGCTGTGTGTTGAAAGAGCACCTGCTTTTCTGGGACTCCTGTCCCTACACCTACAATCTCTGCAGTTTCTGCATGTTAAAGTGCTGTGCTTTTAAGAAATGCTGTGCATTTCTCATACGCTAAGCAAGTAAATCCTTGCTTTCAGGACACTTTGTTTTCCTTCAACATTATTTTTTATATCCTCAGTATGAGATTACCTTTAAAAAGCGTAATTTAAAACATTTGGTATTGTCTGTTCCAACAGCTCAAGTCAATCAAGAGTTATCGTATAGTATTTCAATAATAAGATTTATATGAGCATGTCTAAATCTGCTGGTGCATTCCTTAGCCAGTAAAAACTGCACTTATGCAGGAGTAATTCATGCGAGAAGCTCACTTACTGCCATTTAACGTGGTCAAATCTGTTAGCAAGCTGAGACTTTTGATACTACTGTTAGCGGATCCCATTTCTTACTCATTTTGTTCTCACCTGCATAAGTTGGGGCAGTTCACATGACTAATCACAAAGAAAGGTTAAAAATTTTTGCTTGCTTGCTTTTCATGTATACTCTGAAAATTTAGAAACACATTTTTTCAGCAATTACATGTCCTTGTTAGGGTCTTTATGATTTTTCTTTTTTAATAGAGACTTCCAGTATTTGTAGGGCATTCTGTAATACTTTCTCTATTCTCTTCTTTACCAAGTGTAGTAACTTATAACTTTATTTGCATCTGCTGAAGTGATCAAGAGGTCTTAAAAGTAGCTAAATTTACAAAGTAAAACAAAACAAAAAAAAAACCCTCTAAATTACAGTTTCCTTCAGGATTGTCAATGTTTATGTGCATAGCAGTGTATTGTTGTTCCTTACTTTATTCCCTGATGTTTTTGCTGTCTTTCACATGAGTATTTTTTCACACTGAAGTTGTCATGAAGTTTGCAGAACAAAGTGCTTTGTTGGGGAAAACAGAGGTTTAAATAACCTATACAGTATGCATTATGGGTATTTACTTGAAAATAACTTTTGTGGGTCACTTTTCCCTTATGAATTTAAAATTTATTTAATTATAATCCATGTTGGTAGGAGGTTTCAGTGAATATTTTGATGAATATTCTTCTCTGCTGCATGCAGAAAGATGGTGCTTTAAGTCTAACTGAGGAGATCTTCCACAACACTTACTAGCCTGGACACTAGTGATCTGGGAGAGGAACAAGTCTATTCTCCATATTTCTGCTCCCAGAAAGCCTCTAGTCTTGTAGTTTATGAAGACCTGTACCTTGTTATAGAGGCCTTCTCTTTACTAGTGTAAACTGTAGTATAATAATATATGTTGAAAAATCTAAATTGTTAGTCTGGGCAATGAGGATATGCAGAACTTTGTTGTTTCCAGTCCCTTCTCTCCCTTTCTGCAGATACGTTCTTGTCACACTTGATCATATAGTATTATTTATATCATTAATACTTCCTTTTCCTTCTCAACCTCTTGTACTGGTAAGTTGGGGCTTCTCAGTCTGTCCCTAATATCCAGCTACTCATGGCTGACAAGACTGGGGATGACTGAGGCCACCGTCTGAGGATTATTTGTCCTTTTCATCTGCATATTAGTTTAAATTATAGCAGGTGTTCTTTGAAGAAAACAGCAGCAATGTAAAGTTCTATAAAACTTCTAAAAAATCCCCTAATACAAAAATACTGCATATGCATTGCTATTTTTTTCCCCAAAGCCTCGCTAGAAGAGTGTGATATAAAACTGTTAACTCCTGTATTAACAGTATTGTGAAAGTTTAGGTAATTTTGCCTTGTGCTCTGCAGAATGTGGAGTGAATTGTTCGTTTTGATACTCTTTCCTTTATCTCCTAGTTCCATGGAAGGCTTCCTATTCTTTCTTCAAACATTTGTGTCTCTTTGATGCACCTTCAGAACTAGGCTCACTGCTTGCAAGTTATGACAGACCTGCGTGGGTGCTTTTTTCTGTGTTGGTGATCTGACATGGCAATTCTTTTAATCTAATTAAGTAAAAGGAAATCCTGAGAAGCTCAAGAGGAAGGGACTCGGACAGTTTTTGAGTCAGGTTCTGAGTCTACTCGTTTTCCTAGTCACAGACCCCACTGCAATTTTACACTGGCACCTAGTAATAAGCAACTTTGGATTGGGATGTGGAAACACAGCTGTGTAAGGCTGCCCCTGGGATTCCAGCGACTGCTAAAATTTAGTATAAAGCTGCCCCTGGGGTTCCAGTGACTGGTAAAATGCAGTTGTTGCTCCTCACAGAGCAACATGTGCCAGTAGTGTGGAGTGTAA
Source organism: Penelope pileata (assembly GCA_013396635.1). Lineage (NCBI taxonomy): Eukaryota > Metazoa > Chordata > Aves > Galliformes > Cracidae > Penelope > Penelope pileata. The sequence continues at coordinate 305,616 of WBMW01002721.1, read as the reverse complement.
GTGGAGTCCTGTGATGCAGAAGATAGGCTGCTGTGCCAAAAGAGTTGACTGAAGTAGGCCTGCAGGACTTTGAGAGGCCTGCTCCTTCCTCTGCTAAACTTGGTGCCCTTTTCCTGCCAGGTGCAATGTAGTGTGAACTGAAGACACTAACAGTTAATGTTGTTCCACTATGTTCGCCTCACCTTGAAGCCGCATAGCAGGTTGGAGACTGCTGCCACATCCCGCCTCTCTGCCCATCTGTCAGTCACAGAAAGGGTTGTCTTCCACAAAGCCACAACTCAGATGGTGTTTTGTGAGCAGGGAAAACTGGTTTTTGTCATTAAATTTGAATTGACCTCTGCACAAAAGATGTATTACAATAGTCATTTCTAAGTCCAATATGCTAACTAACTTTTTAAATAGATGCGATAGGGAAAAGCCTTATGACAGGAGAGCTGCTTAAAAATACCCCATGTTCTAAAAAAGAAAATTAAATCACTTCTGCCAGTTTTATGAACCGTAACAAATGCTTTAGTTGCAGCTGATGCCAGCCGTTATCCTCCACAAAGCGAGCTTCTATTTTTGGCACTTGAAAATACTCAGTACAACGGACTGCATTTTACACTGGAAGAGTGTCTGGCACTGTCATCTCTTTCGTTTGGGAAGCTGCAAGTGCAAGCATCAGTCTGAGAGCCATTCAAACTCATTACTTCATTCTTTCTTCTGAAATAATTCACCTTGAGGAGCTGTATGGTACACAATATTGCAGGAAGTGGGAAGGATTTTATTTTATTAAATAAAATGGCTGCAGTTGCCTAATGACAGACTTATCTCTGAAGACCAAAGTGTATTTGTTTTCTTTTCTCAGCCACAAAGGAGATATAACCCTTCAACTACAGCGTGAATTCCCATGCTGATCTGAAATGAGCATCTTTGGACCTGAGAGAAGTAGCAGTAATGCTTCCTTCCTTAGCCTCAAGTGAAATTTCTGCCTCAGGCAGCAAATGCAGGGATGGTCATTTTGTGCAGATACTGGTCCATGATAATGCAAAACCTTTGGTAGGGTTATAATCTTTAAACACTACCAGTCTGGGCATCGAGTTTATACTGGTATTGTTCATGCAATTCAGCTGGGTTTTGTTTTGTTTTTGTTTTGTTTTGTTGGTTTTTAATTTGAAGCGGAGGGTGGATGTTGCAAAGGGGTAGTGTTTGACGATTTTTTTTTTCCTTCTCAATTTAGCACTATGATTTGAGGTATCTTTTCCAGTTCCCTGTTGTGGGGTAAGAATCAGCAAAATGGGCCATAATTTAAGTGCTTCCAGTAGCTTTCAGGAAATCTTGTATTTCCAATTTGCTCCTCAGCTATTTCAGACAGATGAGAACAGATGATAACCAACCAGTCTGATTCATTTGCCTTCATTTTAGAGAGTAAGCAGTTTTCTTTTGCTTCTGCAGCTGCTCCCAGCAATAGCCAACTGATGCTTTTTATTCATCACAGGAGGTGTCAGATATCTCAGGAAAACAAAATACTGATCAAAGTCCTGTAGGGTTTGGGTCAGGAGCAAACAGATCCAAAAAAAGTCACAGCAGCAGTGTTTTGAAAACTGGGGGAGTTCAGGGGCTTGGGTGAGAAAGGTTGTGCTCTTCTGGCTAGATGTGTGGAACAGAACCAAATGCTTGTTGTTATTGCAGTGTCGTGCCTTGCAGTTATCCAGCAGTTCCCCAGGCTGTTAATTCTCTGAAATATTCGTTTCATTTCCTTGGTAGTTGATTATAAATAGTCTTGTTCTTTTAAAAGCACTGGATTCACTTCCAGTTCAGCTAAAGCTACCTTTATGTAAAGTTTGCAATTGAAATGTGAGGTTCTCAGGTTAGCAGAAATGTGAGCAGGAGACTTGCCATCCTGAGATTTGGCAAGCCATTGGCCCTACTCAAAGGGAAATGGTGCTCCTACTTCTGCTTTTCTTCCCATTTTCACACATTTTACTTGTGAAGGCACATTTTTGGCCAGCTCACTGAGTAGAAGAAACAGTGAGGAATATGTTTGACGAGCAGGAACAGGGGAAACCTCTGATGCTTGGACTGCAGAAGAGGCCCAAAGTAAATTTTATTTGCTGTACAGTCTAGGATGTGCTCTATATTTAAACTTTTTATCCAAACTGGTGGCACAGAGTATATTCCAAGTGGGTGTACTACTGCCCTACTATTTCTCAGCTGCTTTCTTTCTCTTCATCTCATATGTGCACTGTAGCACGGATCTGTCTAATTTTAAGATTCTCTTTCTTTTCAAATTTATCCCTATAAAAAGGTGAATCTGGATTCTTGTGGCTTTTTTGACTGTGCTCAAATTTGTTTGTCTCCTCGAAGTAGACTGCTTTATTAACAACACACTGTGTTTAATCTTAAACAAAGACTGCAAGAACTGGATCCAAAGTTCAAGAGGCATGATTTGTTAGACATAACAGTACACTACTGAAAAGGACCTGCTGATCGCTAGTCTAGACCAGCTGTCAGGTTGGTTTTCAGTGGAAAAATTGTTTAGATACGGCAGTTTTGGGGTGAAGCAGTGGAAATAGCTTGCTTGGTAATCATGTAATACAGCTTTTAATGGCTTTTTCTGGCTAATTTCAAGAAGGAAGAAACAAAAACATTATTGTGCTATTATTCTTAATCTTGTAAATGTTCCTATTAGTTCTTAATTAGAATCATCTTTCACTTGTTCCATCAGGTTTCACTTCTTTTTAATGTTTATCTCTTTTCAAGTCCCCAGTCTGAAAAAAGCTCGTGTCAAAATTAGTTTTATATTGGCTTATTTGTAGAACATGTTTCCCAAGGAGAGGAAATTTTATCCACATGTGGACAAGGAGCATCAGTAAGTTCAGCTGTTGCTGACTTAATATAAATTGTATTGTTACACTATACCTGATGATATTTAAAGAGGATGCTTGGTCGTCATAAGTCCTAATGCTTGTAATTATAAAAGGGTTAAGTAAATAATCTTTAACAAGAAAAAGAATTCCAAACGCTACGGAAAACATTTGGTAGCCTCCAATTTCCATTTATGGAAAAAGAGTTGGTAGAATATCATTTCTTTTTTGCTTTCAAGGTTGGAAGGCTCTGTCAAAAAATAAAAAAAATAAATAAATAAAGAAAAGTCCTTAATTGTGGAGGCTTATAGCTGCCTTTGTAGTTGAATAGCTGTCAAGCTGCAGCTAGCAAGCTGTAGCTCACTGTCATTGTAAGGGCACAAGCTGGCTCTGCTTCATTCTGTGACTGCTTCACCCCACAAAAGGCTTGGGCTGCTGGTGTCTAGCAGCAGAGCATGTGCTGCTGTGGCACATGATGGGCTGATGTGCTGGCAACAGCCCAGGGTGCCTTCTGCCCTCCGTTCAGCACGTTAACTCCTGGTGTCTGAGTAGCTTCTCCCTTCCCTGACGTGATATCATAGTAATTCACCCCTAAATAGGAGAGGATTCATGATTGTTCTGAATGCTAAGTGAGTCCGAAGTTGAGAAAAAATGAAAAATAAAGAATAAAGAGCATAACTTTTGGTTTTCAGTAGGAAAAATGTATCTACTTAGAAATAATGGTATTTAAGTAGCTGTCAAAATACTCCAAATTGGAGGAATTAAAGGAGCTGCTAGTTACAAAACTGGCAAGGATAAAACCCAAGCCGGTAGGGGCACAAGATGCATGCTGTAATAACAATTTCATTTGGAATGAGTGCAGATTTGAGCGACCTTCAGGTGGCAGAACATCGCTGCGTGACCTGTAGGGTGCTGAATGATGGGAGCTGCTCAGCCCCATTTCTGCAGCTTGCACCCTGTTGTGTAGGGCTGGCAGAGTGAACTCATGTTCCATAAAGTGCAGTGCGAGGAAGATGATAACAAAATAGTGGAGTGCTGCCAGTAGCGCGTTGGAATGAGAGACCAGGCTGCTTAAGCTGTTTAATGAATGTCTTCTTGAGGATGATTTGCCATTTGTCTTTTTACTCTGATAATGGGCATATATAACCTGATTTTTAATTTTTTTTTATTTTTATTTTTTTCAGAGTTCTTGGGCTAAATTTTAATGATCCTGGAAATAGACAAATGAGCACAGCTAGCACTTTTGCCAATTTTTGTTTAATTTTTGTTTTCAAATTTCTGAGTCAGTCAAATTTGGAGAAGAGAAAGGGGAATACTTTCCTTTGTAGCTTAAATGAAGGACCGCAAGTACTCACCTGCATAGTATAGTTCTGTTTTCCTCTCAGTGTTTCATGCAGGTCCTTTACATTGTTAAATTATTCAGGTTAATGTATTTGTGTTTTTCAAATATACGGCACTGGCAAAAGCACATGCCATTTTCTGACAGTTTTTAATAATTTAGGATCTCTGAAGTCCAGTAGTAGCTGTCAATAAATAATTCATGAGGTCTCTATCAGAAATCTTGAAACTTGTGTTATGTGGTCATTAGCAGTTTTTCCACAAAAAAGAATTGTAAAAAACACCATCTCTTTTCTGTTATGTTGCTGCAGGACATTTCATTTAAGACTTGCTGATGGCAGGAGAGAGAGATACTCTTTTAATTAGAGATCTGAGGAAGATGGGGGAGTATTTTTCTTGTACTCTCCCTTTACATCATGTTCCTCGTAATACTTGAGATAGTTTCTTAGCTTGTTCTTTTTTTTTTTCTTTTTTTTTTTTGCTTGGAAGATGGCAGTACATAACAAAATACAAAACCTTGAGTTGTTGAATATGGGCAAAAGAGTGTTGTAGAAAATGTCTTCATTTTCAGAGTCTTTTATTTGTCTTTCATAACCTACAAAACATATTCTTCTAGCATAGGCTGCTTTGGCACATGACAGAAGAAAGCTTTTTATAGTGAATTTTATGACTAGGTGTGGGTACACGTGATGCACGTAGGTATGTACAGGTATACATAGTTACAAAATTCTAGTAAGCATCTATTGTTCAATGAGGGATCATGTCATAAAAATAGCATTTTTACTTAGTTTGTGTTGGTTCTATCAAAGTAAAAATCTTGTCTCCTGGAAGATCCATAGCAAAGTATAAAGAAGGGTCTAATGTTAGATTTCAATATATTTTTGTTTTCTTTTACTCGTCTCAAATCTGTCTTAACAATTCTGTTAGTTGGAAGAGATAAGATCTAGATTTGGATTTTTCTGTTTAAGCAGGACAGCTGGGAAATTGTAGAAGGACTCCGGGGAGCAATGAATTGTACCCAGGAACCACAGAAGCAGGAAGGCTGCTTGCTGAAAAAGAGGAAATGGCCTTTGAAGGGCTGGCACAAGGTAGTAAAGAAATGTCTATGTGATGCCTTGTCAATGTGACTTATTGAGTGTGTTGTTACCGCAAAAAGAATTACTTAAGAGCAGGGAAAGTGTTCTCCAAATAAATATGTGTGGGTGTTTGAAGTTGTTTTTTTTTAGTTTTGTATGTGGTCTTTTTTGATTGTCTGTTTGTGTGATTTTTAATTCTCTGCATTTCTGTTTACAGAGATACTTCTTTTTGGACAGAGGGATTTTGAAATATTCTAAATGCCAAGCTGATGTAAGTGATTTAAAACCCTTTAAGGCCATTATAAAGTAACAACAGTACTTTACCTGAAATAACAGTAATTCTGTATTGGTGGTAAAGAGAAGTAGAGTTTCAGCAGCTCTGAGCAGTGTGTTGAATGCAGGAGAGTGGCGGTCATAGCAGGTAATGGCTGTCCTGCTTTATTCTGGTGTTACTGTATTCTTTTTGCTCTTTTGCAGATAGAGAGGGGGAAACTTCATGGCTGTATTGATGTTGGACTTTCTGTCATGTCTGTAAAGAAATCAACAAAATGTATAGATCTGGATACTGAAGAGCAGATATATCATCTGAAGGTAGGTCTTTAGCCCTCTTTAAACTTAGCTCCCCAAACTGTAGGAGTAGAACGACATTAGGTCTGTATGGTAGAGACCACATTTGTTTTTAGTAGCAGGAGGTCCATTAGTTGCACTAACAGCTGAATTTTTAGTCTCAACAGACTAGTTTTATGCTTTATAACTTGAGAGGCCTTATTGTATTGTTCTAGAGTCAGTTACCCTGTTACATTGGTTGGTAGTTAAACCTTGACAAAACCTTGAAACTGGCAACTAAGAAGTGACGATTGTGTTTATATTGCTTTCTTTCTCTCTGGAAATAGCAAAGTATTGTGTTCAGCATTGCAATCATAGCTCTGTTAGCTGAAATTTCTCTTTTTTTTTCTTTTTACTTTACCTAGTGACTGATTTTCTGTTATACTTAAGCTCATGCGTTGTATCTTCTAGTAGGAACACCATTAGAAAAACATCCATGATATTTTGCCAATTAAATTCAGCAAGGCTAGCTGTCTAACAAGCACAAGTTATCTTTCTTTGTTAGCGATTGTGAATATGGGTGTTATAATATCTGAAATTTTGTGTAGGTGAAATCTCAGGAGCTGTTTGATGAGTGGGTAGCAAAGCTTCGTCATCACAGAATGTATCGTCAGAACGAAATCTCCATGTTTCCTCATGATGTCAATAATCTTTTCTTCCCTGTATCTACTGTGGACTCTGGCCCTGGTGTGTGTGATTCTACTCCAAATAGAAAGGTAATAGTTGCAACTTATGAATAATGAGTTTTCATCAGGGATTAAAGTAGCCTGATTTGTGTTTAAGTAAAGAACATAATGAAAATGTGTCTGGGTTTAAGTTAATCTGAAATATTTTGCTCTATGAAGAGCAAAATAATATTATCCATAAATTTCCTCTCAATCATTTTTCTCTATGATGCTGGTAAATTTTTTAATATTGTCCCATTGTTTTAATGAAGTAAATTATATTTTCATGATGACTTTTAAAACTGGATATTGAGTTAGAATCCTCATAATTTTTGACATATGTCATTACTTATGTGATCTGTGCTGGTGAATGTTATTGTGAGTCACAGAAGAGCACTCAGCTATATATATATATTTTTCCCCTTTTCTCATTTTTTCATTTTTCCTTCAGCTCATAAAACCTCTCCCTTTTTATATCAATGCAGCTGACTGTGCTTAACTGAGGAGCGTATGTAGGGGTTATGGAACAGCCATCACCTGTGACTACTGTTTATATTTTTAACAGAGGTAATCTCATAGAACAGGGATTGTATTCTGTATAGTATTCTGCACAGTCTGTCTCCAGTGGTTTGCACATTAACTGGCTGACGTTGACCCAAAGAAGCTCTTCCACTGTAGCATAGAACCAGATCTCTTCTGAGAAAATCTTTTTTCGCAATAGTGTGCTACTTACTGTAAGTGCTTTCTGTTTCTCTCAACTCCACAAATACCTCTGATGCAGTAATTACCTCTTTGTTATCCTCCTGTCTGAGGTTTTCTTATCACTGGCTGTTGCTGTACAGTCTGAGTGGGCTTGTTTCACACAACCTGCAGTTCAAGAATTTTCCTCTTACTGATTTGATGGGACTCCTAAGCTGTCAGCAACACATTTATCAATGCGTACTGAGGAGTCTCCAACTGTAGAGTTTTAGGGGGATGTTTAGGAGTGCTTTGTAAACTTACACAGTATTAGTTCTCCCACATCTTTTTTGCCTTCAGAGACACCAAGTACAGTACATCCCCTACCACTACAGTAAGAAAAAAAAAAAACTGTAGGAGAGAAATCTGGAGTATGTACATTCCCTTTTTACCCTGAAGGACCATTAGATGTGAGACAGCATCTCTTATGAAGCCAGAGACACACTCACCTAAATAAGAGTGTTATTAACTGCACAGGACTAAATCCATGCTGCATTAGAATGGGAGTCAGGTGGCTGTAATATCAATTTGAACAATCTCTGTCTTGACCCTGAGATGGGAGGAGGTTTGTACCTGTACTGTAACTGCGTAAGAGTTTTTTACGAAGCACAAACATGCCTGAAGTGCTTTTTGGTAGTGGCTGGGAGGGAGGAGGTCTGTGTGAGGTGGCAGCTGAAAGAGCAGAGACTTGCCCTGTGGTAACAGCAGTGTTCTGCAAAGAGCTGTCTGCGTGGTTTTGTGGAGCCAGCACCTCTGTGGCTGTGACAGCCTGCTCTTTGTGTCTGCTAGGAAATGGAAAACCTTCTGGGACAGTCTAGTTCTTTACTCCCACAAGACAGCTTGGGTAAAAGGGGGAGAACAATACTGAGAGCAAATGTGGAGCATAACAATACTCATGATATCTCTGTGCCTTTGCTCTCAAAAAATAAATAAAAAGAAAAAATAAAAAGCATCTATGTGACCAGCACATCTAAAATCTGTTCTTGCTGTCAGGAAACTAACCATTTCTTCTTTGGCATGAAAGACTTTAATTCACTTTTAATTTATTAATCCAGATTTGCGCTGCAAAGAAGCCCTACTTATTTTCATGTGAAAAATAGAAGGGGATAGTTCTTAAGCTGCAGTTAATCACCTTAGCTCTGCTGAAGCTAAATGGAGGTTTGCCAGTTTACACTAGCCCTAGGTTAATGTTAGCTGATATCAATCCAGCAGTTATTTTGAGAAAAATATAAGTGAACTTTGCATTGCATTTTATTTGCTTTTAGAAACACCTGGTCATTTTTCAGACTTCTAATTGTTGTTGCAGGGTGAGTGTATGTATCTACATACATTAACGTGGAATTCTTGGATTCTAATGCTTACCCATACTGACCACAATCAAAAGTGTGCTAACAGGAGCCATACAGATTCTCTCTTGCTGGTTTCTTGGCAATGTCTTCTTGCTTCTTAGCTCCTGCTCATGTCCCTCGTGTATATGAATTCTGAAAAAGAGTTGGTTATTTTGTGATAGATTTTTGAAGAGAGATGTGGGATTTGCTCCCAGTATGTTAATACATTGCTCATTTTTGAATTCAGTTTCCTTATGCTTTTAAAGTTTCTGGGATTATTATTTCTGTATACATATAGAGATGATTACAGCTTGTACTGCTTTTTGTAGAAATAAAACAGCTAAACTGTATACGTTAGTTTAAAAATAATTGTGCTTATTAATGCTGACTGCTATTGCATGCTATATAAATTGATATAGTGCACCTATTTTATTTGCAACTCAAATTGAAGCATGCATTAGAAATTTTGAAAACCACAGCCGAAGGTGATATGGATGATATTTCCTATGAATAGATTTAAAACTGTTATTACCTGAGTTTTGATGTAAGGTGAGCAAGAGGTAGCACATTTTGTAAAGCCTGTGTTCTAGAGAAGTCAGTTTAGTCAGCTTTTCTCATAATTGTTTAAGTGGCCATGTAATGGCAGTGAAGGTAAGATAACGTTTTTTAAATTGATTTTAAATAAGGTGTTGGTTTAATAAGGTTTAAAAAACAATTACGCATTTGTATGGCTACTATTTGTTGTTGCATTAGAGAAGAAAACAGCATTATAAGCCACTATGAGCTAGTAACAGTAGTGAGTAGAAATTTCTTTCAGTTGGAAACTATTTAATTGTACTGCTCAATTAGTTCTTACATGTAATTTTGAGCATCTCTTGAAGCATCTTGATAGTGGGCACTAGTGAAAGTGAGATAAATATGAAAAGGATTACTGAGACATTGCAAAAGGGTAGTCTTTACCCAGGTAAGATGTGTGGTCAGACATGTTTTAAGGTCTGTCGAGCTAAATTCATGCTGAACTAATATGACCTTGAGTAAAATTTTTAAAAAGCATCTAGAAGATCATGCTTTCTTCACTGAAAAACAGCTCTAAACAAGTATGTGCATGTTACGTTTTAGTTACCTTTGGGCTTCTTCAGGAGGCACACAGAAGGAACATAATGTCCTGTTTTGGTTCTGTACCACATATAGTGCTTTAAGTGTATTAAATTGATTTAGTTGATGCAGAGCTTTGACATTCTTCAAAACTTAGTTTTCAGCAAAATTTTATTGTTCTTTTAGTATTTGCTTTTGTACTGCTTGTGAGCAGCAGTTACATAGATGTCCTAACAGTATGCTTGATGACTATGTGGGCCTAATCTACTTCATACTCTTTTCTAGCACCATGTCCCTGATCATGGACCTTAACTGCTGCTTGTCAGAATGCGTCCTTACAACTTTGTAATATCGTTTGTTAATAATTTGTTTGTTCTCCTTTGGAACAGGCAGGCAGCTTGACCAAACAGAATTCGCTGTCGGCTGGAGGTAACTTGTCATTTTCTTTTTCGAGTAATGAGTCCAGGATTCCATCTTGGCTACAGTCTTCTGAAGACATGGAAAAATGCTCAAGAGGTAACAATATTTGAAGGAGACTGAAAATAGCCTAATATTTCCCTTGTTGTTCTTGACAGTTACTGTAGAATAACATAAGTAGTCATTACATTTAGAGTTTCTTCTGAAACAAGAGGGAAGAAAGGAGTAGTTGTTGATTTCCTGCCCAGTCACTTGTTTTCAAAAGGTCTATGAATGTAGAGGGCATCAATTTTGGGGATCTCTTAAAGAACCTACATATTTCAATGTATCTTCTTTTACGAACGTCACATTCATTAGTAAAACTTGAGCTGTCTTAAGCTAGGTACTCAGAAAGGAGGGAGCATCCAAAATCTAGTCATTTATAAAGTACTACATTTTTGTAGTTCAAAGTCACCTTCTGCTTTCATGCTTTCCTAAAATAATGACTCTTTCTTTTGTTGGTAGTGTCTATATGATGCGTATTTGTTGAATTTCTACCTACCACTGAGCTTCAGCTCTAACATAGAGGTGCCTTATCTCTAGCTCTGAATGAACTGTTCAGTCTTGAAGCCTATGGCATTGTTACCCTCTCCATGAGGAGCTCTTACTAGTCCCAAACTGCAGTAATTCTTATGTTACTCTTGTTTTTCTACAACCGCCTAGAATAAAACACCATGATCACTGTACAGGCTCTGTAGATGCATTTCAGTATTTTGAAGACAGAAGGAGACAAGATGTTTTAGCCAGTTTTCTTAGCACTCTGTTTTTTATCAGTGAATAACTTAAGATGGCTAAAATCAAAACAAAACTAGCCTATAAACAAAAGACTTTCAGTGTGTTTGTTACTTTAGAGCAACTGAAAATATTTTCTTGTTCAAAACAGAGCTCTCCACTTGTCACACATACTTACTGGAAATGAACCAGCTGTTACAGAGCATGGATGTTCTTCACAGGACCTATTCAGCGCCTGCTATAAATGCTATGCAGGTTTGTTTTTTAAAAAACAAACAAAAAAGCTTTTCCCTTGCAACCAACCTCAAATGCTACAGGATCAAGGTATTTATTCTTAGCTTTGCTAGTTTTATGACAATCTGCATTTTGTTTTGTGTGTTGTTAAAAGGTTGGACCTTTTGAAAGCCCAAAGAAGGAAAAGAGAACACATAGGAGGTGGCGATCTAGAGTTGTTGGGAAAGAAGCTAAAGGAACATTACAGGTAAATTCACTCCTTTCAGTAGCCTATCTTTTCTCCAGATCTTATTTATTGATCATTTCTTGGTGTAATCACTTTAGGAAATAAGAATTCTTTTGAATTAGCATCCTGTGCTAGCTCATTTTAAGCAATAATAGATTAGACAAAACACAAATATGTCCTTGTTGATATCTGCAATAGGATCTATACTAATTCATTCTGGAGACAAACCATATCCTTTACTCATTTTTTCTGTTGTATTCAAGTTGAGGAGTGGGGGATGTCTGGTAGTTGGTTTTTTTTTTCTTTTTTTAGCAGTACAAAGTTTTGCAAATTCTCCAGGTAGTTTTGCACATATTTGCATCCAGAGTGCTTGTCATTGGATACTTAAAAGCGGGGAAAAAATAGTATAGCATATGTTACAACTCTCAATGGTCTTGTTTCCTGGAGTTTAGCCAAATCTCCGACTGTGATGTCTTGGGCAAAATTTTATCAGTGATTTTCATCCATTCCAAGCCTATTGGTAAGCAACAGCAGTTCTACCGTTTTTGGTGTCTCCAACACGTAACCCAGATAGGGATAATTAAAGATAAAATTCTTTACAGTTTGTTTAAAAAACAAAGCAAAAACCATTGCAAATGACTGTCATCCTTACAGGTGCCTTCAGTATTTTCTGCCCCTATGAGACTGCATGCTTCCAATCCTAATTTATCTACAATAGATTTTGTAGAAGAGAAAAACTACTCTGATGGCTCTGAAACATCATCAGAATTTACTAAAATGCAGGAGGACTTGTTTCATATTGCACATAAAGGTAAATGAAATTCTGTTTTTTATATTTAGTCTTATATCATCACAATTTAAATAATGATGTGACTTCTGAGAATGTGTCCTGTTTAATATTTAGAAAAAGCACAAAACACCCTCCCATTAGTTCCCATGCAGCATCACAAATGTTAATGTCTTGAGTCATTTGAAAAAAGTGACTTAATCATCCAATTTTTATTTTTATAGAGGACCTCCCTTTGTTTAATGTGCTAAAAACCTGGCTCGTATTTGTTACCAAAAGGTGAAAGTCCCCAAATCAGTTGCTGTAAACACAACAGCAGGTTATACTCTTTTGTGTTTACTTGCATGTGTGTATATGCGCAGATAAACATTTAATATATGAATATACATGTTAAAGTTGATTCACTGTATTTCAGAGTCCAGATTTGTTGGTGATGCGAGGGTTGCTATGGTAGTAACCTATTTTTAGTGAATACATAGAGTAAAATCATGTAAAGCAGCCAGAGGGGCAGCTTGACTAGAAATGCTTCTTCTCTTGAAATCATTCTTCATTAGCAATACTTTGTCCTGTCACCCTCATGCCAGAAACATTTTTATTGTTTAAGTAATCTTGGTGAGAAAGGCTCTTGAACATTTATATCTGAAAGAGTTTTGAAAGTATAGGTTTTGCACAAGATAATGAGTTGATGTTATCAGTCTGCATTGTTTCATTGTTTTTGCCCTCTGGTGCTGATGTATCTTGTTTCCATTATGTAAGGAATGTATCTGTCTTAGCAGTAAGCTTTATAAAGTAAATTATAGTCAAAACTGATGCATGTTTTCTGAAAATAGAGAAGAGGGCAGGGGCGCAGTTGGAAAAGTTGCTGTCTAGAGGAGTTCTAGAAATCTCCTGCTCAAGATCCTCTTTTCTGAAATGTCTGTGTCCCATGTTCTGGTTGTACTGAACCATAAATTGCAGGGACAATGGACGACGTACAATTTACAGCATCATTTACTTAAGAATACAAAGGTTTTTTTCTTTTTTTCCCAAAAGTTGCTTTATACCACTACCCTTCTGAAAAAAGGTAGTAAAGAAAACTCATGCTTTAGCTTTTAAAACAGCTAAAATGTAACATTAGTACCTCATTCGGCAAAAGTTCTTGAAAATTTAAGTTAGTTTACAAGTTACTAAATGAAATGTAAGGTCACTGGGGATTCTGGTCATGTCATCCACATGTGAAAGGCTAATGTAAAATAGATTGTAATGATACAACGTCCTCTTCACCTCCTGTGTCATTGTTAGATTTCTCCACATAGATTAAATTAGGAAAATTAGCTTTGATAATGGTTTCCGATGTTCAAATACACCTTAGAAATATTTTCTTTTAAGGTTCAGTTATATTGCCTGAGATATTCAATGAGGTAATGATTACTCATTTAATCATCAGATTAAATCTGATTGGATGATTAGAAGAGAGAGATATAAAAGCTTTTTTGTTCTTTACCCTTTCCATGCATCCACACTCAGACTTTCTATCTCCATTTCACTGGTAAATTCCCTGATAAATTTTTGCATTGCCAGTTCTTGCGACTTTTATTATCAGACTTGAATAGTCCCTCAGGAATCTGCTAGTTCTGAAGTTAGATGAATGTTGAGATCCTACATAAACATTACTTGACCAAATTTTTATTCCTTACAGTTACAGAAAAGATCAAACGTCTCAAAAAAAAAAAAAAAAGCATTCCTTTTTTAAAAATCTTAATGATTTTCAGCTTGCATGGTCTATTGTCTCATTTTAATGTTTCAGGCTGTCAATATGGGCTTAAAAAGAAGTAGAAGGAGCATCATCACATTCGGGATTGGAGCCTTAGAGTCAATAAATAATCTAACAAGCTGAAATTTCATTGTACCCTAATGAGATAAAATTAATCACCACAGTCAATTTCTGATAGAACTACTAACCCTGTAGCTGTGACACTGTATGTGTTATAGCTGCTTTTTTTATTTATTTTTTTCCTTCTCTCTCCTCCCCCACTGGAATTCATAAAGGAATGTGGAATAGAGTCATGACCATCTGAAGATTCAAGCTAATTGGAAAACAAAAGCAAATGAAGAGCAGACGTGGTTAGTTAGCTTTGTTGCCATCTGTCACAAATAATCAAAGCAATTTTGACTGGGGCTAATGTAGTCAGCATGGTAGCATTCTCCATAAACAATTCTCCTGCTAAAAAAAAAAAAAATCTACCCAATAACCTTGATTAATATTACTGTCCTAGATCTCTCAAGCTAAGTTCTTGTTTCTGCCACCATAAACGATGTCTCATTGAAGTTTTATGTAACTGATATCTATACAACCAGTAGCAGTTTTTAACCTTTGCTTTTTACAAAATGATTCTAGTTTACTTCACCTTGAAGTCAGCTTTCAGCACCATATCTACAGAGAGAGAAAAGCTGAAGCAGATGCTGGAGCACGATGCATCCTCGTCTCCATCTGCACAAATAGTTGGCTTGAAGAATGCCTTAACGTCTGTAAGTGACATGCTGAAATTCAGCAAGCTTCATTGTCATCAGATACTACTTCTGCATTTTATAGTAGTTAATTTCTGTTTTGTTAGTGTCTGTTATGTGCTAGAATTTGCAGCATTGAAGCATAACAGGTATACATGGTGTTTTACAAAGACTCAAGTGGTAAGGTACTGTGAAATCATGAAAGCTTAATAGATTTATTTGGGTACATAGTATGATCTGTATTATTTCACATTAAATGTAAGGGCTGCACTGTGTCAAGGAGTCTACTTCATCTATTCAATCACTCCATTCTGGTAGGTAGTGGGTTTTCTTTTCCTGAACAGCATTCAAGTATTCATTGGAACTTGGCACAAAATAAAAGCAGCAGCAGCTGAAAGCACTCAGCTGTCCTTTCTATTGCACCAGAGCTTTGCTATGCTGCAGGAAAACACTGAAAAACAAACTCAAGTACAACTTGTTTATATTTGCTTCCAACTTCACCTGCTAGCCATCTAAAAGCAGCAATAGAGCAGTTAGAACAGAGTTGTAAGTGACAAAAGATTGTGCTCTTTAAAAAGTTGGTTGGTTTTGGTTGGTGTTCTTTTTGTAAGTGTTTGAGACCAGGATTTCCAGGCTGTTCAAATACATCAACCAAATAGTGATCTGATTTCAGAACAATGAGGGCCATCGTTACTGTGCTCTTAAAATTTCAGTCTGTGTTGCAGATTCCTAATTAGAGGCAGGGCTGACTCTCTGGCTAAATGTGATATAGATGATGTTTGAATTAGGTCAGTATAAAAACTTACTTCGTTTTACAAGAGCTGCATATGGTTACAGTTTTTTAGTTCGTAACATGTCTCTTTCCCTAGACCTGTAGATGCTGTGATGGCATCATAGAACTTGGAGAAAACTGAAACCTGTTGCATAAAACTTATATTCACTCAATTGTTTTTGGCTTTCAGATGTTCCACTTCGGACATCTCAATAGGTGACTTACATTTTTTCAATGTTATTTTCCTGCTATTTTGTAGTAAAATAATCAGTTAAGATTTGTGAATTGAGTGAACACTCAGCTAAACTTGGATTCTTTCTCTGAGCAGTGAAAATCTGTTCTCCTTCATCCTCTAAATGTCTTTTAGAAGTGACGCTCTTAGCTCTTATCTGTTATTTAATTTAACCCTTCTGTAGCCCATCCAGATGTCATTTGTGCACTCTGGCAGTTTCAGCAGAAGCTAACATCTATATGAAAGCTATTCTTAGCCTTTAGATCTGTGTAGCTGTGATGCCAACAGAAATTTTCTCACTGTGTGCAGCAGAGATCCTGTAGGAGAAAAGAATGAGCTTCTTTTGAAGAGTTCTGGAAGCACAGATATGATAAACCTGACATATTTCTAGGACTGTTCCTTTCGAGAGAGTCCTGTACTGGTGACTTTGACTTAATGTTTATCTTTTTGTTGACTTAATGTTTGTTTATTTTAATTTTTATTCTGTACATGAGTAACAAAAAAATCCTACAGATTGAATACTATCAACCGTTAGTCTGTTTTGCTCTTATTGACCTGGCAAGGGAAGAAATGCAAACAGATTTAAAGTGCATAAAACATATTTTAAGAACTTAGCATCTCTGCCTTTGCTTTTCCCTCATTCACATACTATCCTTGACCTAAACAGAGTGAATAAAAAAAAGTGAACAGAAAAATAAATGGAAGAAAGCACAATAGAAGAAGGCCACAATAGAAGATTACAACAGAAGGAACAATGCACTTCTTAGCATGCTACACAAGAAGGCTGTGCAAATTCTTTATTGCACTCGTTTGGTGATGTGGGTATAATATAAGATTGTCCACTTGAACACTTGATGCAAGAGTGGTAAATGCCAGTATGTTGAATCCAGGCCAGACAAAGCCAGAGAATACTCTTTCTCCCATTCACCATCACTTTGGACCTACTGTCTTTCCTGCCCCCAGTCTTAGAATCATAGAATCATTAAGGTTGGAAAAGACCTCTTAGGATCATCATGTCCAACCTTCAACCCATCATCACCATGCCAGCTAAACCATGTCTCTTAAGCGCCACGTCTACAAGTTTCTTGAACGCCTCCAGGCATACTGACTCCACCGCTTCCCTGGGCAGCCCGTTCCAATACTTGACTCAGCACTTGGTCTTGTTGAACCTCATGCAGTTGGCCT
The DNA here is from genome assembly GCA_013396635.1 of Penelope pileata. NCBI lineage: Eukaryota > Metazoa > Chordata > Aves > Galliformes > Cracidae > Penelope > Penelope pileata. The sequence goes on along the minus strand of WBMW01002721.1, from coordinate 288,813 downwards.
CAGCCCATTGATCCAGCCTATTCAGATCCCTCTGTAGAGCCTTCCTATGCACAAGCAGATCAACACTTATTCCCAACTTGGTGTCATTTGCAAACTTACTGAGGGTGCACTCAATCCCCTCGTCCAGATCACCAATAAAGATATTAAACAAGACTGGCAGCATTACTGACCCCAGGGAAACAGCACTTGTGACCAGTCGCCAGCGGGATTTAACTCCATTCATCACCACTCTCTGGGCCTGTCCATCCACCCACTTTTTTACCTAGCAAGGAGTTGACCTGTCTAAGCCATGAGCTGCCAGCTTCCCCAGGAGAATGCTGTGGGACACAGTGTCAAAGGCTTTTGCTAAAGTCCAGGTAGACTACATCCACAGCCTTTCCCTCATCCAGTAAGCAAGTCACTTGGTCATAGGAGATTAGGTTGGTCAAGCAAGACCTTGCTTTTTGTGAACCCGTGCTGGCTCAGCCTGATACACTGGTTGTCTCAAGACTACTTCCAACAGAAAAATACTATCAGAATCAGACAAACTGAATGTGTGAATAGCAGGGTTCTCCACATTCTAGCATTGATTCAGATCACAAAAGTGGGCAGTAAGTCTTCAGTATTGTTCAAGCCATCAAGAGGGATTGTTTCTTCTTTTTCTTTTCTTTCTTTCTTTCTTTCTTTTTTTTTTTTAATTTCTACCCAATTCAATAGACACAGTTAAACAAAAAGGGAAATTATGTTTTGGAAGGGCTGTGGGACCATCTTCATTTCTATGCTGGAATTATTTAAAATGATGAGTTTGGCTAGACTTGCATTGCAGTACAGGAACTATGACTCAAGAGATTTTTTTTTGTTTTCCTTTTATGGTTAAAGTTAGTAACAGTTTTTTTCAGAGAGATTTTCATTGCAGCAGGGCTGCATTCTCTTCCTATTCTGAGAGGCACATGATCATCAGATGCACTCAACATGAATAACTAATACCAGAGTTTGCAACAGAGGTTTTTATTCTTATCATTTCCATGTACCTGAAAGGGGGCCTACAGGAAAGCTGGGGAAGGACTTTTTACAAGGATAAGTAATGACAGGACAAGGGGTAATGGCTACAAACTGAAAGAGGGTAGATTTAGACTAGATATAAGGAGGAAATTCTTCACTGTGAGGGTGGTGAGACACTGGAACAGGTTGCCCAGAGAAGCTGTGGATGCCCCCTCCCTGGAAGTATTCAAGGCCAGGCTGGATGGGCCTTTGGGCAGCCTGGTGTAGTGGGAGATGTGCTTGCCCATGGCAGGGGGGTTGGAACATGATGATCTCTAAGGTCCCTTCCAACCTGAACCATTCTATAATTATAAAGGCTGTCAGGACACACATTGTACCTGTTCTTTGATTCAGTGTCAGAAAGAGTTGTGTAGCTCTGCAAGCTGTAGAGAACAACTTGGAAGATGTAGATAACCCTTGCCAAAGTCTACATTGGCTAGAGGAAATATTTCAAAATAGAAAATGGAATACAACTTAAAACAACCTGCTATAACAGATATTTGGCATCTAATGAACAAGCCCTGGGACGAGAATATCACAGGGAAATCTTGTCTTCATTTCCTTTTTTACTTTTTCAGAAAGCTGAGACCAAACACTTAACAATATTTCATTTGCTCCTGGACAAGTCTGACAATCTAAGGAGTTGCACAGATCTTTGAAACTTTGCAGGACAAACATGCACTAGAATTGTTCCTCAGATTCCTACCCAAAGTTACCCCTTTTTTCAGCTCTGCATCAAACCATCCAAAAGATGGATCTGTGGTGGAGTACATTTCAGATGTATCTTAGCAGGAAAATTCTACTTCACACTGCTCCTTTTCCATCCTCCCAGGAGGAACGCAAAGACAGCTAGGTCGAAGAGACCTCTTCTGTATCAGTTTTCAAAGCAGCAGGTGTTAATATCTTAACAGTCAGAGTAGTCTACACAGCTCCAGTTGGTGCAGTAGAAAGATACCTATGCTTTCTGGTTCTCTTGAAGAGGACAAGAGACAAAAACTTTTATTAGTAAGCATAAAACCATATTTGCTTACCCATGTTAACTCAAGCTTTGTATGTGTAGTCATTATAGAAGATCGGAGGGCTGGAACATCTCAGCTATGAAGAGAGGCTGAGAGAGCTGGGGTAGTACAGGTCTCTACAGAGACCTTATTGCAACCTTCTGGTACTTAAGGGGGAGGCCACAAGAAAGATCAGGAGAGACTCTGTACCAGAGTGTGTGGTGATAGTACAAGGAGTAATGGTTTAAAATGAAAAGAAGGTTTTGGATCAAATATAAAGAAGAAATTCTCTTCTGTGAGGATGGTGAGGCACTGGAACAGGTTGCCCAGAGATGCTGTGGGTGCCTCATCCCTGGAGGTGTTCCAAGGTTGGATGAGGCCCTGGGCAACTTGATTAGTGGAAGGTTCACATGGTAAAGGGATTGGAACTGTACAGTCCTTAAGGTTCCTTCCAGCCTATACCATTCTGTGATTCCATGGCTGGCAGTCACTGAGAGGAGACAGGAGCTGTCCCCCAAGTATGCCTTTCAGAGGTTAAATAAACATCCAGGAATCATAGATTTAGTCAAAGAAGCAAGGAAGCATCTAAAAATACACTGTAAGCAACAAAAAAAGTCCCTGGTTTAAGGCAAGAAATAAACTTATAGACAGGACAATCCAAACATCCCAGCAGAGTGGAGACTAGTCAGACTCTTGGCTCAGGCTAATCCTCCAACAGTGAGCTTGCTCCTAAAACTTCTATGCCTTCAGCAGTTCCAACAGAGTATGAAGGGAAACCCTCTTATCTTAGAAGTGATGTCCAAAGGGTTGCAGTGTGTCCAGCTGAAAGCTGTGGCTCAAGGAGTGCTGGCATTCTTTGTAGAGTGTTGTTTCAGTTGTCCCACCCAGCTGGAAGACAGTGACTGCTTCTGTGTAACCTTCTGCTTCATGCACATGCAAAGGAGATGTGTTACTGTAAGTGACTGCCTCTTGGTCTTACAGTGCTACATATGCTTTTAATGCTGTGAAGAATGGGTTCCTTTTCATTCACAAGACAAAGAATGGGCTGTTTTGCTATCAATATTTGTAGAGATTTATTTTTTAAAAAGTGAATTTAAAAGAATGCTTATGCATAATTAGAAAGCAATAAAACATAAAATACCATTGCAATGCAGTATTAAAATACAAATATAGTACAACTGTAGTAAATACAAATACAGAATTTTTCTCAGCAAAAAAAAAAAAACAGAGCTGAGTTGTTTGCTGTTTTTAATCATTTTATTTGTTCTTAGACTTCTCCAAACCACACAGAAAAGGTATGCGACTCTCCCCTAGGGCCTTATCATCATGTCCAGTGAAACTTGCCCTCTGCCATTTCTGGAATTGTCTCTGTGACAGCCCTTTGTGCAAGAGTTGTCTTTCATTCTTTCAGACTGCATTCTCTGTTCTTGCCTCGTGCATTAGCACCACTGCAACAAAAACAGAAGATGGCTTTGTCTTACAGATCAGTCTGAAGTAAAATCGTATTTCTCTGTCAGTGGAAAGCAAAGGGAACTGTCAGTATATCAGCTTCATGGGAAAATCACACAGTTTTGTGTCTGGCAAGAGTGCGAATGTTGAGAGACGCCAGGCTGGAGATAGGGGTGAAGGAAAGGAGCTGAAAAGAAAGAGGATGCACAAAATTCATTTTTAAACTACTATATCACCTTGCAGGACCTCGTAACTTGAAACTGCCATCCCTGGCTTTTTCTCCTCCACTTATGTGTCTTTTCCCTCACACTGAACAAAAATAATTTTGCTTTTAGAGACAAGGAACAAGATTTGAACCATTTATAATAAATGATCTGCTGAACCAGAGAACAATCGTGTTTAATACTGCACTTAAAATACTCCTCCCCTTTCCTTTTACACAATAAAACTTCAAATTAGTTGAGAGAACTTTATATCCCCAATATTTTTGTTAAATATTCCAGGCAATAGCACAAAACACAGATCTAAAAGACCGGTTACGCAGAATACATGCCGAATCTATGATCCTTGATTCAGCATCTAATGCAAAATCAAGTCCAGATTTGGTGAAGGTGGGTATGGATTTCCTCTTTCAGTGATGTCTGTTCCTCCAGCTCCTACACCTAGATGGTGTTACATATTGTCCTGTTCTTCGTGTCTTCCCTACAGTGTATTGTGTTAGCAAAATGAGTCTGCTTTCGTGGTTATGAATCATTTGTGGTGATGCATTGTGTTATATTTAATTTCAAAGACTTTCCGTGTGAGCAGTTTTCCTGAGCACACTGCCATTGCTTTTGCTGCTGGCTCCTGGTGTTCTCCATCACCTCCCATTCAGCATGAATAAAGCTGTCTTGTCACCTTGCTGCCAGTGTTTCTTTCCCCTTGTGTTCCCTCGTTAACGTTCATGTTCTGTAGTTCTTCATTGCCTGTCTAAATATTGTTAGCCCAGAACACTGGAAACCATCATGGCTGGTTTAAGGTTTACAACCATTATTAGACTTTTCATGAAAGAATCAAGTAAATGGGATATATGGGATCTTCAGCCATTTAGTTTTGTGTGTTTGAAGCCAGGGAGTCTTCTACATATCCAGTTAGCCAGTTTGAGATGTGCTGACATACAGACAGTTTTTTGGCTTGCTGCAGAATGCATGTGAATATGGTGTATTTATAGATCATAGGACCTAGCTGCTTAAGATGCTAGTAAGGGAAGCAGGAACTGTTATTTCTGGTGGATTTTCCTAAGTGTTAACTGATACAGAAACTTCTGCTGTGCTTGTATTATAAATCCTGCATCAGATCTTGAATGGATGGAATGTTGGCGTTTTTATATAACATGCTATTTACTTCCATTTTTAAAGGCAATTTAGTCATTCAGTCTGTTCACTTCTATTTTAGTTCTGTTTTAGCAGAACTGCTTTTGGTCATATTTAGCCTCTTTTTTTTTTTTTTTTTTTTTTAATTTAAGGTAATTGATCGTTCCAGTGCCTTTTGCTTTTAATCCCATAAGATTTTGAACAGCACTTAAACTGCTATTCAGAGAAGCATTAATGTATCAATAAATAGGGTTTTAATTTCAATTCTCCTGTTTAATGGAGGACCTTGCAAAGACGCTGGATTATTTCTGAGACATGCTGTATGCACTGCATATGTGCATGACAAAATCAACTTTCAAAATGTCCTTTTGGGGTTTTGTTGATAAATTCCCTCCGGTGTGGTTTGGAATGGAACTTGTGGACAAAATCACTTACACTGGAAAATTTTCACCTTAGATTTGTCTGAGGACTGTGATACAATGGTGCAGTATTAACTAGTTTTTCAAGCCTTTGCATAAGATAAAAGTTTAGTTTGTCTTTTAAGTGGTTTATGATGGTATAGTTCACTAGGCCACAGTTGGAACACAAAAGATGACAAAATGAAACTCTCATGTGATTAAATCTAAAAATCAGCTTTCTTTTATGAGCCTTTTCTGCTCACTTTGCTTCTCATATTCCAAGTAGAGTTGGAAACAATCCCAGTAGCAATGCTCATGCATACAAGGAATTTTTTTGACTTTCAGGCCAGTGTAACTGCCTTCCCACAGAAGAGTCAATTTTGAGGTTACAGCTCAAAAATCTTTGCAGCTTTATCAGGATTATACAATAAAAAAAGGAAAAAAAAAGTCTTCTGTATGATAACAGTTTGGTTTGTTACCATGTCACCATTATCAACACACATTGAATGTTCTGTAGTAAAATCTACCGTACTGTAGTAAAATCTCTTTTTTTGAGAAAATCCTCAAAAGATTTGTCAGTTTGATGGTAGACTTATCAGGTTATTCACTGAGCTCTGCAAGTGAAGCTTCTAATTTTGCAATTCCTGCAAAATTATGATAGTGAGGGCCGGCAAGTTAATAAAGCATCTCATGCAAAATGAAGCTTGAGAGCAGCTGATAGGCTCATGTGGGCCAGCCAGCCCTTCTCCTTAGCATTGGTGGAGTTATGAGGGAAAACAATAGTGCAGAATCCTCTCCAACTTTTTACTGCAGCCACAGAATGAAACAAGACTCACTGGTAATCCCACCTTTGCTTAGACTACTTTCAGCAGCTCTGCTTATGCCAGCTATCTACAGAGAGCACCTGGGGCTTCCACAGGTGGAGTTAATGAAATCTGGATGGCATTCAAACGGGAACGCAGCAGCAAAAGCAATGTCATTTACATGGCTTTAATAATATGCTGATTTTGGTTAACAGAATGTTCTTGGGTGAGACTATGAAGAAATGCTTTCCAAAGCACAGCATGGAAAGTAGCCTGGTGGAGAAAGACAGCTAGGAAAGCATTGCTGTCCTACAGAAAGCAACTTTGCCCCTCTGAATTTTGTATGCCACTGCTCAGCCAGATTTGCATTAAGCAAGGCCTGGGAGGAAAAGACTAATTTGTTTCCTAAGATCAGCAAAGAATGTGGATCCAGTATGTAGTAAAAAGAGGTGGGAATTTTGCCCTTCGGGGGACTTTTTTAATGATATGCTTCCATATATTTGGCCAAATCGCTCAAACATCAATATGTTTTTACATTTAATCTTTTAGGAGGAAATGGTACACAGAGCACAAGAAACTGATCTTCCGAGTCATACATTACTTCTTCCTTACCTTCTTTTTTCTCCTCTTCCGTCTGTTTTCCTTTGCATTTAATCCCCTCTTTAGAACATGCTACCTTTTGCTAAGTTGGAGAGGAGCATGTGCAGTCTTCTCCCAGTGTTTTACAGCCCTATAGGTTTTGTGCCTGGATTTGCATGCATGAACGATATTGGTAGTATTTTTCCCCTCAGACCTTTGTATTTCTTTTAAACAGGAAAATTCGAGAGAAGAAAGCAGAGGTCTGGTTCACCAGATCTCCAATGAAAGCAGACTGTCTATTGCTGACTCTCTTACAGAATTTTTCGATGCACAGGAAGTCCTGCTGTCTGCTAGCTCTTCAGAAAACGAGGTCTGACCATTAAGATCGATACTGTTCTTATGTAGTTCATTATCTGCTGGTTGACATTTGGTCCTTCAGTGTGCGAATTGCACATCAGATGACTGACAGAAGAAAGGAAAAGTTAATACACTGCTTGTATTTCTTTGTTGTTATCTCTTCACAGTAAAATGTAAAAAATTATTATGAAGAGGTCTTACATGCACATTAAGGAAAATGACAAACGGGCAGCTAATATGCAGATACTGCATGTAGTGTACCATCTGCCTTGAGTCCTCATGCAGAAGCTTCACAGAAATGTTTATTTATACCTTCCCGTGTGGTACCTGCAGGTACCTTGGGGCTGAGGTCATGCGTACTGAAACTTAATAGCTCACTTGATCATCTCTCTGGGACTGCATAGAAGTCTTGGCTTTTGATGTGGTGGCCAAGATGATGAAGCATATTTTCACTAAAATAAAAATTGAATTCTCGTTGATGGTGATCTCTCCCAAACCTATTTTTTAATTCTTAGGCCCGCTTAATACTTTTCTGTGATACTGAAACACAGCTTAAACAGTACACATCTACTAAAATAGAACGTAACAATTTTCATGTGCATGTGGGGTTATTTTAATGAGTGCTTTAGTCAGTAATGTATCTCGCATATTTCCCCACCCTGCACTTAGGTATCAGATGATGACTCATACGTAAGCGATATCAGTGATAATGTCTCAGAAGATAACCTAAGCAATGACATGGAGAATGAAAGACAAACTTTAGGTAAGTTCAGTGTTCTATGGTATCATCTATTGGGAATTGCGTTTATTCTTGTCTGGCGTATTTTTTTCCCGTTTTGCTAGAAATCATTTGATATTACAGGTTTTATGATGTAAACAGCCTATTTTTTTTTTTCCTTTTACCACCTCAGATTGATTTTCAACAGCACATTCTGGCTAATCTGATTAAAAGGGCCAGGGCACCATTGTTTAAGCAGGATGGTGGTTCAATATCAGCAGAGAAACACCTATTTTCTTGGCTTCTCTGGTGCCACTCTAGCTCCTTTTCAGTTCTTTTCATGGCCACAGGATTTTTCAAACTAGCAATGCCTAGCTGCTTTTCTTTCTTTTTCCCCAGAAAATAATTTTCTTCAACATGACAACCACATTCAAAGTTCTGTTGGTTTAGCAGATTTTGTTGTTTAAAGGACCATAAGAATTATTATGTCAGGCCGTGTGTGTGACCATACGGATTTCTTCTTTGCATGTTTTAATTATGATAAGCTTGTTACTGCATGCACTTATTTAACTGTCTTGCTAATTAGAGAGAGAACCAAAAAGGAAAGAGAGGAATTGGTCATAACAAACTAATTAGCTTTGTGCCTTCAAAGCATTTCAGCTAACCACAATGTTCTTTCCACTCTATCAACATATTTTATCTTCAATAAAATGCTGAACAGTGGTTTCTGCCTTGTAATTGTTTCCTGATCATCTCCAAGGACCAATGGATTCCTGTGAATTTGTGTAGTTTGAAATGGAGATCTGTTAAAAATAAAGAGTTTTTGAAAAATAGGAAAGGGTTTGTATCAATGTGGCTGTGTTCGTCTTATAACAAAGACTACCACTGAAACTGTGCTGTGTTAGCAGCACCTCCGTGTTCTTCTGGTACCTTCTGTTTCTGTGCTTTGGTCAGTCTGCCACTCCCATTAATAGCAGACTGGATACCTTTTCTCTTACTTGGGCTTTTGCTGAACCATAAACTGTGGTATTATGATAAAATCTTCTGACTGCTGTAATGTAGCAAGTCAGACCGGATGATGGTAATGGTCCGGTGTGACTTGAAAAGTCACTCGTCCTAGCACGAGGTCAGGTGTCTTCATCTCCTTCAGTGTTGTTGGCCGTTTGTCACAGCTCTTGCAAACCAGAACTGCATGGGCTTTCCTTTAAGTGAGGGGTGGGCAAACTGCGTTGTAGAGAAAAATCTAATCCGTCTGATTAACCTAACCACTGAGCATGCAACCTTGAAGGAGGTTAATGAGAGCTGTACGGTAAGAATCCCAGACTAGGATGCTCATTTAAGGTGCATTGATGAATCCAGTGTTAAGTTTCAAATCCCCTGCTGCATGTGTGAACTATTCACATCTTTTTTCTACACATACAATTTTTCTGTAGCAGCTGTTTCTCTGCTGTGTTTTGTCACAGTCCGATTAATGGAATGGTCCAGAGTAAATTAGTGTTTGTCTTTCAATCTGAAACCGTCAAAGGACATAGCCAAATCCCAGTTCAGAGAGCTTTTTGAATAAGAATAGATTTTTAGCACTTACCCCTTCTTCATGTATACCCTCGTTCCTCGTTCATGTATACCCTCGTACCTTTTGGCCTCTACGGATATTAAATAAATACTTCCAACTGGGAAGTATTGGAGCCAACCTCTTCTTAAAAAGGCTCACTTAGCAGCAGTAAGTTTTGGGCAGGTTTTCTGTTTCATGGTGCCCACATCCTTTATATACAGGTAGTTCTCCTGTCCTTGTTACAATAACTTAGTCTCATGAGATCTAAGGATTTTCAGTTTTAGATTTTCAGCAGGAAAGATGGAAACTTGTTAAACGCTCTGAGGATGCTGATTACGCTTGAAAGCCTCCATTTGAGGCATGGGTTTATTTATATACATGACAGTGATGGGGAAGTTAGCTCTTGCGGTTATCTGTACTTTGTCACTGTTAGCAGCACTGCTGGTTTCATGTTTATGTCAATGGAGCAAAGGAGGAAGTGGTGTTTGAAAGTATGCATATAAGGGCAGTGCTTCTTCGGGCACTTAGGCTGCCAGAAGGGTGTGCTGCCCTTCCAAGACAAAGCTGTCTGAGGACAGCCAGATGAAGATGGGGGTTGGTAGTGTGGGGCTATACCCAAAGGTCTCCAAATGGCAATGGATTGTAGGACAGGAGCTTCCTAGGTGTAGTCATAACTGTATTCCTTTCTGAGTCGGGACTGACGTTTAACTAAGCACAGTACCTGTTACAGAAGCTTGTAGCTCTATTTTGATTCTGATACAAATCATTTTGTTGCATGCTTTGAACTATTTATCCTGTTCTGACTGTCTTGACAACAGAGCACCGACTGCAGGTATACCTGTAGTTACATGAGTCCTTTTTTTGGATCTTTAGCAAACCCAGAGCTCCACAGTTGCTTCAGTTTTTCTACCTGTTAAACAGGCCATTTTTTCATTTCATATCTAAAAGCTGACATGGCTGAAAAATGTTTAAATGCTCAGTACTGTGATGAGCACTGTAGAAAAGCCTGCATGTAAATCTGTGGTACAGTAAATTTCCTTGGTAGCAGTATTCAAAAAAAAAAAAAAAAGTAGGAAAAAATAGATAGGAGATATTTTGGTGCTTGGATCTGTAAGTTATGTGTTGTCTTCTGAGGAGTGTCAGCTTAATTGAAGCTCTGTCAAGGAGGGAGGTTTTATGTCACTTAAACAGATAGGAATCCATCTCTGTTACAAATAAGATAGCTATAATATTTACTCTTTCAAATTCAGTGGAAAGCCTGAGTCTTTCTCCTAGCCTTTGAAGGAAGGGAGGTAATTTTTTATGCTGCTTTCCTACCTGCAGTTTACATCAGTTAACTTACAGAAATTAAAATCGTGTTCATTCTTTACCCCTTTGTAGCAGGCTATCTTCAAACCACCAGTGAAATATTTGAGTGAAATGTGAAAGGCGGTTTTAACAGAAAAAAGATGGTTACATTCTAATATATATTTGCAAAGGGAATGAAATGGTAAGTAAACAATGTATTGATGAACTTGTTCTGCAACTTCCTTTTCAGACTGTATTTCTGAGAGTGGAATTGAATGCAATTCTAAACGGAGAACATGTTTACCAGCTCCATGTCCTAATACAAGTAACATCAGCCTATGGAACATCCTGAGAAACAACATAGGGAAGGATCTCTCCAAAGTGGCCATGCCTGTGGAATTAAATGAGCCACTTAACACCCTTCAGCGTCTGTGTGAGGAGCTGGAGTACAGTGAACTCCTAGATAAGGCAGCGCATACAGCTAACCCATTTGAACGGATGGTAAACACTTTACTCCAAACACTTCATCATATTCAGTATAACCAGAACAGAGGACAATGTAAAAACAATCTGTCAAAGAAACGAAGGTGTTCTGTTCCATTTTGCTTTTTCTCCCAACTGAGAGGCAGACTCTTCAAATGTGTCTGTGGGTGCTTACATACCCACTATTTTTAATTCTTCTGCCTTATTTCTTTTGCTTTGTCAGGAAGTGTATCTCCTTAAGTGCCTTGTCCTGCAAGGTTAAATGAAGTACTAGTTGAATTCTGTTTTGCAGCTTTACCTCTTCCTTCCTCTTAATTTTCCAAGATTAAAACCTTGGAGCAAAGAGGGAGGGAGGATTAAACTAATAAGTTTCTCTCATGAGTATGAAAGTTACAATGCAATATATCTTTGTAATGTGCCTAATCTGGAAACACAGTTTTCCATAGAAGACACTGTGATCTCTTTCTGTAAACTGAATGAGCACCATTTGTTTTATCAGCTGGTTTTGTGTGGTTTGGAGGTTGCTCCAGAATGGTCAGTATCACAAAACTGGGCAATACTTATGTATGTTGGTTGCAATAAGACTGTTGTCATCTACTGGTGTGGAACCAAATTCAGAATTTGGCAAATGAACAAGAGAAAAATGCATTGCAGTTGTTTGCTTCCAGATATGCAGGAGCTACTTAGTCTGTAAGCCTGTAAATAAAAGACTTAAAAGCTCCCTAAATTATCTTAAATGGAAGTTATGGATTGTACCTTACATTAAATCAAGTCTTTTGATCAATATATCTTATTTTAAAATGAAGCTATTAATGAATGTAAATAATTATGTTATAAATACTGCTTGATAAGACTCTTGCTCCGTCCTGACACTCAATTTAATGTCTGTCCTCAGGATAGAGAGCGTGGCTGTTAATTTGTTTCTAGATGCAGAAATTTTTTTTTGTTCCCTTAAAAATACGTGTTAAAAGGAAATGAGTAGTTCTTCATGTGGGATTGAAAATAAGCCTTTTCCCTTCTTCCCACACCTAAGTGTCTTGAAATTGACTCAGAATGAAGTATTCTTTGCCTCTGGAAAACTCTTGAGGCAAAATTATTGTTAGTTGCCACATAGTAGTTGCAACAGTTCACTTCAGAATGGCTCTTTTATCAATTCAGTTTCTGAAATTGTGAATGGAGAGCATCTACACTTTCACAAGATGAGGAAAAAGGAATGAAAAGGGAGAAAAATGGTACAAAGGAGACATGAATGAAACAACCTCAATTCTAATTCTTCAGGCTTAGGAGGAATTATGCTGTGTTGACTGTACTGATTTGGAAGGTTGTGATGAGGAACAGTTTGATTATTAGGTAATAGCACACAGTAGATAAAAAGCAATCCAAACTGTGCTGGACATAGCAAATTCTGTGAAAACTCTTCCAGTATTTCCTGTCCCACGTTTAGGAAAAGAATAGTGGGTAGACCCATAGAATCACAGACTATAACTGAAAAAGCCAGTCGTAGTACAAAACCTAACAGTGATTTTTAAGTTTACTGCTTCGAACCGTATGTGTTCCAGAATGTTGAGTTGTTTCAAACAGTTTTCAGAGACGCTCTTTTCAGTTGATTGAATTTGCAGAGTTTGATCCTAATAACCCCATTATTTCCCAGGTGTATATAGCTGCATTTGCAGTGTCTGCATATGCGTCCAGCTACTACCGGGCTGGAAGTAAGCCGTTCAATCCTGTTCTTGGAGAAACCTATGAATGTATTCGTGAAGATAAGGGCTTCCAGTTCTTTGCAGAACAGGTACAGTATGCTGCAACCCTTACGTTTGCTCTTCGATAGACTGCTTAATTCTCAATGCATGGCTGGTATCCTCTACAATTAATAGCAAAATACAAAATTACTTTATGTAACCTTAGCCCCGCAAAACTTAAGGGAGGCTACAGAATTATAAATGAAGGAGATTGCTTTGTTTTTTGAGGAAAGGCAGCTAACTCTGGGATGAAAGGTGACAACCAACAGCTGACAGTCAGAAGCAAAGGCTGGCAGGGTGTCTGCTCCAGAAACTACGTAACTTGGTTAAGTGGAATACAGTTCCCCATGCTGAAATCTGATCACTACTGCAACAAGCTTTTGTGTTCTTGTCGTGTTCTTTTGTGTGTGATCACTAAAAAATTTCATATCTTCAGCTGTTGTCTTCTTTCATAACAAGTATTTCACTTGTATGAATCGATCAACCAGTATTTTCTGTGGCACCATGAATATTTATCCTCTCCTGTCGCAATACTCTGTGGGGCTAAGCCTGTCACTCTGGTACCATGGCTTAGCTGAACAATGTATACAACACATCAAGGTCTGAGTGTTGCTGAAAATAGTCTCCCTGTAGTTATTAAGTGTGGGTAAAAAATATTAAATTTAAACCAGTCAAGTTTCCAAAATTGTTAAGCTTGAGACCTAAGTTAAAAAGAGAGAAAATTTAAATAATCTGGGGCCTATCAGAATGTGAAATTGAAAGGATTGAAAGCTGTCTTATTCTGTCTAGATATAACAAAAAAATTGACAAGTGTGGTGGGCAAGGCTGTGCAACCTCAAAATTTGATCAGTAAAAGCCCTGTAAGAGACTTCCATTAGGAAGGGAAAAGCGTTTTCGACTCATTTTTGTACATCATGTTCTACAGCTGACAAAAAGGAGTGCTATGTGATCTTTCCTCAGTCTAGGAAGTCTTGTCTGAGGACAAGAGTAAAAATAAGGACAAAAAAAGCAAAACGGTCAAAGCAAGAATCAAATTCAAAGTTCAATCCATGTGTCTGATTCTTTATTGTGTTTAGTTCTAAGAGCTCGTTCTTAGTTCTTAGAGCCCTGAAGTTACAGGGAAACATCAAATTGGAGTGACAAAGTGGTTAATAAAGTTTGATACTTAGTTTAGTATGAGTTTGCAATAAAGGCGATTTTCCCCTGAATATTAGACAAGTCAGTACACAGGCTTTTCTACAGGAAATCTCTAAAACGTGAGGGATTTGTGTTGTTAATAACTACTGTTCTAATATGTGCAATAAATGACACGAGTGGTAAAGTTTTACTACGTTATTATGGGGTGGAGGAATATTAGGAAGGGGGGTGGTATAGGTGGAAAGAAATTTCATGCAGGTTGCAAGCATTAAATATTTCTTTTTGCATCAGGAGCTCTTGTTTGTTGCTTGTCTGTGCAAGCATTTTGATGCTTACTCTGGATACCTTGTTGGTGCAGACAGCATGTAATCCACGGGGTAGATAAGCAGAATGTGTAAAATGACGGAGACCTGTTCTGTTACTAGGGTGTGTTCAGAATAGCTCTACTTGGCTCCATGACCTTACTGTGGAATTATAACAGTTTAAGTGAGAGCTAAGTTTAACCTAGGAATTATAGTGACATCTGGGGTTAATCTGGGTGCAGTATGTGAGAGTGTTTCTCTCAGTGGATTAGGACGTAGCTGAGAGTAATTAGGATTACTTTATTTTTTTAGCCATGTAGAGGTTGCTCCATGAGAACTGGATGCCTGCAAAAAATGCTCAATAACAAATTTGCAAAATGAGAAAAAAGAAGAAAGTAAAACTGCATTTGAGTCATGTTGTGTGGTTAAGAAATAAAATTCACAGTAGGAAATAGTGACTTGACTTGAAAATAAAGGTGTCTGTCAAAAGAACAGTAGCCATTACCCATCAGAGCGCTGGTCCTGGTTGGGTTCTAGTTGTGTTCACCAAGAAGGGAAATCACAGAGCTGAGGAGTTGTTGCTTCTGCTTTGTGCAGTTGCTTAATTATTTACTATTTTCTTTGATTAATATGCATTGTGTATTTATTTGCAGTCCTCACTTTGTTGTTTCCATCCTTGCCCCAATTCACGTATATGCTATTACCCAAAGCTGATAAAACGCAGTGTGTGTGGTTAGAGTTTCACACAAGAAAAATCTGAGGTGTCACTGGTACAGCTGGAAGTTGCTAGATGGAATTTTATGGTTTTATTTCTCCACCCATTCCCTCTCCCATCAGTGATGCTGATTGTTGTCCCCTCCTTTCTGCTTAGGGTTTTGTAGGGAGCTACTGTATTGAAGAATTTGGCCTTTCAGTTGTTGGTTGCTTGGATGGTATTTTTTCCTTTTTCCTGTCTGCTTAAGGTGCAGCTTCTGTTAATAAATGAATGGGACCTTCAGTATAACTGACCTTCAGGTTCAGTACAACTATTACATTAGAGACAATGTACAAAATCCATAGTTAGATTTTCATTCAATGAACAAATTCACAGGCAGGCCTTTTAAACAGTGCTTACCATTTCTTTCAAGGCTTCTTAGGTCTCAGTACATTACAAATTTCATTGGCTCCCCCTTTAGGAAACAACTGCAAAAGGAAAGTAAATGTTCAAATTGTAAATGCCATATATGAATGAAAAATGAAGGGGAAAAAAATGGTGTGGGAAACAAAACCCAACAAAATGACTCTTTAAGTGTTAATATTTCCATCTTTTTTTTCTCCTTTCATGTCTTGCTATTAGGTCAGTCACCATCCACCTATTTCTGCATGCCACGCTGAATCTGTGAATTTCGCTTTTTGGCAAGGTAACTTTTCAGTCTATCATTTAATTTTATAGCCTTCATAAAACTTTCATTGTATGTCTAACATGAAATACCCAGAAACAGGGAAAAGGTCAATTTCTCTGCTTAAATCATAACAGAATGGCTTTAAGAAATCATAGGCTTAGCGACGTGCTTCTTACTTGGGTACTGCCATTACAAAAATCTACAAGTATTTTATAATATTGATTATTCTTATGTACAAATATCTGCATTTATTCAAATTCTGTTAAAATATTTTCTTGGTTTTTTTTTGTTTGTTTGGCTTTTTGGTGAGAGGTTTGTTACTAGAGAAGAGTTGTACCTCAAATTATTTATAAAAACAACCTAGAATAGAGCTCGAAAAGCTACAACTTAAATCCTGAGCCCTGACAGATCTTGTAATCCTGTTCCGAAAATAATTTCCAGAAATGTGCTTAACAGCAAGGACAACACATTCACCATGCCTGTCTCTGTTAGTAGTATTACAGTGTGTAAGATTTCGTGCTGTTTGACTACTAACATTGTCTTTCAAAAAATAGCACATTGCAGCTGTGTGAGTCTGGTGAAGATGTCAGCCAGTTACAACACCTGTACGGTCAGGTAATTTTGGAGCGCACACAGAACGTAACTATGCCATAACTCAGTTAAAATCCTTTGCCCAGACTTTGGTCAGTTCACTGTGCAGCCATATTATAGCCTTTAATTCTGTTATGATAAATTCTGCTGACTTGATTAGAGCTATTATGGATGGAGCTGCATTGAGCAGAAACTGGAACTTTGTCATTAATCTGGGTTTCGTAATTCAACATAATTCTCTGCTTTGTAAACACATACAGGACAAGAATCCTTCTGTTCTTAGCTGAAGAGCAGAGATGACCAAAAATTTATTCATTTGCTGAATACTTTTGTATACAGGACTAGATAACAGCCTGTCTTAAAAACTGAAGAGACTGATTTATTTAATAGATCTTGGAAGGCTGTTGTCACTCAGCTATTGTAAGGTGCACTTAGAGAACAAAGTTGTTCTGTGAAGACGTGAGCTGAGAACCTGGTCAATAAGAGAGTCTGAGGTTTGATCCCAGTGACCCCAGAAGACTCAGTTGGGCTGCAGCAGGGTTTGTTTTGGTTTGATTTTTGTTTCACTTGGTTTTTAAACATGTCTAGCTGAGCTTGAAGGAGATCTCCACAATGATTTTTTCCAATGCAAAGGCATTGGTAAACGCTGTGGCCTCTTGTTATAGGGCTATATTAACTTACGTGGAAAGGTCAATGTTAAGTTAATCATAAAGGTAGCTTGTCAATGAGGTAAGTTCTTTCTGTGCAAACATCTGCCCACTTACCACATTGTCTCCTCTGCTGAAAGAGACAGCCCTCAGCTATGTTGCCAGAGTAGTGCTGTCTTCCCACCAGACACTGACTGACTTTAGTTCCTGTTTCAGCATCAAGAAATCTCTGGATCATTTATAGTGAGCCAAGAGACTGGGTTCTGACAGGGACAGTTACTTCAGAAACTGCTTTCCCTTAGTTAAGAAACTAACACTACTTTTGTAGGACCTGTTTGCAAAGGACATGAACAATGGAAATGCAGAATAGAAAGTTCCAGCTCTTACAGCATCTGTGTCTGAATTAGTCTGAGGATAGTTTTGAAATAACAGTTGGCTTTTTTTTATCTGTCCTAAAATTTTTGCATGATGAAGTGACACACTGGTTCCTAAGATGTTTCCAGTGTACTGCTGCTCTTGTGACAGCTTTGCCACTTACAAGAACAAAGGACATAACACAGCCTGATAATACATTTTAACTGTTAAACTCTGCAGGATGTGCCATTGCCCTTTTTCTCCCATCCAGTGCAGCTAGTACAGAATTCAGCTCAACTATGCAATCAAGGTAGTTTTGGACCTCTCACTGTGCAGTGCAGGTATCATGTCAAAATTCTTGCCGTTAAAGGAAAGAAAAGAAAAGGTCCTTTTCTCAAGTGCTAAGAAAAGCATCATTTTTTGTCCTCTAGGAAATTCTGCCTTATGTCCCATGCCAGGTTTTGCAGTGGTAGGCACCTTGGTGTGGCTCTGTCCTATCACTTGCACATATGTACTTGGGAGACAGGTAACCCCTAACTCCAGCTTGAGCATCTGTCACAGCTAGCATAACAGCTGCCCCCCAGCAATTACACAGGAAGCAGCAGTTTGGTTTTCCTTATGTCCTAGCATCTTTTTGAGACTAGAGATGAATTTTTCCCCCATTTTCAGATTGGTCAGTGAATAGAATTGTAGATCCTAGTGTCTAGTACAGCAAAGATACTGTCTCTCAAGCTCTGAATTTACTGTGAAAGTTGCTGCCTGATTGTCGAGCCTAATTTAACTCCGTACCCCTTATGGTATGCTTCTCTGTCCATGTTTATTTCACTTTGCAGTGAAATAAATTGCAAATTTAACAGCCCCCTCAAGATATTTTTATAAACTTTCATTGAGATTTCTCATCCTCTGTTTTGGGAGGAAATAATGTGAGACTTGGACAGTTCTTTCTCTGATTCAGACCAGATTTTAAAAGGCCAACTAAACTTCCAGGGGAAGTCAGACTAAATCCTTCTCCAATTTTGTGCCCTTTGAGGCATTCTTTCGCATCTTCACTGTGGATTTTGTTAGTTGTGATATTTTTGTATTTGGAATTCTCATTTTTGGTTTTGAAATGTCTGCATTCATTCACTAGCAACTGAAGTGTAGATAAATCTGCACTGCCTACAATTTATTCAAATTTCTCTCCTATTGAAAAAGTTTTTAAGAGATGACTTAAAACTCTGGTGCTTTTCCATTTAAATAACCAGTAACATTGTGAAAAAGCACATAACTTTTTCAAAGGTCCACAGCATTACTTTGAATACTTCTTATTACGTTGCATTTCACTATTTTGCACTTCTTAGAAATAAAGTAGAATTCAGATGGAGATATGTTGATTGATTCACCTATGCCCATGACCAAACAAACCTTTTATTTCTTTTTCTCCTCCTGTTTCAGATGTAAGATGGAAAAACAAATTCTGGGGAAAGTCCATGGAAATTGTTCCAGTTGGTACAACACATGTAACTCTTCCAGCGTAAGTGCTGCGATTGCACATTGCTATTCACACACAGACACACACATGCTCACCTGCACTGGAGCTACATTTATCCAGATGAGAACAAGCTGTACTGTAAAGATCATAGAATCATAGAAACACTAGGTTGGAAAGGACCTACAAGATCATCTAGTCCAACCGTCCTCCTATCACCATCCCTACCCACTAAGCTACTAAATCATATCCCTTAGCACTTCGTCTAGACGCTTCTTGAACAGCGCTAGGGACGGTGACTCCACCACCTCCCTGGGCAGGCCATTCCAGTGCCTGACCACTCTTTCAGAGAAAAAGTTTTTCCTCATATCCAATCTAAACCTACCCTGGCGCAACTTGTGGCCATTCCCTCTCGTCCTGTCATTAGTTATCTGGGAGAAGAGGCCGACCTCCTCCTCACCACAACCTCCCTTCAGGAAGTTGTAGAGTGCGATGAGGTCTCCCCTGAGCCTCCTCTTCTCCAGACTAAACAATCCCAGCTCCCTCAGCTGCTCCTCATAAGACTTGAGCTCCAGACCCCTCACCAGTTTTGTTGCCCTTCTCTGAACACGTTCCAGGGCCTCAATGTCTTTACTGTAGTGAGGGGCCCAAAACTGAACACAGTATGAGATGAGACCTTTGGAAAGAATTGGTGATTATGATTTAGTTTAAATAAAGACAGGAGGAAAAAGAAAGAACAGAAGCTCTAAATATTTCAAAGGTTTAAAAACCAATAGATGAAATAAAAACTATCACTTCTGTATGTTTTAGTAAAAAAGCAAAGTTGGTATTTTCATACTTTGAATTTCAGGCTTAGGACATTTTTAAGTTGCATGGAAAAGCTGCATGGTAAAGGAAGCTATGAATTCTTTTGCTTGGATGTGAATTTGAGGGTGGGAGGTTGTTGCTCTTTTGCACCTATACTTGTACAGACCCTATCACCATGGGGTCTAGGTCTGTAGCTGAGAGCTGTCCTCATTGCTTAAGAAATTATTGTAAGTGATAAATAGCATCAGTAGCATATCTGGTATTAATTATCCAAGGAAGTAACCACCACAACTCTACTACAGTTAAGTGTTGGGTACAGTTTGATTTTTAAAAACAAAAATCTGCAGTGTTCCTATGCTGGCTTGTCAAAGTGCCCATTGTAGATCAACAACTAAAATCCCTCAAAAACTGGCCTACATCCAGCATGGTAGCAGAAACACAGGTCTAAAGGTTAAGTAGTGTTCCAATTAAATTTGTTTTCCAGAGAGAGCCTACAGATTTAATTATTCTGCCATATTTAAAAGACAAGAAAAACAACCCAGTATAGTATCCAAAAGGCAGCGTATAAAAGATGTTGTTTTCTCTTGTTCATAGTGGCTAGGCTAAGCTGAGCTGTCCAAGGTCTTTAGGATATGACTGAAGGTTGAGAGGCAAAGTAACTGACAGATTAATGCCCATGGTGGGCTGATGAACTGGAAATTTTTCTGATTCACATGTGGTCTCCATGTGCCAGTTTGTATCCCTGTGGAAAAAATATCATGTAGAATTGAGTACAGAAAGGGTACTGAGGCTATAGGCAGAAATGAAGCATCAGTATTAATGCTATTTTTGGAGCACATACAGTATCTTTAATATTTGTAATAGAGCATGTGAACTGCAGCTAAGGGCAGGAGAACAAGTTAGTGTGGGGTGGATTACAGACTTGCAGGTGTGTTGTCAAAAACCCTCCTTGCTCATGCTCTTACAATGCAGTAAGTAAAAGAAAGTGACTAAGTGGGGGAGATTGGGAAAGCCTTTAATATCCTTATGGGATGTGTGCTGCTAAACAAATTTTCACAAAGCAGTTGCCATGGGGAAATTGGTGCTTTCTAAGTTCGCCTTGTACCTTAGTCACTTGTCTATCTGTACCCAGAATGAGCTGTAGAATACATCTTCATGAGATCTTTTCTTGAGGTTTTATAACACCTACTTCTTTCATAAAAGGTGAAACATATGGCCTATTGGTGTTTGCTGTCTTCCAGCATGCAACAGCATTTTTAACTCCATGCTGGAATCTTTTGTTCCTGCCTGAAGCATGCACGTAGGCGCTCAGCCTTCAAAGCTGGAGCCAAGCTCATTGCAGTCAATAAGGAACTTCTGATGACTCTGGTGCCCTATATGCTTGTATTCCCAATCGTCACTGTGTAACAGGCTGTGAAATGGGCATTTCGGAGAGTAGAATATATTAGAATGATTTCTTCTGGAAATTTAAACTCCTAGAGAGAAGCAGAAAAACAGAGAAAACTGAATTCAAGACCAAAGTTTATAGCAGAAGTGAAAAGGGTTTTCTGGGGGGCAGGACTGTTGTCATAGGCTTTATTAGTGAGAAGAAGGTGTAGTTCAAGAATACTAAGGCATTATTAAAAAATTAATAATTTTTGTTTTCTGAGTTTGCTCTGCATTTTTTCAGAAGCTCGTAAGCTATTTTAAACATGGCACGAGACTTCTCCTGTATGTATTTTCTCACAGTTTTAGAGACCATTTTGCGTGGAACAAGGTGACATCTTGCATCCATAACATCTTAAGTGGACAAAGATGGATCGAGCACTATGGAGAGATCATCATCAAAAATCTGAACGATGACACTTGTTACTGCAAACTGACTTTCATAAAGGTGATTTTCAGTAACTGAGGCAATTTTGGCGGTGCCCTTACTAGCAGGCGCAGCGGGGGCTGGATGCTGTCTGCTGAAACGTAGTACAACTGCTTACAAGCTGTGTTTTCCTATGGTTCTGTAATTACCTGTGATTCTTTGAGAAACGTGAACTCTAAACGAACTGCAGCTTACTAGGTAGAGCAAGGCAAGAAAGAAAAGCAACAGCCTTCTCAGGTGATTCCAGTTGAGATGCAAAAAAAAACGTATGAGGGAGGGAAAGGAAGAAATATCATCAAAAACCTCGCCTGTGTTTGACAAGGGAGGTAGGCACAAGATGTCTGCTGACAGTGGTTTACCACATGCCTCCTGCTAACCCACTGGGATGCACTGTGGTTGTGTTCATCCAGCAGCTGTAGAACCAGTGCTTACATGGGGGGTTTCAAACAAGGCTCTTTTCTAGCCCTTTGCAAGTACTTGGAGGAGCCTAAGTGAGGGATGGTGTTGTTCAAACCTTTTGGTTCAGTACAAGGCATCAATATATGATTTTCTCAAAAAATGCCCTCAAAACTGAAATTAAAATTAGTTTTTGGCTGTAGATGACTTCTAGAAAAGGAAAATTAATTGAAAACCTAAAATGATGCCAGAATTTCTAACCTGAGAAATAGTTTTGCACAGCATGCTAGGAAACTTACCTCAACTTGAGTTTTCTGTATCTGATTGCTGGAGTAAGGCTGTGCTTCATAGCTTGTATCTGCATGGTTGCACGGTCTGCCTGTAAGTACTTCAGCGTACCCATGCAGCGTGGGACACAGCAGCAGAAGGAAAGTGACTATCATCATTTTCCATTTCTTGCTTGTTTTTCTGAATTTTGTGTGCTTTCTAAGAAGCATTAGAGTATTTTTTTTTTAGGGACTTAACTGAAAGTACTGTAATGTATTTGCAGAGTTACAGTAGATGTTTGAAGATTGAGACACTAGAAATTTTATCTTTGATAAAAATCTTTGATATTATAAATTGGCTAAAATTGAGTTAAATGTGAGTAATAGTTTCTTCTCTTCCCATTCTGCAAATCTGGGGAGGATTTAGGTAACCAAGTCAGGAATCAGTGTAATCTGTCATTGGGCAAAGTTCAAGGCCAGCTGTGCTTCACCTAGTGCTGCCCCCAAAAAAGGCAGAACAAGTACAATTCTCAACAGCAGTATTTGAGTGAGCTGACTGATAGCACTAACAGCAGTTCTTTTGTATGCTATTGTAATGTACACCTGAATGAATAGTCTTCATATCAGAAAAAATACCCTATAGCGTGGCAATATCACTCGCGCTTGATCTCTTACGCACCTATTCCCCCGTCCCTTTTGATTCTAGGCAAAGTATTGGAATCCAAATGCACATGAGATTGAAGGCAGCGTCATGGATAAAACTGGGAATGTCGTGCATCGGCTCTTTGGGAAGTGGCACGAAAGTTTATACTGCGGGACAACTTCATCTTCAAACTGCGTATGGAGAGCAAGTTAGTGACCAGGATTGTTAACATGCAGAACTCAGGATCTGTTTGAGAATATCCATCTATTTTAATCTATTTATTAGGCCCCAACTTCTTGCTTTTGATGGAATATTAGATTATTTTCAAGCTTTTAAAGTTCAGATCAGAAGAATAAATAATTTAACTTAATTAATATTGAGAACTTAAATCCATGGCTTCGTGCATTTTCCTCATTCTCCTTCCTTTTCATATTTGGCTGTGAAGAAAGTTATTGAGGATTCTAAAAGAGGAAAAAAAAATAACAACAAATGAAAGAGCACTTTTTTTTGTGTGTAGAGTACTGTGTGGTGGATTTCATGTATTAAACATTGGAGGATTGCACACATAGCTCAGCTCTGCATTGAGAGCCATATCTGAACTTCTGTAGCGTGCGTTTCATCACAGTTATGCTTCAATTCAACTTAAGAGATAACCTCTTATTCCCTCAAAATTGAGGCCATGATTCAGAGATAAAAAAATAAATAAATGACTGAAGGGAGTTTGGTATTGTTCTTCTAAGGATAGTAACGTTTAATTGGAACTTACATGTACTTTTTTCTGCTGTAGATCCAATGCCTAAAGATTATGAGCAGTGGTATGGATTTACTCAGTTTGCATTGGAGTTAAATGAACTGGACCTGCCAACTAGGTCATTACTCCCATCCACCGATACACGCTTTAGGCCAGACCAAAGGTAAGAAGTTTCCCCTCTTAAGTATCTTCCTCAAATAGTTTCTAATCTTCTGTGCACTCACTTTATCCCTAAGCTCAGGCTACTTTGTTAGGTACCCGCAGTGTTTCCATTTCGACATTAAATCTGCATCTGCAACAGACATTTAATCACTTGCCAAGAAATGGCCTAGTCATTATAGAGCGGTGTTTTCTGGAATTGGTTTTGGATGCTTCAGTTTCTAGATAACTGCCTTTTCAAAGATGCTAAAACTTCTTGTCAAGTATACTGTGTTTGAAAAGCTGAAAACTGAGACACTTGAAATTTCTTTCTGTGGCAGAATTTCTACCATCGCTGATTTCCAAGGAAAAGAATCTAATACAAAGATTACTTTGAGCTTGTTGTAAGAGTTACTTGTCCCTAAGTGCTTTTCGATGATGCAGTTGTTGTCTGCAGATGTAGTTCTTTACCTTTCAAGCACTGAACCACCTGCTGTAAAGATTAGATTTTGGAGTTCTAGAAGACTTGACAAAGGTAGAAGCACCAATTGTGTCTTTTATCGCTGCTGGTGCCACAGGTTTCTAGAAGAAGGGAATATTGAAGCAGCTGAAATGCAAAAACAGAGAATTGAGCAGCTACAGAGAGAGCGGCGGAAGGTGCTGGAAGAAAACAATCTAGAGCATCAGCCTAGATTTTTCAGGTACTATATAATAATTACTATACACTGTCATTTATTGAAATGTTTATTATAGATCTGGTTCTAATCTATCATAAAGCAGGCTCCAGTTTTTCCCAGGTTTCTTCTGTATTCTTGCTTTTTATACTTCAGCTATGCAAGGCACTCCCAACTTAGTTACAGAATATATGATAGGTTTTTTTATTACCACATCCCTGATTTTTTTTTAATCTTTTATTTTTTTTCCTTTTTTGCCTCAAAGGCAAATGGTTTTTGGTCTAAGTGTGGATTTACCTGAGGAGTAAATGTAGGATCTTCGATTCCTGCAAGCAAGGTGAAGCGTAGGTGTTTTTTAGCTCAACTACCTCTGCTGAACTTCTGCTGAATTCAGTGGGATTGCCTGGTGCAGCAGCGTGAACAGTTGGAATCTTTCATTTTGAGGGCTGTTCCTGAACGTTTCCCCTGTGTGAGAGAATTGTGATTTAGAGGGCACTTTATTTCTTCCTGTTGTAAATCAAATGACGGAGTTGAGCTACTGAAAGACAAAAATGAATGCTAGTGACAACATGGCTTTTTGCCCTCCAGCTTCTCTGTTCTGGACTCAGTGGAAGAGTCAGACCCAAGGGGAATGCCGTACGGGCAGATGCATCACAGCTACAGATCTGGGATTCTAATTGTTTTTCTGGATAGGCACAGTAGTTAAGAGGAGTAAGACTTGGAGTTATGCGGAGTAAAAAATGCATAAAATAGGTGCAAAAAGGAAATGGCTTAGACCACTGCCTGTCTGAGGAGCTGGTGAGCTGACTAAATGGAAGCACACTTTCCTTCCAGGAGGCTACATAGACAGGAGAGAAGCAAAGTCTAATGCTATGTCATTGTATATTGACAATGAGGATTGTAAATAAAGGTGAGGATTTGAATCCTCACAATGAGGATTTGAAAATTGAGATTTGTGCTGTAAGTTTAAATAGCAGAATAAAAAAAACCCGGTATTATTACCATACAGCAAAAATGTTAGCAAGTGTCAGAGTAGATATGAATTATGCATTTTGCTTTTCAGTAGTGATTTCTCTCTCCGATAAATCACAAGCCCTGATCTACTTAAAAGAACAATTTGCTGTTGTGTCGAAAATGTTGCAGACTAAATTAAAAACAGACTGATTCCTTCAGACTACAGTACATAGAGCAGTGAGCCTTGCTTCCTGACGGAGAGCTGTGGGCTCTCTCTAAGCAATAACTGTGGTGAGCCATCTTGGGAGAAGAAAAAAGAAACTTTCAGATTCCATCTCAGTCAGGACAGAAACTATGGCTGCTGAGGTTTTTAAAAGACACAGGGATGCCATTCTTAGAGAAGCTTTCACAGAGCTGCCTGAGGGCATCTGAGACCATGAAATAAACCTGGAGTGTAGTTTTAAGTGCTAAGTGCTGACATGGGACAGTGAAATAAGGGTGTTTTGTGTGTCCCCAAAACCCAGACATACCAGTTGAGTTCTGCAAGTTGTATCACACTGTTTGAATGCTGTACTCAGTTTCATTGCACCTGGTTTGTGGACTGGATTAGGCATCTGTGCACAGTGCTGCTTTGCATTGCACAACAAACAGGTACAAGATAAAAGCTTTACATTTAAAAAAAACCTTTTTAATCTTTGATAGGAAATCCAAAGATGACTCCTGGGTGAGCAATGGAACCTACATGGACCTTAGAAAAGAACCTGGTTTTTCCAAACTGGACAATCCTGTCCTCTGGTGAAAGAGGAGCCAAGTGAAGATCTTCTGTGCTGTGTTCTTGGATCTGATTTTAAATAAGTATATATAATAAATATATATATATACACACACATATAATATATGTGTGGGGGGGGTGTATGTGTGCAAGTGTGCATATCTCCAGAATTGTGCTTAATTTAGAATCTGATAATTCGTTTTCTCTACTCTATTTCAATGATTGTTTGAATGTATAAATACCCTAACTTCTTTTTATAAAATATTTAATAAATACCACTGAATGTTAACAAGTAGAGGGAAGAGAGGAGCTTTTACACTACTTTTCCAATGTGTAATAAATGTCAGTTCCGAGTTAACTTATGCCTTACCGAGTTGCATTGAAGACAGTAGCATCAGCATCTCCTAGCTGTGCTGAGAAACGAGCATAAGCCTTAGAAACTCAAACTGTAAGTAGGCTTCCGCTGTTCAATGCGTAATTATCTGTCTCTGGGCTGGTCTAAATTGCTAAAACAGATTATCAGTTGGCGCTGAAATCTGAGTACAATCCTTTGCTGCCTGTGGAAAAGATTTAAATAAGCTTTTCTTTCTATTAGCTTTCTTACTAACATGATGGAAGGCGGAGTTCTGCAGTTACATCAGTGGATCAACAGTCAGATGCATAAATACCTGGCTAAAAGTAGTGCTATAGAAATACAGGAATCGCCAAAATTCTCCACTGAGAATCTTCAGATTTGTAGCCCCCAACAGGGCAAGAGGAGGAGATCTTTTGTATATAATGCTTGAACACTGTCTAGATAATAGGCTCTCTCTTTTTCCAGTAAGTAATATGTACACAGAGCACAAAATCCTGTGCTTCCATAGCTCCATTTGTTTTTATTAAACTAAAAATTGCAACAGTGAGACTTTTTAAAAAGTGAGGAAACTGATTGTTTTAAGCTAGAAATTTTTTCTTAGTATTTTGATATTTTCTACCTCTTAAGAAATAACATATTTAAGATCTTATATTTAAAAAATGACCATCTGCCTTATGGAGAAATATATGGAATCTTTGATCTTCCTCTGTTTGTTTGTTATGTTCAGACCAATATTCAAGTGTCTTGCACGAAATCAGTTGCATCTCTTTCCTGTAATTTTATACATGTGGATAGATTTGCGAAAGCACTAAACCATAGGTCAAAATGTATCCGGAAACAAATGTAGCAGAAGTCATGCTTTGAATGAAGATTATCCTGATGGGCAGTATTTTTTTTCCATGAAATCACAATGCTGTGTTCATTAGCTGAATAATTTGCATTCCTGCCTATCCACAGTTCAAGCCTGACTCATGATTTCTTCACGTCTGTTCTATGTGTCTGTGACTCTCTGGCAACAACATAGATTTCAAGTTTAGATCTACATCCACCACCACTCTCTTTTCTTACCTGTCACTTGAAAAAAATATAAACCCTCTCTATGATAAATGTTGTTTACCTGGCTAATGACTGGAACAAGTGGACACTGCATGGGTAAGGGTGACTCTTAGAAGGACTAGTAGCTTAGAAAAGCTTACAGTTTACTGTGTGCTGCTTTGTTCTAAAGAAAACCCATTAAAATTGATCCATGTAATACATGTAACATGAAGGAAGTACTACGAAAACTTCCATTTTAAACCAAATCTGTGATATCAGTTTAGATGTATATTTAAACTTCGCTTTCTGTTACCTTGAGGCTTTGTTGTCTCACAGGCAGACAAACGTTCTTCCACTAGAACTCACTGCCCAGGAACTCTGGGATCACTATCATTTCTGTAATTTATTTCCAAAAAAGTGAGCATAATTCCTTATACTTAATGTTTTTAAAGACTCAGCTAGCACTCCAGCACCTTGCAACAAGACAAGGTTCAGGTCAGTACGAAAACAAAATCTGGGCTTTGATTTAGAAGAAAATCTTAACCTTTGGGGACTGTTTGGCTTTTCAAGGAAAATGAAGATCTCTTCATGGCTCAAACCCTTCCCATTTTATTCTTGTATTGTCAAAACTTGACACAGAGATGAGTGGATATTTGTAATTATCCTTGTTGGCAATTACCATTTATGAGTAATAATTACATGCATTTAGCAACAAAGGAGGGTAGGAGAAAGCGGGGGGGGAAGTTTTAAGAGAGGGAGTAAAATTTGTGGAGGATGCATTCAACTTGCTTGTTGTCATATTTGACAGCTGTTGTGATTATTGTCTGATCTGATTGCTGTTTTTGCATTTTCTATGTATGGAGTGGAGTGGATTTCCCCAGACTTTGTCACATAAGCTAATAGCTGATAGCGTTCAAAATTAAGGGATTAGAGGCAAAAAGGCAAAGCTAAAGAACTGTAATGCATTAAAATCTGTGGGAGTTAAACAAAACCAATCTCATTTTGGATTGTTTGAGTCATGATTGTTGAGAAATCCAACTGGCGCTGTTTTCTTGTATCTTACAATCTGGTATGTCGAAAAGACAGTTAGTTAATGACAAGGAGCAGTGGGCTGGGAAGTGCCTTATAGAAAACTGTTTCCTTTGGCAAAATTTCCATATCAAGAAGGCAAACTTCGGAATTTCACTATTTTCTCCAGTAAAGCAATGCCCAATATTATGCCAGCCTATTTTTTAGATATACAAAGCAAAATTGTTGCACCCGTAAGAGCTCCTTCCGTAAATCTGGGGTACACATCTGAGTATCTGGTGTAACCAGTTGTGAATGATCCTCCGACCCAATCTGACCCAATGTTCCCAACTACAGGATAGTTGTCGCTGCTTACTTTTGTATGAAAGAGTTGGGTTTAGTTGTTAAGCTTCTGTCAACTGTATATTGAGAAGTGGAAAAATGTCTTGACGTTATTCTGTGTGTTTCTGTATAAAAATATATTAATCATTCACAAACCTTAATATACTTTATAGTTATTCTTGGCAAAATACAAAATTCTGGTATTTTTTTTTTCCCAAAAACTTCAGATGTGTTAGACTGCGTACCGTACATTAGCCTTCTGCAATACACTGAGACATTTGTTGTTCTTAGTAACTGACATTTAGGGACTTTATCCCCAGATTTCTACCCTGAGTGGTGGAAAGAAATTATTGGGCAGGTTCCTGTTTCCTTTCACGGACAGCAGTGATTCCCAAACTGTTTAGCTCAGTGGATCAAATTTAAAATTTCTTGATGACTATTGCCTGCTGTTTTACCACTCTTACTTGATGACTTCGTAAACATTACTTAATATGACTCTGGGGGGCAGTTTGAGCACCACTCTCCCTTTCTTAGTGTACCCCTTCACAAAGTAGAAAAAAAACTTACTACAAATTTACATCAAGGTAATGGAGCAGCTCATGCCTTTGGGTGTTAACACACAGACTCAGTTTTCAAAGTGCACAGCAAAGAAAGAAAAAATTCCAGGGAAATGATGTTCATGGAGACCGAAACCTGCAGCTGTGCTTCCAGATTTGCGGGCTTGACACTTAGAATCTGATTTTGGTGCAATGTTTGGTGTTACAAAACAACAGCATCCCTTGTTTAGGACACTGCTGTTGGTGGTACAAAGTGCTGTTCAGAACGAGTGGAACTAGAGTGCACCACTCATTGTTTCATTCCTTTCGTAGTCTTTGCTCTCTGATATATGCTTTATGTGTTAATTTGCTAGCGTTAATCTATTTTCAGGGTGCTTTTTGAAATACAGATCCAGTCAAGAACTTAGGTTCTTCATACAGAGCTTGGAAGTTTATATATAACTCATACTCATACTCCCTCCTTGAAGGACCTGAAGCAGGGTTTCTGGTTTATTTTAAGAAGGAGGCCCCTGGAGGAGGTGGTTGTTGCAAACCCAGTCACATTATTATTTGGCAGCGTGCTGTTTGAAGTGTCCCTGCAAGAGTTTCAGGATGTCGAAGTGCGGTCACTGGACAGAAGAGAACACAAATTCATTCATGGGGCCAGAAGATACAGCAAGAGACAGCTTCGGGGTTGCAGAAAGGTTCAGTGCTGGTCTTAAATTTAAAAAAAAAAAAGTCTCTGCCCCTCAATTTCCCTCAGCTGTGTACAGTGCTGTTAGGTTTTCTGTGTGGCCACCTCATATCTATACGGTCCTTATTCAGCATCCCATTTTTTCTTTATTAAAAAAATTCTGATAAATAGTAGAACGTCTCATTCTAACAAGCTTTTAAATGACAGAACATGTCTAAAAGCTGTAGTTAGTTTTTTTTTCCCCATAAACATTGTGGCCTATTTCTGTACCTTTTCCTGGACTGTGAACAGACCTTTCTTCACACTGGCACTCTGGAGTCAGACCACAGCCTGGTAAGGGTGCTACAGGAAAGTGCAGCTACGTCTGCTCAGCATTCTCCTAATCAATGTTCTTGCATCTGCTTTGGTCTAGATCCGTTGTGTCTCTAGATGATCAGCTTGTCAGAGCTGCAAATTTTCAGCGTATCTTATTTTGCTCAAGTTTTTTACATAACTCATATGACGTGGGGGCATGCTGAAGAGGAGTACAACACCTGGCCTATCATGCCTATATAACAGTGAAGGATGGAACCCACCTTCCCCACGTAACAGAATACACGTCGCAAGAGCTGAGTCGATGGTGCTATTCAAGAGGGTGCTGCTAAAATGGAAGGTCTTTCGGTTGGGTTTGTTTTCATTCATGGATTTTGCCTACTAGAAATAAATTTCCCAGTGTCCATGAACTCGTCCTTTCTATTTTCCAGCTACTGGTGGGTGCAACTTACTCCAACAGCTGGAGTTGTTAAGGAATTGCAGATGTTACCTGGCTTATCTATTGAAGCTTAGTAAGTGCTGTGACATATCACCCAACACGTTGTTGTACTGCTCAGTTCTTAGATGCTGTTCTTGCTGCAGCTTTTGAAAGCAATAAATTTTCCACATAAACAGTTGCTGCATGTTAAAAAAAACATATATTTTAAGTGGTTCCTTTTTTATATCGTTGACTTGGCGTTACTGCTGTATAAAGACTGTGTTAAAGCTTCTGGGAAAGTTTTGGAGATTGATCCACAAGAGATGATGAGCTCCTTCACCTTCGCATCTTGGAGGTGATTGTGAGAATATCTGGTACTCTTGATAATTGTATTTATGTGGTTTTTTAGTTCCAGTATTGGAAAAACATGCCACAAGTATGAGGTATTACATATGCAGTGCTGCTAAATACCGAATTTGTTGTTTATTTTGATAGGGCATTTGTGATTTCACGATGAAGAAAGGTATCTTATGTGTTAGAATTATCACCGGCTTCCAGATTTTTTAGGAAATTTCCTGTAGTCAGGGTCATTCCTGTTTTGTGCTTCACTTACTGCAAAAATGTGTAATCACGGTGGAGCATCTTGATGCGCCATTTGATTTACCTTTTTTGTCTCTGTAACCAATTTAGTTGGATGTTAATAAATCATACCTGCAAAAGGTCACAGAGCACCCTCACTTTCTCCCAGGGGTTGTAAGCATCTTTCTTCAAAGGTTGTCAGTGACAGCTGAAACAAGTCTAGCTGCTGTAGTGATCTGTGGATTTTACACCTGCTAAAATGGCAAGTATGGAGGAGCCTCCATCTGCCAGGAGTCTGATTTCTCACTCTCACGATCTGTCTAGGAGTTAACTTTTGCAGTTTTCCAGTTGTTTACCAGTTACCTGCACACACTGTACAGTCGTGTGGCTATTGTGCCAGACACTGGAACAGGGAAAATTCAGTTACAGTGGTAAGTTGTAAGCAGTTTGTAGCAGGCAGATGTGCAGCACAAATATTATACTTTGGCATGAAAAGTACAGACCACCAACCACACGTTCTCCAGAAAACAACTTTTAAAAACAAGCAAACATAGCATTTACTGGATAAAATAAATAGCTGCAGGAAACTATCGGTGTGATGTTTTCTTTCTCAGAGAATGGTGGTTTAGTACAACTCTGCCTATCAGCTATGTCTGACAGTCCCACCATATGTGTGTAAGATGCAGCACAGATGGATTAGGGTCTTGGCAGATGTGGGAGTACAGTGAGTGTAGCTCCTGACCGACCTGTAATTCCAGACTGCAGTTCCACAGTGCTTCCCAGACCCAGACTCAGAAAAGGTAAAAAAAAGTTTTGTAGTTAAAAAAAAAAAAAGGAGGGAGCATGGAGGTTCCAGGAAGAGCTGGGATAATTGGATCAATGAATGTTACATTTGAGAATGTTACAAAACATCCTCAGCTGTTGTATGTGGCAGAATAAGGAGAAAGGCCAAAAGAAATGCAGCTTTAACAGTGGGCAAGGATCACCTCCTGTTCTGTGAAACCCAGCCATTTTGATTGTGTATTGAATTTTTAACTTCAGAACTTACTCATGATGTCAGTGGAATCACTTCATTACTGATTAATTTCAGAGAGATCTCATCGGCTTTTATTGGTACCTGAAACAGCTAGCATTTGGTTCAAGTCGCAGGAAAAAAAGCAGTTTACAGAAATGGTGAATATTTTTTTCATAATTATAGATGGGAGAGGAAGATGGCAAGGGATCCTTGTTACTGGTGCCCTGATCATGAGTACCTCAGGCAATAGGAACTTCTCTCACAGAGAAACGGATATGGGGTGAGCTCCTCATAATTGCCCCTGGAGCTAATACCATGCCAAGCTCGCGGTCAGAGCTTCCCAGACAGAGCATGCTGTCCTGCCCTACAAAAGTGTAAGGTGAACATGGCTTATGGCGACCTTGCATTCAATTAATGTTTAACCTCAGTTGTCTGTTCGTTTACAGGAATCCTTATTTTGAAGTCAGTGCTTACTGCAAAATGATTCAAACCACCATAGCGTGAGGAAAAACACTGACAGCTGGGCAAAGTTTGCTCTGCATAGTAACTGTCACATATGGGCTGCTTCCTTCTTTTTTTTAATGCCTCCGTTACATTTCTGTCATCTTGCATACATTGCTCTCCATGCTCCATTTGTTCATTTTTAACTTCGATCCCCCTCTAGCGCAGCAAATGCGTAAGAATTCATGGGATCGGTCTAGGTTTCTAAAGGTGTTAAAAGCCAGCCAGATACCAAGTTCTGCTGTATCCTTACAAACTTGTATCTTTGCTTACTCTGCACCAAGGGAAATAACTGAAATGGCTACGTGTAAACCTTCATTTGAGGTAAATCAACATTGCTCTACTGAGCTGAGTATAACGGAGTCTTAAGTTAACCGAATTGGAGTCTATGCATTCACTGATGTAAGCTTTTATAGGCTCTTGGAACAATGATAAATTCCTGGAAGACAAGATGTGGTATACAAATGCATCGGCTGCAGTTCCTGTCTGTAATTTCAAAGACTTCGGGAATTCCTTGGCTTTCTCCGTGAGGGCACTATTTCTCTTTAAGGATTTTGTTTGAGCGGATGTTTCCATGTCTGTTTTAACAAGACCAGCTGTTAGAATTGGAAAAAATGTTGGGTTTTCTTTTTGCATAGCTAACATCGCTTTCCTTTATAAAGAATTTATTTAATAAAAGCTTTTATTTCCTAAATTACAAACTTCTCATTTGTTTTATTTTTTACACATGCAAAAAAAAAAAAGTGCCATGATAAAGGCTGCAGTAAAACCACTTTGAATTATTGCAGTACGAATCTTGAAGAATCTTCTCCTTCTCAGGTTTTATGAGGGTATGTCTGAAACGCCTTGATTGCTGCCTAGAGCAAGGAAGATTATGTAGATTTATCAGTAGGTAAGAACCTGTCTAACAGCTGAGAGAAAGATTTACTGTTTTGTTTACTGCTGGCTGCCGTCTCAGCCATTGTCAAACTAAGATGGAGTGAAGTCAAGAGATCATCCTACCTGTGTTCATCGTTTGCTACTTGCACTTCAGTCGGTGCGACGGACCTTGTGAACCGACTAGAGCCATGTAACAGCTGAACAGGTTTGGGGGATGGGAAAATCAGTTTTCTTAAAAAGCTCAGAAATAGTGCAACAAATTCTTAAGTCCTTTTGTGGGAAAAACTTCTACTGAGAACTCTGTAAAGGAGCACTGCAAGTAGGTCAGTGAGGATGAGCTTGACTTTTTCTGTCTGCGTTCTCTAGATACAAAAAGATGGTGAGCCTAGACCATCCTTAACTCAGGGATATTATATTCTGTCCTTCTGTGGGTATCAGAAGCTGGAAATCCACGTTTGCCTCATTGCAAGAAAGGCCATAGTAGGAGCTCCATTGTATTTTATCTAGCCACAAAGCTTCATAAAACTGATGCTTGTGTGAATGCTTTGCTCTCTGACACTGCCTCCAATATAGATGCCAACAGGAATTGCTTTGTTTGAAAGGATGGGGGAAGGAATGAGAGGGAAGAGTACATACTGTTGAATTCAGATTCTCAGTATTGAAGTGTGCAGTCATGAGGTCCAAGCCAAAAGAATGACTGCAGTTCGTGTTCCCAGCACTGGCTGCTCATTGTTCCCTTTTGTACTAACGCTTCCTCTCAGGACACAGCTGGCCATCCTTCTCTCTTTCAAGTTGCATTGCTCACGCTGTAATATGTTGGCACTGGTGAGGCTGGACAGCAACCACGGAAGAACCAAGTAACACCCAGCTCAAGCTGCCCAGGACCAGCCCTGTAGGAGGAAGTGCACTCCTGCCCCTCACTTGCACGGAGGGTGGTTCTGGGAATAAGAACATCACCCGCCCACGGTTACTTGCATCGTCCCTTTCAGATGCTACTCACCCAAATAAATGCGGCATTCAGACAAACAGGGGCAGTACAAGGAGCAAGGACACCAGTTTGTCCTATGACAGAGCACAGAAAATATATTTTTAATTATGAGAGAACACTGGTTCATAGCTTTTTTTTGCAGTATAATGAACACCTGGTCTATACATGTAATATGACAAATAGCATCAATATCCACACAATTAGCAGCCCACACATTTTTGAGCTGCTTGCCAGCCCTTGCTCCTTGTTTTGAGAAGAACTGTGCTCTTCTCACCCTGCTTCATTTTAGAGCGGGGAAACTAAGTATGTTCCTACCACAGTGTCTGAATTATCAGCCCTGTACAAAATGGGCGTCTATTTTTACCTTTGGTTCTCTCTTGCCATGTGCCTTTCTACGTAGATGATGCAGACAGCCCCCGGCAGCTCCTGCTGTTGAGACCCTGGGAAGCCCCAGGAGCACAAGCTCACCCTGTAGCAGCAGCACAGCCTCACAGCTCCTCGGCCCTCTGTTTTTTTGGTTTTTTTTTTTGCCATTCGCAGTCATCTCTTCAGTGCATCCACTTTTTACGTGAGCCACGGCCTGCTTCAAAGCTCTCAAAACCAATTTCTCCATTTCCAGCTCTGCAGGTAGTAAAAAAAAATGTATTTATTCTTCTGGAGAGATTCTTTTCTTTTGCAACAGGAGTGCCAGTCATAATTGAGCTCTGAAAGAGAGACTGAGCTGACAGTTAACACATAATGAGAATGGAGGTTAAGGAGATGCAAAATAATTGGGAAATACAACAAAGGAGCCTCAAAAACTAGACACAAAGTTTGTTTAAAACCATAATAAAGCTATTGCTACAAACGTTGCAATAGATGAAAACACCCGTCTGGTGTTGTTCAATGAAATATTAATGTTAGCTTCAGAGCGTTTTGCAAAGCTTGACTACGGCTGTGCTCCAGTTCTGTGCCAGTGTAATACAAACACCATCCAGCCTGCTGCCTCGTGAGGAACTGCAATCTTTTGCAGGTTCTTTGGAAAATTCTGCCCAAATAATTTGCTCTCACAGTTGGATATGGCAGTGCTTGAGCATACACATCCTTTCAGAGGATGTAAGAGCAATTGTGTGAACCAGGAGAAAACTTAGGAGCTGATCAAAGAAATTCCTTCCTTACAGTCAGCTTCGCTCCCTACAGGCAACTTCACCACAGGCCCTTTCCCAGGGATCCCTTAACTCCTCCTGGTTTGCCAGTTTTGTCCCGCACTCTCTGTGTGTACTTCAGATGTGCATTCCTTCGTTCTTCCACCTCCTGTATCCTTATGGTTGTCTACAAATAACAGTGTGAACTGCACTGATTTTAGGATCATATTTTTACTGATCTGAAAATGTAACAGTTGAACAATTATTAATTGGAGTATAATTTATTAAATCAATGCATATCATGTAATAACGTGCCATCAGTTGTACTTAGCTGCCATTAGTTCTAGGTACTGCACAACTGTCCTTCAAATAGTGCTCTGTGCTGCACCGTTACGTGTTAAAGAACCCTGCCAAAGTGCTAACGCTGAAAGATCTATGTGCAGTGATACAAAGATAAAAAGCTTCAACGTTTTGAGGCTCAATGACAGCTATCCTCTATTTGCAACATTTTTTAGAAGAAATCCTAACATTTCTTCATATTTCTTTCTAGTATTTCAAGGTGGGGGTCAGCCTCTTCTCCCAGGTAACCAGCGATAGGACAAAAGGTAATGGCTTTAAGCTGTGCCAGGAGCGGTTCAGGCTGGATATTAGGAAAAATTTCTTCTCAGAAAGAATGGTGAGGTATTGGAACAGGCTGCCCAGGGAGGTGGTGGAGTCGCCATCCCTGGAGGTTTCCAAGAAAAGAGTACATGTGGCACTGAGTGACATGGTGTAGCGGTATGGTGGCGATGGGTTGATGGCTGGACTGGGTGATCTCAGTGGTCTTTCCAACCTTAGCGATTCTGTGATTCTTACTGTAACACAATCACTCATTTGACTGTATAGCTCCTGTTCCAGCTGCTCAAAAACCAGATGTAAGAAAAGAAAAAACGTAACACAGAAACACAGAAATAATGTTAAGATTAGTCAAATTTAAAAACAATAAAATCATTTCAGATGTGATTTCTCATGTCCCTCTTAGAGTTCTGTAGTTTAATGTAGAATAATGTGCTTTTAAAAGTCCTGTTTATATAGGACCTACGTAAAGGTTTGGGGCTTTTGCACAATAGTTTGGTAGCCATTCCTTTTGGTTAGTTTATGATGAAGTTCTGCTGCTGAGTATCTCAAACAATACAACAGCCAGATGGTCTTTGATAAAACATTAATGAGGCCAGATGGTTCATAATAAACTATTATGGAAAAAGGATTTTGAGACACGCAAGAAGCATTATCTATCCCTATGTCTTCATTTACCATTATTGGAGAAGAAACAAAGTTCTGTGGCTGCCATCTGATCAACGTTTTAAAGTGAGCAGCACTTAGTTCATGCAGCTTCACGCAAACTGCCTTCCATATTATTGGTAGAGGTGTCGCTAGGTGGTTCTTTAGGTAACCACAATCTATTAGACAACGTCCTAGCCTACCCTTTCTACCATTTTCCTTAAAATCACGGCAAAACTATCAAATAATCACAGGGCTTTCATAGGAAGATGTTTACAAAGTTACAGCTGCCTTAAAACACACTCATTGCAGAAACCAGAGAATGGTGAGAGAGGTGAGCCCTATGCCAGCAGATACTCTCCACAGAAAGGTAATCATAGTGCCATTCCTCCCATGGTGACATCAACACTCCAGGCACCGTGATCTGAGTTTCAGCAAACACGCTACACTGAGTCACACTGAGCATGTCTGTCTGTCTCACTCCTGTGTCTCTCAGCGTGATACTCCTCAGTTGCTCCTTCCATGATACTAAAAATTATCTACTACTGAAACCTTTTTTTTTTTTTTTTTATACTGGTCCATAAAAGCAGCAGAGATGAACCTGACAATCACACAGATGACCTCCAAACAGTCACAAAACTCATCTGACAGGCAAAATCTCCCAATGCTTGAGGCGCTACCTTCCCACTGCCGCCTTCAAGAGCTTCATGGGCAGAAGCTCACAGGAACAGGTGGAGAAATGCAGGAAAATGGCTTTCTGGCTTCTCCAGACTCACAGAGTCCCTTCTGGCCGACAGTGTGAACTTACTGTTCCCCACTAAGCAGGATCCAGTAACTTGCTGTTTGTTAAGCCTGTCCCTGGCTGCTGGTGGCAGCTGTGCCAGCAGGAGAGTGAGAAAGCTGTTGTCTGCAGCAGGAAATGTTTCCTAGGATGGACTGGCATGGGTGAAAACTGCAGAACATCCCTCCAAAACAGGAGATGAGTTTTAATGGTTGGTTGATTTGAAAGAAACAAAAAAATCTGTTCAGTATCTTTTATTCTTGCAAGAGGAAACGGGGGGGGGGGGGGGGGGGGGGGCATTTTTTTGTTTGT
>WBMW01002721.1:228747-250719 GCA_013396635.1 Penelope pileata | reverse complement strand
ACCTAAATGGAAGTCCAAAATAGTTTCACACTTTCTTCTCTGCATTTCCTCCACAGAACTGAAGCCAGCAGACCTTTTTGCAGCCAGTGTGAGGGTTTAAACAAAGCCTAGCATGCAACAACAGACAGCCCTGGATGACCCCTGACGTTCGAATACGGAGGGTGGATTTTAGCGAGCACTCTCTAGTCAGCCTGGCTGCAGCCTGAAACAACTCCATGATTGCTACGAGGCATTATATACCATTAGTACAGCTGTTAATGCTGACTCCATGAAAGCATTTTAAAAAGTTTTTAAGATATGAGACAAAAAAAAATAACCATTCAAGAAATTGCCCTTTGCAGACAATTTTGGACTTACAAATGTATCTCTCCTAATATCAGTGACTGGAAAATATAAGGGCAGATTATGCCATCACACAAAAAAATAAATCTAACACATAGTGCTCATAGAGTGCAAAGACCTCTTCTGTACTGGGTAAAAACAACCATTCTGCAATGCTGACATCTGGTGGTGCTTGATGATTTTTTTCTTAATATCATGCCTGAGGAATTTCACAGAGGGACTTTAAGAGCACAAAACCATTGTTTTGCTTGTTTTTCCTTTCAGACTAATACATAATGTCTTACGTTGTGGGCTATTATCATTCATTTACTGATAAGCAAATTATCATTCATTTACTGCTATGTTTTTTCCATCCATAACCTCCCAAGGAATTCCTTTTGAAATGCCTTCTATCCATAACATGTATCTCTTACTATCAGGGGGTCATGCCGGCTTCCCCTGGGGGTGGGACTGTGATGGGTTATTCAAAATTATCACTTTCATCTTCCCATTTTCCTTGACCCTTCTGATATCTGTCCTAGATTTTGTTTCCCCCGACTAGCGAATCCCATGTGTCTCCCATAATTAATTAATTCTTGAGCTACTTCTCCCCAAGCTGTATCGGGGGACCTCCCCTCCATCTCATTAACGGAGTCCACAACCGGTCTTGTAATTGGACAGCACACAGCTTCAAAGCATCAGGCAATCCCCTAATTAAAGGGTGTAACCTTTTGGGGTCTACCCATATTGCATGGGAGAGGCCAGCTGTGGAATGAGCGGGTGGTCATGCATTAACTGAAGGCAGGCAGTATTCTACACACTTTCCAAAATATAGAAAGTGACCAACCAATCTGGTGGCCTCCTATGACAGTGATGGCATTGGTGGACAAAGGAAGGACAAAGAAACTGATGTCATCCACCTGGACTTCTGCAATGCCTTTGACATTGTCCCACACCACATCCTTATCTCTAAATTGGAGAGAGATGGATTTGAAAGGTGGACTATTTGGTGGATAAAAAATTGGTGGATGATCCCAGTCACAGGGTTGTGGTCAATGGCTCTATGGCCAGGTGGAGGCCAGTGACAAGTGGTGTCCTGGGGTCTGTGCTGGGTCCGGTGCTCTTCAACATCTTTATCAACGACCTAGACAGTGGGATCGAGTTCACCTTCAGCAGTGACACCAAGCTGAGTGCCGCAGTCGATACAATAGAAGGAAAAGATGCCAGCCAGAGGGATCTGGACATACTTGGAAAGTGCACCCATGAGAACCTAATGTAAGTTCAACAGGGCCATGTGCAAGGTGCTGCACTCGGGTTGGGGCAATCCCAGAGAGGGGTACAGACTGGGAGAAGAACTCATTGAGAGCAGCCCTGCAGAGGACGTGGGGGTCCTGGTAGATGAATTGCTGGACATGAGCCAGCACCATGTGCTTGCAGCCTGGAAGGCCATGGGCTTTATCAAAAAAAGGGTGGCCAGCAAGATGAAAGAGGTCTGCCTCTGCTCTGCCCTTGTGAGGCCCCATCTGGAATGCTGCATCCATGCCTGGGGCCCACAGCACAAGAAGGATGCAGAACTTCTGAAGCTGTTCCAGAGGAGGGCAATGAAAATGATCAGAGGGCTGGAGAACCTTTCTTATAAGGAAAGGTTGAGGGAGCTGGGCTTGTTCAGCTTGGAGAAGAAAGGCTCCAGGGAGACCTCACAGCAGCCTTCCAGTACCTTACAGGAGCTTATAAACAGGAGAGAGACAAACTTTTTAAATAGTCCGACAGTGATAGGGCAAGGGTGAATGGCTTTAAACTAAAAGAGGGGAGACTTAGGTTAGATGTTAGGCAGAAGATCTTTACTCAGAGGATGGTGAGACACTGGAACAGGTTTCCCAGTTAAGTTGTGGACGCCCCACACCAGGATGTGTTCAAAGCCAGGTTAGATGGGGCGCTGGGCAGCTGGATCTAGTGGTTGGCAATCCTGCCCATGGCAGGGGTTTAGAACTAGATGATCCTTAAAGTTCCTTCCAACTTAAGCCATTCTATATGGGTGACTACTCACAGGTGATGTGTATTACTCATTTTTTAAGTTGAGGCTGTGAAGTTCTTATGCCGATTGTCTGTCCCACTTTACTGACTTAAATAAGATCGCCAAATTTTGTATAGTGCCAAAAGCAGTTTGTCACACAGGCAGAACTTTTTCTCCTTCTGTTCATTCTATATAAGGATTTTCTAATGCAGTACCAATGCAGAAAATTCTTCAAACACAGAACTGCTGTGCTTCATGTTTCACCTCGAGAGATTCAGCACATGGCAGACAGATCCCAACGCAGACCACACTCACCATGTGCATTCCCAACACTGTGTTCTCCTTGCTGACTCCCCAGTCCGTGTGCTGTGAGTTTTGGCTGTGCCACACACCTGAAGAGCACTTCCATGAAAAGTGAAGGCTCATGGCAGGTGTTCAATCCTAAATGTCTCCCATTTGCAGCCAGTTCTGGTATCAGTCTTTGAAGCCTTTAATTGCTGCAAGGTCCCAAAAACTGTTAAAGCCCAGACCTGTTTCTGTCTCTTCTAATTAATGTGAGGCACCACGAAACTATCTCATGCTGGCTTATATGTATCAAGTGGATAAAATATGTCTGTTTCAAGTTTTTTCTTTAAAAGATGGAAACACCCTTGGTGCAGGTGCACCTTATTCGGTGCACACTTAACCACCACTAACATCCTTAAACCGACTGGCAAGTTTCACTGGTTTTGTCTCCTCCCTCCCCAGCGAACATTTCCATGGCAATGTGGTTCAGTGCCACTTCCTGGCCTGATTTCTCAAAATCTGCTTAAGCAGACACTTGCACTGGAAATGAACAACACGCTGCCACTCCCTGGGAAACGTGCTGTTACTGGCCACTGGGGACTGTGCCTGGAGACGGATGCCTGGAGCTAGTGATTCTGCCGCTCAGAGCTGATCCGAAAAAGAGATCTCCTGAGGACTCGTAGGTACATTTTCTCAGGATGAGCCTCCAGGAGCGTTTTTATTTTTTCCTATTAGTCCATAAAAAGTAAATTATCACATATGCAGATACTTAGTTACATTCAGGCTATTTGTTCAGAGATCTGTAAGCAGGTGCAGTCTAACAAATCTATTTACCATTGATTAACTGAGGATGTCACTTACAGGAATCAGGAAGGGGTTACAGGTTAAAATCCACTGAAACTGACTGGAAGTTTTGGATAATGTATGTAGTTACCACAATGCATGAAATGGATATTACTTCAGCTGTGTGCATTAGTCATTGCCTCTCACCCAGGAGTGTTAACTGCACGACATCCATCTTTCAACTTCCCTTTCTTCAAAGACTGACTGGGCTTTACTCAGTTAAGCTCTGGTCATTCAACGCTACAACTATTCCCTCAAATGCTCACTTTAAGCCAGAAGCAAAGGACCTAGTTTGTGGTCTGGTTCACCCAAAAAGGATTGCTTTGGTGCTTTGACACCTTGAAGAATTACTGCTTGTATTTGTGTAGACTCATCAATATCTCAGCAGATCGGTCCTACTGTAAACACCCAAGGTATTTTATTCTGGTGTTGCCTCGTTATCAAAGAGATGAGCTATAGTCACAGAGCTCAGTGTAGTATGCTGCAGTTCATTAACATGTCCAGTGCACTCCACTGACTGCATTTCTCACTACTCAGAGCTGTTCAGGGCTTGAACCACACTAAGGACCAGAAAACTTGCTGAAAAATAAGCTCTCCCCTGCCCAGTCCAGCAGCTAAGTGCTCGGGGGGGAGCCCATGCGCGACAAAATGGCGGCACCGCTACCACGCCCGCCCCGCACGCGACGATCACTCGGGCGGGGCTTGCCTTCCCCCGCCCGGCCCCAAGCCCCCTCCTCGGGGCGCGGCACACCGCATACTCGGGGCCCGGCGGCGGGGATCCGCAGGCGGCTGTGAGTACGGGGCGGGCCCGGGGAGGCGGTAGGGCGGCCGTGCCCCTGCTGAGCCCCCCTTCGCCGCCGGGAGCCCGCAGCCGCGTCTGAGCTGTCTCCGGCGGTGTGGGGGCCGCCCCCGCCCCCGTCACGCACAGGCTAGAGAGCCGCCGCACGCCTTGCCGCGTCCCTCCCTTCCCTGCCTGCTTGCGTGCGTGTGCTCCGGCTTCTTTGTGGAAGAAATGGGCACAACAAACCAAACCACGCAGAGCTGAGGTTGAATCACTGCAATTCACGTGTGGTGCAGGAGCACTGGAGGGGACGCCCAGTGCTTGGGTGCCCGCTGCAGCTGTCCCAGTGCCCGGCTTGGCAAGGGTGGTTGGTGGCCGCTTACCCCCCTTCTTGTCCCGTCAGGCCCAGGGCCGGCACCACCGCGTGCCTCAATCCACGGGTGTGCGGCTGTGGGTGCTGCAATGCAAGCGGTGCCCTCCATGGGCCCTTGTGGGGTGGTGGCAGCCCGGCTGGGTGAGGGCAGGTGGGTGTGTGGCACTGGTGGCTGGAGGCAGGTGCTGTAAGGTCCTCGAGGTGGTATCTGCCACTTGCTTCAGGCGCCCTTCAACGTAAGGTTGACTTTGGAATTCAGAGGGTGGCACAGGGTAAAGTTAAAGGCTGGCGGCTCTTCGAAGTGCGTGGCTGCTGCTTGGTTGTCTTCAGTCTGCAGGAATCGTCCTTCGAAAGCATTCCCTTACAGCTGAAATAAATGATGAAGTTGCTGTAAATGTCTTCACTTCATCTCATCCTCTTCATTGGATAGTCTGCCTGTAGCCCAGGTTCAGGCTAATTTTAAATTTCTCAGTAGGCAAGGAACCTACTCCTTCCTTTTCTGCTTTCACGCCTAGCTATCAATCTGCAAGAGTGAATTTACTCTGACAGGCTTTTCCTACCAGCCTTCATACCTTTCCTTTTAATTCTGCCAAATCAAACGTGTTTCTAACAGAACTTTTCAGAGCAAAGAACTCTGGAGGTTTTTTTAATGCTGTGTCTGTGGCCATTTGGTCAGGATGCCCAAATCCTGGTAGTTGCATTATCTCCTAGATGGTGCAGTGTGGGGAATTTTCACCTGCTGTATGTCTTTTTGTGAACTAGCAAAGCAGGATACTGGAGTGCATTTTAGAGTTTACATTAAAGGCACTATACCCAGAGAGGTAATTTGGGTAGACTGTTAATAATTTGCAGGTACTGCTGCACCAGCAAGTAAACTCCTTGCAAAGACGTTCCCTGCACGACGAGGTACAGGAGATGTTAATGTTGGCATCCCGAGGCTGAAGGCTGACCTTGTCTCGTCAATCTCTGCAATTTTCATAAGCTCTCCGTGGTCTTTCCCAGATGTCCTTTTTTGCCTGTCAGAAGCCTTGTAACTGGGGGTGAAGTCAAACCACCATCAATCAGAGCGGAGTTTTATAGAACAGTGTCACTAGTTCTGTCGTAATGGTCCTCTCCCTTACAAATCAGTCATCTGGCTGGTTGTGAAATACAGTGTTGTACAAAAGGAAGTCCCTAAACCCTCCAACCTCTTTTTATCTTTTTTTTTATTTATTTCCTGCTGCAGCGGAGCTGCATTGCTTATTCACTGAGATTGAAACTGGGGGAATTTAAGGAGGGGAAAATATAGAATGCAAAAATCATTGTCTGTTCAGAGCCTAGAAGAGGGTCAGAGAACAAGAAAGTCAGTGGAAATATTCCCAGTTTGTATAGCTGGGACTGTGCTGCGTGTTCATTGCAGCCCCCATTTACAGAGAAAGCCTCAGAAGGCTTCAGCAAGGTGTTAGAGAATGGCATTGCTCAAATCCTTTCCCTGCAGATGTGGTTGGGAAATGCCCTTTCCTTGTTTATGGGGAGGACTAAGAGAGGGCCATGGGGGTTTCGTAGGATGGTAGATAGCTCAGTGTGAATTGGTAAATACTGTGTGAAATATTATCTGAAATGGGATTTGGGAAAAGCTAATGGAAAGCTGAGTTTCCATCTGCAGAGAGTGGCTTTCTTCTTTTCTCTGTGTGATGCTAAAACATGAAGCCTATTGTCCAGCCACTAATACCTTCACTTGGGTTCCATTTTCCCTCAGTTGTGAGTGCCCACTGCAATATCTTTTTCTGTTTGTTTGAAGTCTGCCTTAGCTTATTCTGGCTTGGGTTTGTAATGGACAAATCCAGGATCTCATTGGAGCAGGACAGGTAGGTAGTGGAGAATGCGTGGGTGCCCTGTTTCAAAGAAGAGAAATGGGCAGCTGGGGCATCTTGTCTTTCCAGTGTCACCTGGGGGATTCAAAGGAATGCTGCTGTTCCTGAAAAAAGAATTGTGGAAATGCCAGCAGAACAGCTGAAAAAAAAAATTCTTACAAGATTAAAAACTTAGTTTTTTAGAATTGAATGTTTAGTGCTTGTGAATGGTCATTTTTACCATTTCTCCTGTGAGTTTAGCCAGTTTCCCACACTGAAAAGGTTTCTTGTAAACATCACAGTACATTGCGTGGGATGAATGAAACCTTACAGGAGAGATGGCAGTATTTTTAACTGCAA
The DNA here is from genome assembly GCA_013396635.1 of Penelope pileata. Lineage (NCBI taxonomy): Eukaryota > Metazoa > Chordata > Aves > Galliformes > Cracidae > Penelope > Penelope pileata. Next base: position 243,910 of record WBMW01002721.1, on the reverse strand, counting down.
GATGAATTTAAAAGCTAGAATAAGATAATGTAAGTAGCTGTTTAGCAGATGTAAATAACAGTTGCAAGCAACATATGTTCTGTTTAGCTGTAGTTCTGCTGATGGGAAACAGAAAATTGGAAAACACTGAAAGTAAAAAGGTTCAGAAGGAAAAAAATGAATTGAGGCTTTCCATGGGTGGAGTTCAGAAGGAAAACTTAGTCACAACGCTGCCAGTACAAATACCTGTTGCTTTTTTTAGAATAATTTCTATTATCCCTGTATGTGTTTACGCACGATTAAAACAATCAAGATAATTTGTGTGAGCAATAACCAATTGCCTTCCACGGAGTAAGATGATTTTATGGTAGGTCGTAAAAGAAGGACTGTGGAGAGGCAGGAATCCTCTGCCACTGCACCTCAATTGTCGTCAGCCCAGCGAGTCTCCGCAGGGTGCTCATTAGGAGATGCTTTTGCTTAGAACTGCAGGTAAGTTGCCGAGGTTTTTTTTTCCTCCCTAGCAGATTAATTACCCGTGGGTGTTCTTTGAAGGAATTTTTCAGCTTCAGGTTGGATTGCTTCTTTTCTCACACTTTTTTCTTTCTTCATTATTTGTGTGCTCATGAATTTCATGACGGCTGTAATGTTTAAGCCTTCCATATCATGTTTGCAGTGCGTTGTTCTTTACTTATTCACAGCTGCATACTTAAAATTTCAGCCGAAGTCTTTCATCTGTTACTGTGAAAAACTTTTGGAGGGAATTGTTGAAACCGTCATGATTCCCAGCACAGATGGAGAAGGTAGAATGAAAACACTAACTATTCATGTATTAATACCAGTATTGTGAAGAACTTCTTGAAGCAAAAATGTACACATTTCTACTTTTCAGTTGTAGTTTTGAAAAAGATTTATCCTTTCAGGCTCTAGATGATTCTCCAAGATGTTCGCCAAAGCAACGAGGAATTTTGTGAGAGAAACGGACAGCGGAGGTGACTTGATCCCTGTCTCCCACTTGAACGCCTCAGACAAGCTGCAGCTTCTGAGCCTGGTTACAAAGAGGAAGAAATTCTGGTGCTGGCAGAAGCCCAAGTATCATTTCTTGACTGTCTCCTTGAGTGATGTGCTTACTGAAGACAAACCTATAAAACCAGGTAAAGCCATACTCAGGCAGCACTATTATTGCACATAAAAAGAATACAAAGCCTAACCTTTTTCCTTGTCATTCTCAATCACGTTACTAGAGGGCTCTTCTCAGAGGAACGCACTGAAGTATTCTCCATCCTTAGAAATGAAATGGCTGGATGTTTTTCTCACTGGACTATGCATTTAGCTAAAAGCAATACTGATAAATATTTTTTTAAAAAGTGAGTTTAGATGGACTGCTGCAGCTGAGTGCTGAAGATTGTCAAGTCATACAGTGCTAGTGTTTATAACAGTGCTCTCTGCAGCCTCAGGAGCTCTCATGGAATATTTTTGGGAGTTTCCGGTGTGTGATAATAGCATGAAACTGTACTGTGCCCCAGGTGAAAAAGTACCGGACAAACTCTTCTTTCTGCTGGTGATAGTAGCCCAGAGAATGCTTGCAAGTTTTATCTTGGCTTCCTTTCATCTTGCGCAGGCTGTTAAAAGTAGTTGATCCTTGTACTTCTTTCTCCATCCAGCTGCACCAGTCCTAACCAGGTAATAGTAATGATCTGGAATCCTGTAATTCTGGGCATGTCATAGTTCTGAATGTAGACAAACAGATAAATCCTTAAGCATAGATTTTAATTGTAACTAGTGCAGAAAATCAGCCGATTCTGAGTCAGTGCTTTATTTTATAGACATACAAGATTCAGAATTTAATTTAAGCCAATTCAGAGTTTCCATTGGTTTTCAGTAAGCTTTGGGACAGGCTTACTATGAGATGTTGAGATAATGGCAGAATATTAAGCCTTTTACACAAGCAGTTCTACTTTAGTTTTCCTTTGCAGCCAAAGTAAATTTCTGTCATGCTTTTTAAGTCCTCCTTAGCATTTGAGTTCAGTATTTCACTCACTGGATGCTTGCCTAAAATGGCAAAATATAGAAGATAGCTGAGCAAAGATGAGGAAAATACGAAGGAAGCAGAAGTTGCAGAGCCATAAACTCATCTGTTTACCTGCTCAGTACTGTTCTTGCCCTCATTAACATTAACTCTGTGTTTTCTGTAAGTTATTGTTTATCTGACGACTTCAGGTCTGCTTCAACACTTGCCTGTATGGTTAGAAATTACTCTTGTTGTTTTTCTAGTAATTGTGGAATCTGACTTTGCAAAATATATGGGAAAATTTGAAGATTTTGTCCAAGGACATGTTGAAACTTCATTTGGAAAGATCAGCTTGGGAGCTGGAGGGAAGGGCTACGTGGAAAGCCAGTCCTCCTTTGGAAACCTGAGGAAGCAGGAGGTTGACCTGCAGCAGCTTATGAAAGACGTCAAGGACAGGTATGTTTGAAATGTGGGTGTTGCAATGGCCAAGAAAGATGATTGTGACTAAAAAGATTAGATAAAAGACTTGTGCCAGCTATCACTGAGCAACTCATTATGTCATCTTTCAAGAATTATTTTGATTGTAACCTCTCATTTAGAGGTGAAAAATGGTAAACACTAAAATGAAAGTTTCTAGAATTTGAAAGCTTGATGGTCAAATCTTTCCCTTTTATTTTATAAACATCTTGGTGCCGTTTCATCTTAAGTATTGGCGTGAATTACAGGGTGAAACAAGGGTCAGGTGCTCCCTGCTCTTTGGGGCTGTACTGTACAGTCTGGAAAAAAGTGGTTTGGCTCCAGTATGTTACTGGGACAAATGCTGTGGAAGTTGAATTCAGAACTACCAACATTCTTGAAGGAAGCTTTAGATTTTCTTAATTTTTTTTTTTTGTAAGCAATGGCACTGCAAATTGGGATTATGTAAAGTTAATAGTAAGAGGAAAAACACATATTCCAAACTATAGTTTTAATTTTAGAAGATAAACAACACTTGTGCTGCTCTGAAATCTGACTGATTTAATCCTGCAGTAAGTCATGGACAGAAGCCTGCCTGGTGAGCAGCTGAGAAGCCAGAGGTCAGCTCTGTACTGGAGTTCCTGGCTTATGGGAGCTGAGGGTGGTTCCTTTGTGACAGCATTGTACCCTCGGTCTGTAGGAGGTGATGTAATGCATTTTGATAGCTCCAGAGATAAAGATAATAGCTTTTGGATATCAGTGCAAAACTTGCCAGAAGCAGTATGAATTTTCTCTGGTAGCACTGGTGTTCTAGAAACAGTCGATTTTCCATTTTCGCAGGAGCGAGTGTCTGATGTTCTTCCTATCCTGAGCATTCACAAGTCACCAAACTTGTTTAAAAAGGCACCTCGCTGTCCTTTCGTACAAAACTAAGAACAAAAAAATTCTGGGATAAATCTGTGTACCTGTAAAATTAGTGTGCATCTAGTATCAGAAAAATATCATCAGTCAAGACCTAGAATCTTGTTTTTAACACTAAATAGAGTGCTATAGTTGCATATTATAATGTAACATAGTATATAATATATAGTATATAGTATATATTATAATGTAATATATATTATATATAATATAGTATGCTATATTGCATACTAGGATAACCTCAAGTAGAGTAACTTCAAGTTAGCAGGCTTTTACTTTGTTTTCTGCAGTGTTACCTATTCTGTTGAAATAAATAATCTTCATGTAGCAAATCAAATTTACTTCACCATGTTTTGGGATTATGATCACGAATGCAACTAAATATTTACAAATATTTTCTACACTCCAAAGAAGGTAATGTAAGTAGCTCTACACAGATCTGAGTATAACTGTGGATGAGTTTGTTAAAACACATATTTATGGTGCAAAGACCTGAAAGAGACCTCTGATTTGTTTGTGTGCTAGACTTGGAAACACATTGAGATGCTGACTTGGTATGAAGAAGATAGGCACATACCCAGTCCCACTGGGGTGCTTAGTAGGTGTGGCAGTGAAGCAGTGCAGTTCCATGTGTGTGTGCCTTTATGCAAGGAGCTGATTCCTTAGTTCATAGAAAAGATGCTCACAGCTTATTTAAAGCTTACGATGCAAAGTTTGTAGTTGTTACCCAACAAGCCTGACAGCTGCCAGGTTACTGAAGATGATGAGGGTAGCAGAATTTTTTATTTTATTTTTTCTTGAGTATAATGTTGAGGCTCGCTGGAAATTGTGGCAGTTCCTTACAAATAACATTATAGTTACTGATTCATAAATATTCTGTGATCTTTATGAGAGATCTTCTCCATAGCTTCTAGTTTTCATCATCTCCATGGAGCATTGTGTGGAATTCAGCATTCGGGAATGTCGGTGCCTAGAAGTTAGTGATCTTGGAGCAAAGTGTTATGGTACTAACAGGATGTTTACCAGTCACTCCTTGTGGGTTGAGAGTCAGCCTAGTGTACCTGGTTTCATCTAATGATGTACATTGCCTGTGCTTTTTTAGAGCAGTTGTTGTTTTGCTTATTATTTCTGTACCCTAAGAAAATACAGTTGAAAATGTTGTTCTTGCATTAGGCTGTTTAAGTCAAAGTTACAGATAAATAGCAGAAAACATACACACACACACACACACACAAAAAAAAAAAAGTTGGTGCTGATACAGCTTCTATACCGGGTCATGTGAGCCTTCAAGGTTCAGAAAGGTGGAAGTGCTGAGTGGCAGTAAATCGGTTTCCTGTCATTTCTCAGGTGAACCTTGTAAAGGAGAATCATACTGATCTTTAATTAGATTCCAGATGCTGCATTGACTCTCCTTTTCAGAGAAGGGATGTCAGCTGAAGGATATGGGATGGGAACCCTCCTGATTTGCAAAAGCAGTGATGATCTGAATGCAGAACATGCATAGTAACGTAGTATGCAATACAGGAACGCATGGCTCTGTTAGGTATATGAACTTGACGTATTTTGTAATGCATTATTCCTGCTGTTTGTATTCACCTATGCTTGCTAATTCATAGTACTGAAACATACTGATGTTAGGGCGCGGTCTTATGCCTGTAACTCAGTGAGATTGCTATGGGTTTTAAAGTATATTCTATCTTCTATAAGAAGACTGTCAATACTGTCTCCCATAAGATCCTCATAGAGAAGCTGAGGAAGTATGGGTAGATGAGCAGACAGGTGGATTTGGGAACTAGTTGAACACCTGGGTCAAGGGGGTGATGATCAGTGGTACAAGGTCAGCAAGTTTGCTGATGACACGCAGTTGGGAGGAGTGGCTGATAGAGCAGAGGGTTGTGCTGCCATCCAGAAGGACCTTGACAAGTTGGTGAAATGGGCTGACAGCAGCCACATGAAGATCAGCAAGAAGTGCAAAGTCCTGTACCTGGAGAGGGATGAGGCCATATGCACCAGTACATGCTGGGGGCTGTATTAGGCAAAGCAGTGCCAGCAGGCTGAGGGAGATGGTCATTCCCCTCTGATCAGCAGTGGTGAGACCACACCCGGAGTACTGGGTCCAGTTCTTGGCTGCCCAGTAAAAAGTGTTGTGGATATGCTGGAGAGAGTCCAACAAAGGGGCATAAAGATGCTGAAGGGACTAGAGCATCTCTCCTGTGGGGAAAGCCTGAGAGGGCTGGAAGTGTTTAGCCTGGAGAAGGGTTAAGGTGGAGGTCTCGTCAATCTGTAGAAATAACTGAAGGGAAAGTACAAAGACAACAGAGCCAGGCTCTTCTCAGTGGTGCCCAGTGACAGGACAAGAGGTAATGGGCTCAAACTGAAACACTTCTGGAGTACTGTGTGCAGTTCTGGGCTCCCCAGTTCATGAGAGACAAGGAACTACTGGAGGGAGTGCAGTGGAGAGCCACAAAGATGAGGAGGGGCCTGGATCATCTCTCATACAAGGAAAGGCTGAGAGACCTGGGGCTGCTCAGCCTGGAGGAGAAAAGGCTCAGCTGAGGATGGATTCTCATCAATGTGTACAAATACCTGAAGGGAGGGTGCAAAGATGGAGCCAGGCTCTTTTCAGTGGTGCCCAGTGACAGGACAAGAGACAGTGGGCACAGACTGGAATACAGGAGGAGGCTCTGTGTGGACGTCAGGGAACACACTGTGTGTGTGACAGAGCACTGTGCAGTCTGCTCTAGCTGAGCAGGGACGTTGGACCAGATGATGTGTACCAACCTCAAGTGTTCTGTATTCTCCCCACTGTTGGAAAGGATTATAGGGACGTAATGATCTGTTCAGTTCTCATTGGTTAACAAATTCATTTGTTTGATTTTACCATTTCGTGAGGTTGTGTTAGTTGATTAAAGCAAGCTCTGAGAGGACAGTGACAGCAGAGAAAGAAATAGGATGAAGTGGAAGCAAATAGCAGCCGTTCAGTCCACATCAGCTGCAGATGGCTTTTTTTGCCTTTCACGCTTCTGTCATCTCCTATAAATGATTCCTGACTCTCATTAACATATCAGAAAAACAGGATAAATATTAATAGTAATAAAATACGACATGAGTGAAAAATATTTTTGCACTATTGCAAATGGCATTTCATTATGCCCTTTCATCGATTCAATCAGTTATTGTTCACACTGAGACAAAAATAGGTGCCTGTTCCTAATCTGAGTGCAGTAAGAATGCAGCCCAGTAACTAACTGTGCTCTCACCCTGTTCTCACTGGCTTGACCTTTCCAGGCGTTCTTGCAGCCTCATTTTGGTGCAGACCTTTTGGTATTTATTCTTTATAACTCCTTGAGCATTTATGAGTATGATGAGAAAACCATTCATTAATTTTCTTCTGTGTGCTACATGAGTCAAAGTCACAGCACATTACGAGACAGCATTGAATAAAATCAGTTCTGTGTCCGTGACTTAAAACATAAGGAAGATGCTGAATAGAAAATAGAGGAGCTGCCTGTCACTTGTACTCTCTAAAATTTTGGGTATTCTTGGGTAACTTGTTCTATAAAGTAGTTGTCAGGTTATTCTGTAGGGAGAATTGTGAAATGCCATCAGTAGGCTGACTACAGCAGATACTGTGTTCTGGTATGAGCAAAAATGGGTCAGAGAGGTTATGTTTGGAACAGATTAACAAAAGAAATACCTGTCTTTGCTTGACGTAAAGTGCCTGAATGAAGGCTGGTGGATTTTACTCTGTGGCACTGATCTGGAGGTCTTTACTTGAGATGGAACAAAGCTGGGTAAAGGCTGACACTGCAGCAAGCAGCATTTAGATGGAAGACATCAGACTGCTGGTGAAGTGGAGAAGGCTGAACAAGCTGAGGAATTCTGGCAAAGCAACTGAGAGACGTTTGAAGGTAAAACATCCACGTGATGTGGGTGTCAGGGAAGAAGTGGCGTTTGGGCAAGGCAGTGAGAGCAGGCCAGCAGCTGGGAGGGGAGATGGGTTGGGCTGGCGTTGCCCAGTGTGGATCTGGAAAGATTATAGCTACCCCCTGTGTAGGGTGTTTGGACTGCTGAAAATCTGTGCAGGGGGGTGACAGTGCTGGCAGTAAGGGGAGGACAAAGAGTACCAGCAGCTGTAACCATTCTTTTAGGCATCTGTGGTGAATTGATGAACACCTTGGGAAGAGCACAGTCTCAGCTCTGAGTTTTAGGAGCGTGAGACTTGAACTGTGAGAGCCTGCTGTGGTGCCAGGTGTTGTCTGTTTTATTTTATGTTGGTTTCTGCCGTTCTCCCTTCTTTCCTGCTTACCATTTGCAGCAAATTGCCTTTGTGCCTGTTTATTCTCCACTCCTTTCCTCATCCAAGAAGAAAAAAAAAAAAAAAAAAGAATAAAAGTGAAGGAAGCCTTTGCACTATAGGACAGTGGAAGTGTTAAATCCAATTAGATGTGAAGAGACTGAGACCAGAACTTAAATTTTCTGCTCATGTTTGACCAGCATAGGAAATCATTGACCCCAGGAAGGTTATTTAAGAACAAACAATGAAACAAAAACCCATAATCCTTATCTTCTAAATGGTCTTTTTTTATACCTACATATACTGTGTGTTGATAATAGCAAGCCGACATCTCTTGTTATTTCACATTGTTTCCTTTCACGTACCTCAGCTCAGCTTCTCTGGGGGAGGGAGTGCAGTAGCAGTGCGGGTCACACAGGATTGCTGTACGGTAGATGGCAGAAGAGATGGGAAGAGTGGTGGTTGCAGAGCAGAAATAATGGCTTTGAAATGTGACCTGCAAAATAAAGTCAAGAAATAAAGCACTTCTATGTGCCTGCATGCCTGTGCTCTCAGGGATTTAACTCAACCATCTTGCTATTCTTGATGCTCAGAGTGTTATGCTAATAAATGAGCTCAGCCCTTGCAAAAGTACATGCAGCTGGAGCAGCCATTGCCCTGCAGTACTTCCAGCCTTGCTTTTATGGTCAAACTTTAACCCTGTTGCATTTTGCCCTCAATGCGTGTTTTCAGTGCTAATTTAGATAAGGCAGATACTTGTTTACCTCGTGTTGTCTCCTGTTTGAGTCACTGTCCTGTGCCTTCCTGCGAGAAGGACACGGAATGTTGTATGTTCTGTGGTCCTGTGACGTGCCCTCACACACGGCGCCAGGGTCTGAGGGGCTCCAGGGGAGAAAACTGGGTGCCAGAAGTCAGGGGGAGACTGTTGAAAGAAAAGGTGTGACTGTTTGTAAGGGTGTGCATTTTTAAAACTCTTCATCCTGTACATTCCAAATGCAGTAGAAGAGGCATTTCTGCTGGCTTTACAGGTGAACACATTGCACTGAAGTCACTTGTGGCTATCGTACAAGTTTGTCACCCTCTGAAGCAGGCAAAAAATACATCGTATGAAAGCAAGTGACGGATTGCTTTTGTGCTTGCTTCTTCTTTATACTTCTTCACCTGTGACTTCTCAGGTCATATATTACAGTTGCAGGTTCTCTCTGCCTTAATTTATGTTTTCAGGACGCTTAGCACACCCCTTCAGAATCATAAATAATTGTTGTGAAGTATATGATAGGCTTGATGGTCTTCTACAAGATACATGGTAATGAATAGCTCCAGTTTGGCAGACACTTCAAGAGCAGCAGTGTTTGTGGTTGCTTGACATTTCTTCAATTTTTCTTAATCCAAAAATTCATTGCATTCCAAGCATAAAGCATGGCTTTTCACTAAAAGAAAAAAAGTTCTATTAATAATCTCAGGAATGTTTGGGGCTGCTTTTCTAGTGGCTGCTGCATTGCTTCAGAGGTATTTCCTTTCCTGTGTTTAAACAATCAGCTTTAAGGTTTCCAGACAGTTCATTCCATCTGACTGAACTTTCATATAAGCATGTAACTCTCCAAAGATCAAAAATTGCCTCGGGATATTTTTAATTCAATAAAGAGCCTAGCTGACTTCAGACTTCACAGACCACATAAATCCAAAACTCGAGAATCTAATAAATCTAAAACTTTTTAATTAAAAGTGGAGATATCTTGATTTAAATAAAGTGGAGTCAGAGCATGTCGTTCTGCCGTATTTCTGGAGAATTGCCATTTAGCCCCATGAATAGCCATTTACAGTAAAATAGAGAAGAAAAGACTTCAGCCAGGGATAGCAATCTCCTAATCTTCCAGATGTCTTGCTACAGTTACCTATTCATAGAAAATACGGCATCCTATCTGAGAGCCTCTCCAGTGGGCAGTTTGCAAAAGTGTAATATAATTGACGTATTTTAATCAATCACATTTTTGCTTAGAAAGTAGCCAGATGGACTGACATTCTTCTTCAGTGTAAGAAGTCAGAAATTCAATAGGTATGTTGAGACTTAATGTATGATACAAATATTTTCAATCTTGCTGCTACCAAATAACAGAAGAGGACGTAATTATTTTCAGGAGACTGCTCATACAGAAAACCATTGTTATTTTTTCATGCAAACTTCTTCAAATGATAAAGAACGTGTTTTATCCCTTCTGGTATTTGTTGTTAATGGTGTCTTTTTCTGTTTCAGAATGATAAATCTAAATAGTAGTTTGCTGCAACAAGTAATAGAAAGAAAACGTGAAGTACTGTGCATCTTGAGAGAAAAGATAGTCACAACTCAGAAGTGTACCATATCTGAACATATCCAGACAGAAGAAAAAATCAGCGGTCTGCTGGGATGCAGTACAAAGATTGTAAAGGTAAAATGTGTTAAAAAACTCTGTAAGGAATAGAACATTTGTGAGTTAAACATGCAGATTATCTGAGAAGAAACTGATTTTCTCTATGCCAAATAGATTTCAGAGTATTTTCATTTTTCTTTAACGTGTTAAACTGTCAATTGCAAGAACTCACTGCATTAGTTGTGAAACTTCACAAATGTAAAATGTATTTCCTGTTGCCTCACTGACAGAAGATGCTATCTTTTATTGCGAGCATGAAATGTGATTTCCATCAATATTGTAACGTTACGATTCAGGTTCTCTGTAGAATCCTGTGTACAGCAGAACATAAACCAACATTCAGTGAAAGTTAAATAGCAGAAAGCATTACTGAAGCAAATTCATTTGAGTAGCAAAGTAATCATTTATCAAAAATGTTTGCAGTTGTAGTGAGTTTAATATTTATTGAGAAACTACTGTATTTTGATCATGAGAGTATAGATGAACTGTATAGTGAGGACGTCTGAAAAATTGCCAGTGAATTGAGAAGAAATTTTCAAAGTCAAAAGATACGCTCATTCTTTGTAATATTTTCAAAGCTGCGAATGAATCACTTGTGTACAGGAGTCTGAGGTGGCAGACACCTGGGAAATGCAGCTCTGCAACCTTTGTGCAAGTGCCATCTTCCTCATACCGGTCGCCAGTTGGGCAAAGGACTAGCAGGATGGAAGAGTGTAGGGCAAGATACTGAAGAGGGTGCCAGCATCATAGTGACACAGTTTCACCTGGCAGAAGATGCACCTGGAGCTCAACTTTGTAGTAGAACAGGGTAGCTGAGAGTTGGAGAGCTGCTCTTGGCACTTAGGTGCTTCCAGCTCACTGCTCATTTTGTTCTTTTTTCAGATGTCAGATACCGCATGTGCTCTGGTTAGACATCATGAAGAGTGAAGACATCCTCTATATTTTTTTCCCTTACTCAATTTTGTGTTTAAGCTATACAACAGCTGAATCAAATAAACAGTGAATAAATGTCTTCTAGGTTTCAGTAAGTGACAGTGGAAGTATGGTGAAGGATTCCAGTGTGATTCTTGAGATTCCTCCTGCAACCACCATTGCCTATGGTGTAATTGAACTGTTTATAAAGCGCGATGGCCAGTTTGGTGAGTAAAACCTTGTTCTCTGTGATGCACCAACTGTGGGGAAAAAGCTGTTGGGCAGTGGTTTTCACATTCCCCCGTGTACAAAGGTGATGATGGTGCGTGGCCTCCATTGCCTTGATAGTTACTTATGTTTAGAAATGTAATTATTCTGATTTACTAATGCTTCTTCATTTCTTTACATAAATTACAGGCTCATAAAATACTTTAGCTTTCAGGGGACCAAAGGAGGTCATGTAGCCCAAGCCAAAGGCAGGGTCAACTTTTAAGGTTTGATGCAAGTTCAATGTTAGATCAGATTGTTTGTATCCTTGTCTATTGAAGTTTGAATTATTTCCAGACATGGAGATTCCTTAACCCCTCTGGACAGCCTGTTCTCATTTTTGACCGTCATCACGATGAAATTTTTTGTTGAGAATTTTCCTTTCTTGTCTCTCTTGCACATTTGTCCTGACTTCATACAGAATAGTCTGGCTCTGTCTGCTGCAGGTAGTGGTAAGGTCCCCCCTTGAACTGTATTTTGTCAAGGCTGAGAACAAACCCACTCTCTCAGCCTCTTCTTGTATGTGATGTTCTCCAGCCCCCAGCAGTCTTGGTGGCTCTTTGCTAGACTTGCTCTTGTATGCAGATATCTTTCCTGTACTGGACACAGCAGTCAGAATGAAGTCACCCAAAGCCAAAATGAAGAATCACTTTGATCAGTCCTGTAGCTAAGGTCTTGCTAGTACAGCCCAGTACACAATGAACCTCAGGAGCTGCAGGGGCACGCTGGTGATCGTCTCAGATTTGATCTCAATGTACAGTCAACCAGGAATGTTCAGACAGCAGTCATGACAAGAAAAGAATTACTCATAAAATCTACTACTAGAATTTAAACTTCTTTTGTCTATTTTGCACTTTCATATATTGATTGTTCTCTGAATGGCTGCAGAAGTGTCCTTGCTGTGTTTTTTGGTTGAACTTTGTTTATTTCAGGTCAAATACTTTCAGATTTCAATTGTACATATGTTTTTAATGGATTTTGGGAGGAAATGAGATGGTAACTCTGCTCTGCAATATTACCTGGGTTTTTCTTTCTTGGCTGTCCTCAGTTAAGCTCACTGACTTAAAGGAGGTTTCGGGGATGTTATGTAAGGATGAGGAGAATCAGGTGGGCTGTGTAGGGCTGAAAGTTGGAAAGGAGTGGTCTAGAAAGAAACGTGAGATACAAATGTGAGATTTGAATCCAGGGTGCACTTTATTTGAATAAGAAGTGCAGAAAATAATCTCCATCATTCTCCTTCAAATGAATTCTGGTAGTAAGGAAGCATGTAGGCTCAGGAATATGTGTAAATACCACATAACCTGTAAAAAAATTTTTTTCTTTTAAATGTGAAATAGCTTAGACGTACAGTGAGCACAGAGATACACTAAAGGGTATTGACTTCATGGTCGTAAACAGAACTCTAATTCAGAGAAATCAGGTGCAATTAAAGCTATCTTACTGCATAGTTGTGTAGCTGATAGCCTACTTACATGATTTCTAGATGGAAATTCCTTTGTCTTGCTAGCTGATAATTAATACATGGGTACTGTTAATCATCTATATTTCTCTGCTGTTGTTTCTTTTTCTACTTCTCATTCATGTTATACCTTAAGCTTCTGAAACATCACAGCTCATTTCATATTTTGTCTCAATGTATGTCTTGCCTCTTTTTTCAATTAGTGCTGTCTTCCCTTGGCTCAGTGTCATTGAGAAGGTTATGTGAAGGAAATAACATCAAAATTAGAGGGGTTCTTCCAAGAATAAGTATGGTGGAGCCTCCTTCAACTTCTTGATGTCTGAGCAGTGGTCAGTGTCTGTTTATGGAAATAGTCTTTGAAGTTAAAGCTAGAGACTAATGTAGTCCTTTTTCTTGAGACTGAAAGTGGCCCATAGCAGGTGTAACATGATAGGATTCTCTTCACAGATAATTGTGGAATAAGGTATGTGTAAGTTTCCTTGTTCCTTTGCCACTGACAGTCAGTGCTAGAGTTATTTGGTATGGAAGAACGGTATGTAAACCTTCTTAAAAATGTCCTGGCTACTGTGACTGCACATTCTTGGACAAAGGGGAGGGGGGGGGGGAAGTCTGATCCTTTTCCAGTTTCTTTACTACAGTGTTTTCCTGCAGTCATTCTGTATGCGTTTGATTTCTGCAGGCTATTTTTCCACTGGATGTAAAAGATGTTCCCAGTAAGGCTGTGCAGTTTTCTGTCTCTTCGTTTCACTGCAAGTCCCCTTGTTCTTGCTTCACAAAACAGGATGTGTACAGTAGCACCTGGCTGAGTTGCTTTCTTCTGTTCGTTGTTACGTATGAATGATGTTCTTCTTATTAAATGTCTCTGAATTAACCAGTCCTAACCTTTACAGCATCTCAGTGTGAAGGAGTCTCTTTGCCTCTGATTGTTTTTATTGATCATCTCTGTATTTATTTCTTCCGTTTTTGTTCATGTTTCTGAGTAACTGACAAGTAACTGTGCTGGGAGAGATTTGTCACTGATGTATGTAATAGAATTCAGTAGAAAAAAGATCACAGCATTGTATGTATTCTTCATTTACTTTTTTCCTTCTCTTTAAGAGTCTGATAACATTAATGATCTATGAAATTAATTAACAGTCCTATTAATGTAGAACTTTCAGAGTCGTCCTGTTACCAGTCCTGTTACCAGATTTAACAGCAGGTATACGCTTTGCATGATACTGTTGTTGATTTCCCTTACTGTCATCCTGCCTTTGGAGAGCAGGTGGTTTATTAGCGCTATCTTCCTCCTTCAGGGTTCATGTGAAAACCATGTAGTTATCAATGAAAGTTACATGAGCACGTTGGCCTTCTGGTGCCTTTGCTGCTGTCCCGAGTCTTGTTGTTTTGGGAAGTTCTTTAATTTGGGTTAATCACTTTCTGTTCCTCTGTAGCTTACTCTTCTCTGTGAAGGGTTATGCAGGCATAAAGGTCTCTTTCATTTTCCGTGGCAGGGATTTCTTTGTCTGCTCTCCCTTTGAAAAAGCTTTTTGCTGATAGAGTGCTCTCCATGGTTTCTCATCTGCTTTGAATGTCCTTAATTTGGTGAGACAGACAGTTATAACTGCAGGAAGGTTATATTTAGGTTTTGTGCCTGGTACATGTGAGCACTGTGCTTGATTAGTTACATTTTTTCCCTTTGCTGTCAGGTATTACTTCAAAATTGACTTTCTCTTGCTAACCTGCCTGTGTTCTTCTCCTTAGACCTGCTATAGAGTGCCAAGGGTACAGCTTCAAATCTTGCATTTGAGCTGCTAAACGATTATCAAAATGATGCATAGGGCTTTGGTTATGTGGTGCCCCAAGACGCAGAAAGTTTGACGTACGAGCAGAGAAGCTGATAGTCCAGATTTCTCAGCAGAGCTCTTAGGAAGGTTCCCTGTGCACCATTCAGGAGTCCCATAGCTTCATGGAGCTGGGGGAATGGGGAGCAGTTCAATGGCGAGACATTGGAGTCCTGTTTGGGTAAGGTAGACCAGTGCTTGCTATTCCAAGAGAGTGTTACGAAGTTGAGCCAGGAAGGGTAATCCGGTTCAGAGGGTTGTGATCAGTGGCACTGAGTCTAGTTGGAGGCCTGTAACTAGCGGTGTTCCTCAGGGGTCGGCACAGGGCCCGGTCTTCTTCAAGATTGTCATCAGTGACCTGGGTGAAAAACATGGGAGTCCACCCTCAGCAAGTTTGCTTATGATACAAAGCTGGGAGGAAGGCTGTGCTGCCATTGAGCAAGGCCTGGACAGGCTGGAGAGTTGGGTGGAGAAGAACCTGATGAGGTTCAGCAAGGGCAAGTATACAGTCCTGCAGCTGGGGAAGAATAAGCACATGCGTCAGCATACGTTAGGGGCTGACCTGCTGGAAAGGAGCTCTGTGGAGAATGACCTGGGTGTCCTGGTGGACAGCAGGTTGGCCATGAGCCAGCA
>WBMW01002721.1:162136-228740 GCA_013396635.1 Penelope pileata | reverse complement strand
ACAGGTTGGCCATGAGCCAGCAGTGTGCCCTGGTGGCCAAGAAGGCCACTGGTATCCTGGGGTGCATTAAGAAGAGCCTGGCCAGCAGGTCGAGGGGGGTGATCTTCCCCCTCTACTCTGCCCTGGTGAGGCCTCACCTGGAGTGCTGCGCCCAGTTCTGGGCTCCTCAATTGAAAAAGGACAGGGAACTTCTAGAGAGAGTCCAGCAGAGGGCCACAAAGATGAGGAGGGCCTTCTAGCATCTCCTGTATGAGGAAAGGCTGAGAGACCTGCGGCTGTTCAGCCTGGAGGAGAGAAGACTGAGAGAAGTTCTCACCACTGTTCATAATATCTAAATGGCAGGAGTCAAATGGATGGGACCAGGCCTTTTTCGGTGGTGTGCGGCAACGGAACAAGGGACAGCAGGTAGAAACATGGCAAGTTCCATACGAACATGAGGAAGAACTTCTTTACTGTGAGGGTGACGGAGCAATGGAACAGGCTGCCCAGAGAGGTTGTGGGGTCTCCTCTGGAGATATTCAAGACCCGCCTGGATGCTTTCCTTTGCAGCCTACTGTAGGGAGCCTGCTCTAGCAGGAGGTTGGACTTGATGATCTTGAGAAGTCCCTTCCAACCCCTATGATTCTGTGATTGTGTCATTTTCTCCACAAAGTTCATGGAAAGGAGACAGTATACTGAAGGATTAATGAAAATGGGCGAAGTCCTTCAGAGGCTCAGAAAAGCCCTTGGATTTTCACTTGCTTGGAGAACTTGTGGAGCTGTTGGAGCGGGTCCAGAGGAGGGCCACGAAGATGCTCAGAGGGCTGGAGCACCTCCCCTACGAGGACAGGCTGAGAGAGTCAGGACTCTTCAGCCTGGAGAAGAGAAGGCTGCGGGGGGACCTGATAGCAGCCTTCCAGTATCTGAAGGGGCCTACAGGAAAGCTGGGGAGGGACTTTTTACAAGGACAGGTAGTAACAGGACAAGGGGTAACGGATATAAACTGAAAGAGAGCAGATTTAGACTAGATATAAGGAAGAAATTCTTCCCTGTGAGGGTGGTGAGACACGGGAACAGGTTGCCCAGAGAAGTTGTGGATGCCCCCTCCCTGGGAGTATTCAAAGCCAGGCTGGATGGGGCTTTGGGCAACCTGGTCTGGTGGGAGGTGTCCTTGGCCATGGCAGGGGGGGTGGAACAAGGGGGTCTCTAAGGTCACTTCCAACCTGAACCATTCTATGATTCTATGATTCTATGAACTTGAGGATGGACCTGTGGCTTGACTCAGAGGTGTCTGTCGATGCCATGAGTTAGAGGAAGCTCTGTGAGGGACACTCAAAGAGTTTTTAATAAACCCCAGAAAGTGCTTTCACATGTCTCCGTTACGAGTGAGTCCATAGCTCATCTCAATTTTTAGAAAATGCAAAAAATTTCTATCTCTTGTGTGCAGCATTCAGGTTTACAGTGTCTGTGAGAAGTTTTCTTGTTACTTGCCAGCTCCATTATTTTAATTCATGGAAGCTGGTGCCATTTTATAGCTGATAACTGCAACACAGGGCCTTTGGTGCAGGACACACCGAACATTAGGGCTGCAGTGACAATGTGCAGATAGCAGCCGCCGGTATTATTTCCATTTAGAAGAGATGAAGCACGGAGAAATTATGTGCGAGAACAGTAGATAATGTAAGCTAGTATCTCATTCAGTTACTGGTTGTGTATTTCATGATATTTTTTAATTGTATTTCTAATTTCAGAATTCTGTCTGCTGGATGAGCAGCAAGGAGGTTTTGAAAAAGAAAGCACAGAAGATTCGACTTCATCCCATTCAGCGCTGTTCAGAGATACTTTGTTTCTGTATCAGCCAGATGCTGTTGATAACGGGAGGTACTCTGGGACTAAGAACCTCATTCCCAGTGATGCTTCTTTAAGTGTGTTGAAACAAGGTATTACCAGAAATGCTTTACATGATTGCATTACAAGCAGTTAAGCAACAGGATGGAAGGAAAGAATCTGGTATGATAGCACATCAGGAATTATGTTAGCTCATTTTCGTAGCCCTTATCGGGAGCTCCTGGGAGAATGCACTGAAAGAATGGAAGGATTTACTTCTGCAGTGGGTACATGCAGTGGACTGCTCCCTAAGAACATGCTGAATCCCTTTGCCATAAATATGATCTTAAAATGTTAGGGTTTTATGTCAGTTCTGTTATCTTCTGGATAAGCTCTGTGAAATCAGTCATGATTTGTGCTTTCATACAGAAAGGATCACTGAAAATACTTCTTCATGGTTTGGAAAATATTCTGAATTCCTCAGTTCAAGTCTCAAAAATTACAAAGGCATCCACTGCTCTATCTTCACTTACGCTCATTATTTTCTGAGAAGCTTGCTGCGTATGTTTGGTAACAACGAAGGCTGATGAAATTAAAATATAATTTAATTGGAAGTTTGCAAATTGATATAATGGGCCAGGCACAGCTTGCTTTTAATAGGAATATGCAGGAGGGGCAGGACTATCACAAGAGGAATGAAAAAAGGGGGAGACAAATCAAGGCCTTAGAACACTTCACTTTTCATCAATTCTGGGGCGAGTTCTTACAACTGTTTATAGTGATGAACGCTACTTCTGTCATCTCTGAATTTCACCCTTTGTTCTTAACTGTTCTGTAGACTAACTGTGACCAGAATGGATATGTGTTGTCCCGAAATAAGTTCTCTTATTATCAAGTATAGACTTGTCTGAAAGGAATAACTATCTCTGTATGTTTTGTAAAAACAAAAAAAAAGCACAAAACCTTTTGTGAAAGAATAGTACACCGCTGTTTCAGTTGAGTTTCAGCTTGACATATCTTCTTGCCTTTTTTGCTTAAGACTTGGAGTTTTCCTTTACTTAATTAACCTGAGCTAGATAAAAAATTGTTCCTAGCAGAGCAATTTTAAGCAGGTTTCCTTTTCTGTTATTTGGATGGACAGTTTATATCCAAATCCATCTCATTGCATCAGATACAAAAAGAAAATCTGCCCATGAGTGAGCTTGTTTCTTTTCTTCTGCAATAATGTAATTTTTAGATATAGAAGGCATCTCTGAAGAGAGTATGTTTCTTACTGGAGTGACATAAAGTGAAGGTTTTTTGCTCCTTGTAAACAGGATTAAGAGTGCTTGCATGCCCATGTTTTTTGGAATGTGAGGAAGCACGTTCCAACCTTACAGTTGACATTGTTGACTTGAAAACGCACTTTCTTTTACCTGAGTGTTAATCTGATGTCATACAATACTTTGTTGTAGTACCGTAGTTAAATTGTGAGAGAAGAAATGCATTGAACTCTTATGCTTCTATTTTATACACTGTAATGAATTCAGTGTTTTAATCAAGAGAATATTTTTGTCCTGAAGTGTAATAGGTCTTTTTAGGTGAGGACTAAAGGTGTGTGATTCTTTGGTCCATCTGGTGAAAGAGGAGGGCCCTAACAAGTTAGCATCACAACAGAAGCTTCTAATTCGGTGTGTGGACTCACACCATTGACTTGATAATTCAAACCCATAGTTTAAAAAGTAAGGTTATGAGCAGAATATTTCATCCTGCCTTACAAATGAACATCCTCTGGCGATGAACATTCAGCAAGACACTTAATGTATGGTTAATTCAGTTAACGTTGAAATACCGACTTCTAAAATGCTCAGAATGTGGAATACTGAACTTTGATCCTTAGTAGCAGTATTTTTTTGATCAGAATTTTCCTTGATGTTCCATTGGCTAATTAGGGAAATACATTCAGACATGTTCCAGCCTCTCATTATAACTTGCACTGGCGGAAATGAGGATGACAAGATGTGGCGATAAACGAGCTTATGGAATGCATAGCAGAGACATTAACTGTTTTTCCTGGCATTTGTGTAGCAGTACTTAAGTTTTACTTTTTTACTGTTTTCTTGGGGAAGATCTATCACGGTTGAAGGCTCAGTTCCAGCCCTTTGTGAAGCTGCCAGAAGACAAGCAGAGAGCTTTATATAAGAGTCTGCGTGAACTTCTGCTGCATGAAGAAACGTTAACTGCCCTGGAGGATGTGGTAAGATAAAGCAACTTTTGCTTGCTTCCTAAAGGTAATTTCAGAATAGAGCAAGCATTATTTTCACTCAAGCTTTCCGCTTTTCAAGAAGTTTTCCTTTTTCTTTGATTTCCAGTTAGATGATATCTGCACAGGAGACAAGCCTAATCTGAAGGAGTTAAGGCCTGCACAGCAGCGGGACCTGGCTGACTTCTTGCAGCTCTTAGGGTGCAGCGTGCAGGATGAGCTATTGTTGCAGAACTGTCGGCTTCAGGATGAAGAGCTGCTGTCAGCTGCTCACCTCCTCATCAGTGCTATCTCTGGTATGTTGTGAATGAAGAGGAGAGCCTTTTTTTCCCCGTCCCTTTCAGAAGGTCCCTCTGTGTAAAATGTTTATGGCTCTTTTTGAGCAGTTGGTGAGCTTAGTGAATGCAGTTTGTTCTGTTCCTTTTTCTGGGTACTACGCTAGGCTTTCCTAGCTGTGAATTAAATTCAGCCCTTGATCTCTGACAGATTTTACTTGTAAAATACACATTCCCCCAAGATTACTCTTCTCTGGTTTCTGCTGAATGTGGGCATTTCCAGTTTGACAAGCTAATTTCTGTTCTTGCTGCATGCCAGAGTTCTTCCTGCCTAAATGCTGAGAATTACAAATTAGGTGGTGTCTTCTCTGCAACAGCATATATTGTTGAGGGGCAAACTATAGCAAAAATGAATTTAACATAGAGACACTGCAATTAGAGGGTTGTTTTGCAGCTACTGAAAGAGGAGATTAAACAGAAATGTCAAACAGATGCCATCCTCGCAATCTAGTTGGCACCACAGTGTTAATTAAAAGTCACCTGCAAAATCCAAGATAGACTCTTTTTCTGGCTTTTTCTCCTCTTGCTCATATAAAGAGTTGCCTGACATTAAGATAATGAAGGGAAGCCCAGTGCAGCGTTAGCTGGATGTGGCACTGTGCAGCAGAATGTCAGTGTGCATCCGTATATGAACAGTACGTGGGTAGGAAAGCGTAACTCATTTGCAGACAGGGAAAAGAAATAGAAAACAGCCGCTGCTGTGGTAATGCTTGTCAGGTGCTGTTAGCAGCAGGGCGCAGTTAATTGAGTGTGCTGCATTATCACCTGGCATCGGACATAATGTCTGCTCCTAATGTCCAGCTGTAACTGTAGATCAAGAATCAAGAGCTGTTTTATGCCTGTTGCTTTTATTAGGAATTACAGCCTTTGAATTACAGAGTTGAAGGGCACCGCAGGGATCATTTAGTCCATCTCTGTTCCCCGAGGCAGAGCCAGCTATGTCATTCCTCTCAAGTCACATTTCTGCTAAAGTCAGCATCTCCTACAGGTTTTGAGAGAGGAGGTTCTTGTTTCATAGAACCATAGAGTGGTTCAGGTTGGAAGGGACCATCATTTTCCAACCCCCCTGCCATGGGCAAGGACACCTCCCACCAGACCAGGTTGCCCAAAGCCCCATCCAGCCTGGCTTTGAATACTTCCAGGGAGGGGGCATCCACGACTTCTCTGGGCAACCTGTTCCAGTGTCTCAACACCCTCACAGTGAAGAATTTCCTCCTTATATCTAGTCTAAATCTGCCCTCTTTCAGTTTATAACCATTACCCCTTGTCCTGTCGCTACCTGTCCTTGTAAAAACTCCCTCCGCAGCTTTCCTGCAGGCTTTCATTCAAGGCCTGGATCATACGACCACTTGTAGCGTCGGACTGAAACACTGGGGAGATACTTGGAGAGGAAAAGAGAATGATGGGGAGGAGATCTTTCCTAATGCTACCTTTCTCTTAAGGGCAAGGACAGACAGTGTGGGGTTTGCTTGCACCCATTGCCCATCCCACTTGATTCTGCAGTCTGGGAAGCAGACAGGAAAGGTCCGGATCAGCCTCTTCCCCCCATCCAGCAGAACACCTGTCACAGCTTTCCTCAGTGCAGAATCGCGTTGTCTCCAGCGCCCATTTCACATAGTGCTGTACCTGCGGGTGGGCCTCAGAAGTGCAGCCCTCTCTCACTGCTCGACAGGAGGGACCCATAGCAGAGCTCCTGCTAAGAAAGTCCCCTCTCCAGCAGCCAGCCGTGTACAGTGTTCACTGGAAACAATCTTTCCCTATTAACGTCTCTTTCACAGAGCTGTCTGATTACACTCTTGTCCTGCTGCGTGCCTGCTGTGATCTACAGGTTGTTCCGGCGTTGTGTTCTCTGGTGAGTCATCCAAGCGTGCCTGGGTAGCGGGTGGGCACCAATTTCAGCTCGAAGCGTTGGTTAGGCAAGGTCAGAGCCTGACAGTGGCAAACAGTGGGGGTAATTTACTGCAGATGGATACCTTGCTTCTGAGGCATGTCTCTGTTTCGGAGACTCTCTGAGCTGTGAGCAAAATAAAATTTTAGTTTGAATTTTAATTTACTAGTAGCCTCCATACCTGTTTTAAAATCTCAGTAACAATAATTACCTGCCCTTGGGAAACAGAAATTTCACTTTGATACCAGCAGTGCTTGGGCCTTGGCAGATTTTGAAGTTCCAAATCTCTGAGGCCATTCATTAAAACTGCTGAAAGAAGGCACAGGGTTGGCATTTGCTCTGAATTCGTTAAGGTCAGTGACAAAAATTACAGTAAAAACCTGTGGATGTGTAGGGAAAACGGTGAGTGCTACTGTTTGCTCAGAATAAGAGTTAGGTGTGATCTTTGGAGCAGCTCTCCCGCCATGCTAAGTCAAAAATGTCTTTGTGGGCAGTTGTGGTTCACCTACTTGCTTATGGTTGAAATCTAGAGAGGTGTTTGGGAATCCCTTAAAACAACTTCAGTTTTTGGTGCCTGCATCAGTTTGTTGGTGTCCGGGTTTCCTTGGTGCTGTAAATTCCCAGGCTTGGCCTGAGGGTGCCGGTGTCCCCAGCATCCTGAGGGTCACCCCAGGGAGTGGTACCCGGAGTGGGGGCTGTTACAGAGCAACAGAATGTTTTGAAGCATGGCTGTGGGAGAGGAGCTTTGGCTGGGGTGAGTACCCTGTGCTTGTCAAGGCTAATGGTGCGGGGAATCTTGCCCTTTTAGCACTGCCTGTAGGCTCTGCAGCGGTTTTGTAAGGAAGAACTGAGCTGTGCAGTGCCAAGCAGCACTGCTTGAAAGGCCTTTTTAATGTCTCTGTTTCTGTCTTTTTCTCTCTCTCATAAATACAGCCTAACATCGCTTCAGCTGATGGCACCTTGGCACTGAGCAGTCCTTTGGTGGCAACTCTCACTGACAGAGGAAGATTTGATGTCGTGCAACGGCTTTTTGCTTCATCAAACATTAACTTGGAAAAGACAGAGTCTTCTGTAAAAGCTGTAACTATGAGAGAGCCTAGATTCTTCCCACTTGTTCTTTATGTTGCATTGTACGGACTTCATAGTTTAGGTGGGACTGTATAGGGGCTTTTCGGAACAGTCCCCATACCCTGTACAGTAGGCTGTGCCCTCTTCTTTCTTCTGTAGTTCTGCAGTGTAGCGTTGATGTATGTGAGCGAGCGGGAGAGCCCTGGGGCTGAGCCCTGGGGGCACTGCAGCTGGGCGGTGCAGAGGTCAGCGCGGACGGGGTGTGAGCATGCTGCTGCTCTGCTGCTCCACTAAGGTGTGTCTGCAGTGGAAAATACATAAATAAGTAAGTAAGGGATGCAGGGGAGGAAGAAGAAAAGACAAGCCTGGAACAGAAATTGAACGTAGCTGTTCTGATAGTTGTCAGATCTGCAGAGCAGTGGAAGCCTGATTGCTTGCATTAATATGCATGGGAGAAAGCTGCAAAGTACAAACTGCTTTTTGTAAGCCAGCAAGCAAACAGGCTGTGGAAATCTGGGGTTCTGCAGTGCAGTAGATGTTTTGCTCATTTAAGACCTGATGTGCAGAATGCCCTCACTCTGGAGGAGGTGAAGTGGATGGCTCTGAGAGAGGTACTTAAGTAAGTTTTCCTTTATTAAGTGTAGTTTGGCTTTATGGATGTGAACTGCACACTGCAGGAAATAATAAACTTTTTTTCCAAAACTGAGACCACCTTAGGGATTTATGCCTCTGTTTCCAGTAGGTTTTTACTAAGCTTAGCAAGTTTCAGCAGCTTTTAAATTGCATTTTGAACTTTTCTCTTTGAGGTATGGTGCTGCCTTCTGGTATGTGCGTACCGAACGTCCCCGCTGCACTCCACAGAGCAATCCTTTTGCCCAGGTGGCATTTTCAGTGTTTCGCTTGTGTCTGACTAATGGCAAAGAGGTAGCGTAAAGCACGTTGTGCTTGGAAATATTTTGCCTTTTTTTAATAATCGTTTTCTGTGATCGTGTTAATGGGACAGCAGAGATTACTGGAAATGCAGGCTGGGGAAGATCTTCCAGTTGAGTGGAATCTCAGTGCTTTCAGGTGAGGCTGGGGGTGGTTAGCAGGCACCTGTTGGGAGAGGTGATCACTTCCAGACCAGCTAGGGAGAGGGAATCCTGCCTTCGGCGTTCTGCTCTGTTCCCACGTGGTTTTGAGCAGATTCCCTAGCATGTCCTTAAAAACTCACATCAGTGAAGCTTTGCCTGAGAATGTGGACACTGCAGAAGAAAGCCCTGTGGTGCCTTTCCATACCCTGAAACACAAGATGATAGCTTTGCTCACTGAGGTGCTGGTGTTCCCGTGTCTCATCTGTAAGATGAGTGTCAAGTGAAGCTGATGGTGTTGCTTGAACTTCGCATTTGGTGTGTATGGAAATGTCCTTTTAGGGGGATGCAAGCACGTTACCTGGTTGTATGAGTTGTGTCTGTAAATGGAAAGGTTTTCTTTTGCCAACCACTACTCATCAGTCGCCTCTGTAACTAATTTATCAAATTTCTTTATTAAATGTTGTTTCAAAACAATAATTTCAAAAATTGTGTGATTTCTGTTTTTTTTTAATTCCAGTCATTCCTTTGGCTTTGAAAATCAGTGTACCCAGACAGCGAGAGGCCATGTGTGAATCCATGTAGTGCTGCTGTCTGTGCATCCTGATCTTAGAGTCCTGTTGTAAGCAACGCAGCATGTGTAAGGCTTAACTGCTTTCAGGGTGGATGGGCTGTATCGTGTGAGAGGGGACTTGTTTAAAAAGACCCCTAGGTGTGCTATAGAAACTATAGAAACTTGTGCTGTAAGAAACAAAAAGGTTCCTCCCCCTCCTGTTCAGCTGTATCCACTCAGCTGGGTGGAGGTGAGGAGTATTAGAGAAGCCCACAAAGCCAAGGCGAGGGCGTTTGAGGTGCTGGGGGTGGGCATGCTGCCAGGGAGCACGAGCGTAGCACCGTGGCAGTAGCTGCAGTCGAGAAGGATGTTAAGAGTTCTGCAGCTTGTCATCTTCAGACGGATGGAAACGTGGAGGAACATTGCTTGGGTGCTGCCCATGCTCGCTGGGTGGGGGTTCAGTGTCCTTTCCCTGGTGCAGGTGTGGCACATAGGAGCAGCAGCACCAAGGGTCCAGGGAGGCAGGGCTCAGGGCAGCCTCTGGCTTGCTGGGCAAGAGATGGGCACCAGACTTCTGCCTCCACTTGCTGGTCATTAAGTTGGCTTGGGCCCCTTGGCTCCTTACCTCATCTGCCTGCCCTACTTCCAGTATTGATCCATTTGTCTGCAAGAGCCATTGGTTGTGCATGGCAACCACCAGGCTTGGCTCTGGCCTCTTACTTGCTTTCTGTTCTCCTGCAAGCAGCATCTTTATGCACATGAATAGTTAAAATAGCTCAGGTTGGGGATACGGAGATTGAAGGCGACAGCAGAAGCGCTGAGTCTCTCTCCACCTAACTTTTGTCCTGCCCTTCCCTAAGCTAAATGAGGAGAGCCTCTTCAGGGAGCCAGCCTGAGCTGCCCTGATCCAAATGAATTCAGATTCCACTCGCTGCATCTTAGGTGGAGCAGTGATTACTTGTGACAGGATGGCCTCATGCAGAAAACACTCCTTCAAGGTTACGTAGGGTCTTCCTTCGAAAACAGAGATGGTAAAAGGGCACTGGGGTCCTTCAGGGGAGGTTGGTGCGTGCCTCGTAAACAGCTTCATTTCATTCCCAGCCTTCTCTCCCCAGTGTTGTTTCCCTGATACACTTTTGCTGTGTAGGGGAGGAAGGGGGAAGACCCCACACCTCTGAAGTTCAGAATCAGATCAGGGCAATGGAAGGTGAGGTCAGCAGGCTCAGCCTTGCTGCCAGCAACAGGCACTCACCTTGTAGAGGCTGCAGGCCTGAGCTGCTTGAGCTTTTATGTACAGCACTGGTTCATTACTGTGTGGACATAGGAGACCAACTCCCTTAATTGCGTAGTGCTTAGAAAGTAAGCAGCCCTGCTTTAGCAATAGCATTTGTAGGATGGTTGAAAAGGCATCAAGCATCTTGCATTGAAAGGGTCATTCAGAAAACAAGAAGTTGTACTTCTGAACTTTGAACACCACCTCTCTGCCCTGAGAGAATCTCAGCCCTGTTCAGCTACTTCCAAATAGTTTCAAATGTTGAATCCTATTCTTTTTCTCCCCAGAAAAACTCCCACTGAGTCCAGTGGCTTTAGCGCAGGAGCAGAGCCCTTCAGCCTGGAAGAGGAGGGTGGGTGCGTTCCATAGCACTGCTTGCCTGAAAACTGCCCTTCCTGGTAAACCCTCCTGGCATTTCCTGTGAAACCCCTCACTGTGTTCTCCGAAGCTGCACAGTGGTGCAGCCAGGAGCAGAATGCGTGAAAATACTCGAACAGCCAAGGAGAGTGTGGGTATGTAGCCAGCAGGTGTAAGGACAGAACTAGGACTGAAGCAGAACCTGGTCTGGTTCAGGTGCAGCTGACATCTCGGCCTCCAGTGTGCATCCTGTTCCTGGCAGCGACACTGGTGTATCAAAGAGCCTGTGCTTAGACACACTTCAAGGGATTTCAGGCAGCCCTTTTCTCAGCAGGAAGTTTCACGATTTCAGAGAAAAGGACACAATAGGGAAGATGCACTCCTAAGCAGAGTAAGAAAAAAGGCCAGGTTTTGGTGGTACATTAAGGAGTGCACAAGTGTACGGAATTCAGCCCCCCACTCACAGTGCAAAGACCACTCTGTGCAGAGTAAGATAAAAGGCAGATACGCACATTGTGCATCTTGATAGCATTCACCGTACGACCAAAAAATCAGAAAACAACTGACTGTAGTTTTTCAATATTAAATCTTTATTATATACAAAAATATTTTGTTGGGAATTAACAGAATTTCACAATTTGTACATTAATATTTTTACGCTTGGCGGTTTATTGTGAAAATATTAGCTGTGAAAAAGACAATGGGGGTTTTAGAAAACAAGATTTAAAAATGTCCCATGTATGAGCTGACTTCTTCAATACAAAGTCTGAATGCTAACAAGTCCCATCTCCTAGGCCTGCTCTATAGCATTGTATTCAAACAACTATTAGCTACTGAACCAGCTTCAGTTTCACGTTAGAAAATTTGTTAAGATTTTCTTGTAGGATATTTTCAGCTAATAGAAAGTATCGCATTTTACTTTATTTTACAGGAGAGCAGTTCTTAAAGTTTTACAAGTGTCAAATCCAGTTTAGTTTAATATTATGTAGAAGGGAAAAAAAAAAATCATGCAAAGCTTCCAAGAGGGAGAAACACTTGTGAGAAGAAGCAAGGTAAAGAAATGCACAGCGCCGCTTTCAATACACATTTAAATCAAAACACTTAAACAAGATTTTACAGTTCCTAGCTCAGTTTGGGGTGGGAGGGTGGTGAAGTTTCTTGTTGTAAAACCTAAGGATGAGGTTCTCCCTTATCTCGGATTACTCAGTTGTTACATACAGGTGATAGGTACTGCAAGAGTCAGGGAAGGAAAGCTCAACATGCATTTCCAAAGGGAAAAAAAATCCTTTTCAGCACTTCTCTCCACATATCGCTGTGTACAAGACCTAAACCAACACAAATCAGCCAAAAACAACAACAACAACAACAACAACAAAACCCACAGTTTTTGCAGCCAGTAATTTTGCTGCCACTCCTAGAACTGTACAGAGCAGTGTCATTATTTTACTTCATATATTACTCAAGAGGTCAAATAACTGAGAAGTTACTTGGGTTTCTGGAAGAGGTTTTGCTGTATTCACAGTGAACGTTGCCTACTCACGGAGGACGACCTGGATCAGCTGTGGAGACAGCCAGGCTTGCACAGACAAGCAGTGCTGTGGAGCTGATGGCATTAAAAGAATCAATGGGAGAAAGAGTTTCCAGGACTCCCTTAACCATTTTAGCCTTGCAGGTTGGTTTCCACATCCAACCACTGCATTAGCAGCAAAAGAAAATCCATACCCAACTAGCAGGAGAGAGGGCTAAGAATACTGAGAACCAAAGTCACATTTACTTTAAATGTAATGTATCCTATAAAGTACAAATATTGCCCAAACTCTCCTTCAAAAAGAAAAAAAAAAAATCTATTTGGAGGCAAAACTGCTAAACAGCCTTTACCAAGCTGGAATTTGTAAGCATGCAGGTAAATTGCAGCTCCAGTACCAGTAAATGAACTAAGAAAGAATTCAGCAGTTTAATGTGTCAGCTTTGGAAGAGTTTCCCACTATGGTCCAAAATGGAAAATTCAAGTAAAAGTTAGCAGATACCGTTCTATTTACTTGCAGGATATATTCACTAAGTTTTATTCACCTATCTATGATGTATCTCCACATGTCTGTGTGTGAGTGCACTTCTAATATTTTTGGAAGCCAAAGCTGCCTCTGAAACTTTGATAATTTTATATTTTTAATGCATTATTTTTTTCTTTTGCATCCAGTTTGGGACTGCAAACACTAAGTTACGCCATTCTTAAATACCGGTGTTTAAATTGACCCCTGTTTCCCTCTAAAAGAGGCAAGCTGAGAATCCCAGACAAATCACATCAGTAAGACTGATAAAAAAAAATGTGAAAACCAAAAAGGGCAGGGGAAAAAAAACAACTGCAACAACAAAAAACAACAAAAACCACAGGGCCAAACTTCCCCATCTTCAGTAAGGACAGTCCACCAGAGAAACTGAACTGCCCGTAACAGAAGGAATGCTGTCAATGGCCCAAGAAAGGTCTTCTGCAGGGACTGACAGCTAGGGGGACGCTTAAGGCAAGAGGTCTAGCAGACGACAAGTCTTTGTATCAACTAGCCACTACATAAACATGGATAAACTGACTTCTCAACACTCCTGCAGAAGTAGTATTGTTAAGTTTGGCAATAACAACACAGTGCTTTAACTCTTCAGAATTTGGGTGAGGCCAGAAACCCTGCAGGAAGCAAATAACCCATGTATATTTGCAAGATAGAGGGGACAGACTCCCACCTGTGACTAGTGTTCAAGCTGTACCTGCAGGCACAGAGAGTGACCGGGAAGCTCCTGCAGCAGGCACTGTGGATGTTGTGAGAATTGGCATCTGCCTCAAGGTTCAGTCTGAGTGAAGTAGATGAAGACTGGATGGAAAACCACGGAACAGCTAGGGAAGCTTGAATTGGTTCCTGCTCACAGTAACAGCTTGTGTAAGAGCAGACAGCCCAGATCTCCTGATTTCTGGAGCTGTGCTCTACTTGTCATTCTCCACTGGTCCTTACTTAAGCACAGCAGAGAGGCAAACTTGCCTTCAAAGGGTCCCTAGCCAGGGATTTTCTGTCTTTAAAAGAAAAAAGTTTCCTATTTATTAACTGAATCACCCTTAGAAAAAAACGATCCGTGGACAGCTTCCTGAACAGCGAGCTGCAGGCAATTTGTACAGCAAACCACTTACGTGTGATTTTAGAGGACACAATGAGCCAGGACAGAAGATTAGGGGAAAAAATTGCATTTTGAGCCTACCAAAGCTGTGACAGTTTATACAAACACAAACTCAAGAAGAGCTGATCTGCTGTCCTGCTCCAGAGAGCTTCCGTACGACCAAGTACACAGAACTGTGCTGATCTGAGATGACTGCAGACCAGGAATACTGCATTGGGTATAAATGTATTTCCCTACGTGATCCTGCTCCAATCTTACCTTCATTTTATATTAGCAGATCATTTTTCATGCCCTTTCTAAGTCTATGCAAGATGACATGCGACACTCAACTGACCGACTGCGTCGTGTCACATGATGTAGGACCTGGAGTGGACGTGCTAATGTAACACTTAGAGACAGCAAGGTAATCACTTGGGTAAAAATGCACCAAAGTATTTACATTGAGGTCAAAAGTAGTGTACACTTAGGGGAAATTTTGGTGCATTTACAGAAATAAGTTCGGGGTCTTGGCATACTGACTGTGTTTTTATGTATAACTTCTCATACAGAGGGCAACTACAGCGTTTCTTCTATAAGTCTCTCTATATGTACAGAATTTTACAGCACCTCCATGCACTGTTTAAAACATAGAAATTACAGATAAATATAGAATTTTTAGATTGAAATATCTGTATATTTAGAAAAATATACATTAGTAAACACAAGAAACCAGGTAGAGAAGTGTACCAGTTCTAAAGTCTCACATGCAGGTACATTTCTGGATTCAGTCATGGTAGATAGCAATGTGGTAGCAGACGTGAGCGGTTTTGTTTCACCATCCACATACGTACATATACACAGACAACTATTTGAGAATTCACTTTCCTAAACTACTTAAATATTTACCTTGTGATACATACCACGTATCTTAAACATTTAGCAGCATCTCCACCTCGCTCAGACACACCTATTGTTATTAACAGTCAACGTAAAAAGTTTTCCTGTTATCTGGAAAATGAATGTTTAGTACAGAATGAGAGACGTGAAATACTAGTTACCTATCCCCTCCCGGAATACTCCAAACAGCCATTATATGAAATGCTTCCCCTTGCTCAAAGCTCGCCCTTCACAGCATCTTTCCCCCAACTGTGCCATGTACAGGTCCCTGTGCAGCCTCTGATCGAGCGTACTACAACAGGCAGAGCCTGTCACCACTGGGTCTATGGCTGAAATGCCATCCTCATTCTGAGACCCTCCAAGAATGCTTTGGTTTAATACAAGTAACTTTTCATTCTAGTCATCCTACCAGGCAGCGATAAACTAAGTAGAATACGTGATGAAAAATAATCCCAAAACATTGAACACTTGTCAATATGGACTCTCAATGTGCACGATTTAACAAACAGATGCAAGGAATGTATTTTTTCCTCTAAACTCGCACGTGACCACCCAGTTAGAACCCGCAGTCACTTTGATAACGGTCCTTGAATGCAACCTTAGCAACCCACTGCCCATTGCTCCAGAGTTGCACCTCTCATTAGCATCTCTATTAACAGCAGCAGAGGGGCAGCCTGGGCTCTGCTGCGCTGACTTCAACCTGCTTCATTGAAAAACACCGTGTGGAGCTCAAGCAAGAGCCAACGTTTTAGGCTTTAGCAAATACATGGCTAGTAGGAGGCTGCTGGCTAGGTAGGCCCTTTTGACAGTACAATTGCCGAGATGGGAGGAGGAGTTGAGAGGTTTTCCTGACTAAACCTTGGTGCCCATGTTTCACGTGACTCAGTTGGCTAAATAAATGTACGAAAAATGATGAAAGAAAGTGATATTTGCAATATGAACTACTACGGTGTGGAAACTGAAGAATCAACTCATTGCATTCTTTAAGGAAGAGTGAGCACAGCCCACTTTTGGCATCACAAATAAGAGTATTTTCTAACTTATAATGAAAAGGCATCATACCCGTCCACGTAGCACAGCGTATTTACAGCATATGCAGGTCTTCTGTTACACAGTATACAAACACAGTTCAGTCACGTTCAGCTTGCAGTGGCAGAAGTAAATCACTGAAATAGTCAAGCAATGGCTCTGCTATCTTTGCTGCTCCATAAAACACTCGATCCATTTCTCAAAGCAGCCTCTGAGCAACAGGATCACAGAACACGTCTCTGGGAAAGGCAAATAAAGGTCTTGTGCTGCTGCCACCCTTAAAAGTCTGCCAAACTTCAACAAAACCAGAGCAAACACATCCTGAAAACTGTAACAACAAAGCGAAGTAGTGGTACAAACTTTCCTTAGAAAATCTCAGATTCTCTCCCAAAGACTGAAACCTCAGTGTTCAGAGCCACGCAGCTGATCTGTGCTTACACAGTTTTGATGAGTGGTTTCCAAACACACTGGGATCTCAAACTGCCCCCCTGCCAAACAGCCAGCTTTACAGGCCTTCTAAAATCACCTGTAGCATGCAGGTGGGGTGCTTCTGGTTCCTTGAGATTCACATTTTTCCTATACTACACCAACAGTTCCTCTTGTGCACACAGCCTTTAAGAGCCCCAGGACCCAACCCTGCTTTACAGTTTATAAGCCTCTTTCCTTCAGAAACGGTTCTGAGGAAGCTGCCTTTCTGACTGCATTCTGTGTCACCCTTTGGTGTTGAAACAGAATTCAGAAGCAAGGTGCCTGTCCCCAGATGGAAGAGAAGTGAAGCAAATAGATGACGTGGGTTTCAACACCTAACCTGATACGTGACGGTGAGTGTTACTATATACAACAGCTGGCGTGGTAACGTGACACGTGATCACAAGAAGAGCTGGTCTTCGTGACAAGCTGTATTTTCATTTTGTCCTTGTCAGGCAGAACTTACATTAGCATAAGTTGTGATCGATGAACCTAATATGAATTACACCGATGAGCCTGCAATAGGGAGAATTGTCACTAACCACAAAAAGAAGTATGTTGTAAAGCAAAAATAGTACAAACAACATTGCTTTTTAGGAGGAAGCTTCCAATCCACAAGCTATCTAATGAAAAATTCAATTAAAAGCACAATGCAAAGAGCACAGAAATACCATTACATCACACTCAAAAGCACAACAGTTGATCACACAAATATTCCAAAAGATAATACAAAACTCAGCTACGTATCACAGGAAATTAAGCCACAGATCACTACATAAATATCAAATAATGCCCTAAGAAAAGAAGATGCTTTTTTTTTCCTTTTTTTTTTTTTTTCCTAAAGCAATGTGTTTTCACAAGCATAAATACAACAGCTCTAACTAACTATTAAGCTTCACTCCAGAAGGCTCCGCGTTACCAGGCTCTCTCTCAGGCTACATCACCACTGTACTGAGCTACCTTGCATACAAGCTTCCCACCATAGGTACTTCAGCCCTACCAGGCTGATGGGTTGGCTCCCCAGAGCAGCCTGCTAAGCAGCTTGCAAGGTATCGCTGCTTGTTATTTTAACAGACACGTGAGGGAACCTACAGAACAGCTGTCTAAATCACGAGACATCAGGAATCCGTGAAACATCAAGAATGCATCGACATTAAGCAGAAAGAAGCCGGAGCAATGGAGCTGTGTTGGTTGTTGCTTTTAGCCTTGAAAATTCTGCTCCCATTAAATTAATACTTTTTAAGGAAAAAAGAAAAAAGAAATTAGTGTTCTTTCCTAATAAGAGCTATAGACTTTTGACCAGTTAAACACTGACATCAACAAATTTTACAAAAATTGTTTCAAGTATCCTCTTTTTAGTCACAGTGAAAATGTAAGACCAAGATGTAAAATGTTGAAGTGAATGACTGAAAGTTTCTTAGATGAAAAAGGCAAAGGTACCAAACCAAAACGTATAAAATGCTTAAACGCATTTCCTTCATGTGATATGAATAGAAAGGTTATCCGTAAAAAGTTAGAAAAATTAAAATAAATTACATATTTAAGTACACTTTCCCTTCAGCATTTTTATAAAAAGTCAGAATAGTGTACTTCTGAATATACAGAGTAAAAATGCGCAGGTGCTGCAGGTTACGGTCGGTATCTACACAACATCCTGTCACGTTAGTTTGTTTGCTGCAGGTGCTTTTATTTGTTACTTAAGCTCATCCTCAGACATCTCAATACACCCAGCTAATTGGGACCCACTGCGGCTCCAGCCTCAGCTTCTCGATAGCAGTCTGTAGCTTCTCAAAGGCTTTGTCCAGGTTGTCGTTGACAATGGTCAGGTCGAAGTAGTGGTTGTAGGCTCTCTGGATCCGGGCGCTCTCATCCACTGTTTTTTTCAGATCAGTGTCCTGTTGGAAGCATTTCAGAAGTTACTAAGAACAAAGGACTTGGCAAGCCCTTACAAATTAAGTACCAGTTCATGACATAGTATAAATGAATACTTAAAGCTTTATACTGTTTTTTTTTTTTTAAAAGGTCTCATTGATAGTAAATCCACAAAACCCTGAAGCCAAAATGCATTGGCAGGGCTGAAAATTTTATGTCAAGTGTCAACAGCGTTAAATATGGCAACCAAATGTTGCACATCTTGCAATTTTTACGGAAGTCGATGAAAGCACAGGAGTGGGGCCTGTGTGCACAACCAACAGGGAATCCTTTTGTGTGCGCAACTGACAACTCAATCAGCATCGTTAATGCTTTAGGAATAACTGGACCCGTTATGTAAATATATTTACACATTTCTGGATTAATCTCTGGAATACCCTGTTGGTTTCAGAGACTACCTTTCAGTTTTCTTGCTCACACAACATCATTCCCACATCTATAAACTACTGCATTATTTTGCTTCTGACACGAGCTGTAAAATGTGCAGGAAATTTATACCCCACCCCGTGAAGCCTCCATGAAATGCTGCCACTCAGCGCT
Organism: Penelope pileata; assembly: GCA_013396635.1. Lineage (NCBI taxonomy): Eukaryota > Metazoa > Chordata > Aves > Galliformes > Cracidae > Penelope > Penelope pileata. The sequence goes on along the minus strand of WBMW01002721.1, from coordinate 210,144 downwards.
TGTTTCATTAGTCCTACGCTCTTAGAAGATTCCTCTCCTCTTTTGCACAAAAACAATTTTTTGTAAGCTGTTAGGAGATTTATTCCCCTGCCGCTATTTAATGTTTTCAAGTGCCAATGCAGTTGTAAATACAAAAGCCAAGACTAAGAAGTATGTGAAGAGCCTTTCCTTCACGGTAAATGGAGGGGACAAGCAAAAGCAGCACCACAAAAGCCAGCATTTTTGCAACGGCCAAGGGAGCTAGGAATAGTGTAGGCAGACAGGATGCTCTCAGCACTTTAAATGCACATTTCTTTTTGGTTTGCTCAGGAAGTTGAAGATGTCCACAGATATGATGCAGAATCTGCACAGATTTATAAAATGCATATTTTAAACGTAACGATCCTCCTTATTATTCATAGGGGAAGTAAAACAAAAACAAGGATGTCCCTTAGGGAATAAAATTTTAGGAAGCACAGGAAATTATTTTTATACTTGTCTGAACAGTTTAATCTTGCCTTCTTGCTTACACAAGGCAGTGTTTGGGGGAAGGAGGAAGCTCAGAGCACCCACAGAGCTATTAGAATTCATAGCAACCAGAGTCCACAACCAGGACAGGGCAGGCTCTCTCCTGCGGCTAACCGGATGGAATCTCACAGTTTCAAAAAAAAAAAAAAGACTAAGAATCCCATATTCACGTAGTGTAAACCCATATTCATTTAGAGTAAATTCACTCACTTCCCATTTTACAGCTTTAAATGCCCCATCAGCACCGTGCAAGATATCACTACTATCTAACTACAGCACCACAGTTGTGAGCTGTCAGCCTGCCATGGCTTCTCTCAGAAGGAGAAAATGTACTGATGTACTGCTGAGCATAGAGAACGAGTTCACTAACTGCTCAGCCTGATCTTTTATTTTATTCTTTTGCTTTGGTCCTGCAGTGGGAAAGTTCCAGCCCATGCCGAACATTCATAATTTGCATGTTGGAGGACACGTCTCATTTGCCTCTGCTGCGTCTCAGAAAAGGAGTCGGGATCTAAGGCATAAAATGTACCACTTCGTTTTACATGACAAATCCAAGGAACTTCAGGGGAGGAGAAGCTATTCAACACTTCCTGGCAGCTCCCAGCCATTTGTGGTGCAGCGTGTGCTGCTGCAGCAGGGGAAATGAAGTCTAGTTGAATTCTGGTTGTTTTGTTTGGCTTTTGTTTGTTTGTTCCGCTTCTGTTTTGTAACCGTCTGCAACGTCTTCCTAAGGATTACAGATTACATTTTTAAAGCACACCTATGTTATAAAGACAAACGTGGAACAAAACTTTTTGGGGGGAGAGGTGGTGAAGTGAACGAAAGGCACTTAAGCAGAAGAACAACTCCTACCATCAAGCATCTGTAACTTGCTGCAAGCAATCAAAGGTGGCACTTCCCAAAGAATACACTGCAAGTAATTCTTGTAATCAACGCTTGTCTGTAAGAGGACTATTTTTAAGGGAGAAGCAATCTGCCTTATACATAGTATTTGATTAACTTCTACTAAGCAATCAGCTAAAATCTTGCCTAACTTTCCTTGAAGACTTTAATTTTAGAAAAAGAAATCCATCTAAAGTTAAGGTTTAAAAAATAAATTAATTGAGAACATCCTGTTCAAAGCAAACTAAATATGAAATAATCTGCTTACAGTGAGAAGTTTGGTAGTAATTCCAGCATCGACCACAGCCTTGTGCATAGCACGCAAAGTCTCCAACTCTGGAGCAGCAATAAACACCACATAGGGCATGAATTCTGAAGTCCTCAGTATTTTCAGGGCCTGGAAACAATAAAAAAGGAAGAAAAAGAAAGTATGAGAATGGCTCGTCAAATGTTCCCGTTACTGAAGGGGCACTGCAAAACTATTCTGTTAAAATGAGCAGAAATATGTGATAGGTGAAGATTCTTAATGCTGCCTTTTGAAATGCTCAACATCATTTTTTCCTTGGCTAAAAAGATGAACTGCTACTCTGCAAGGCTCCCATTTCCATGCAGAATCTAAGTTTTTTTCACCATCTTTCTAACTTATTTCAACAAAGTTCCATAAACACAGAAACCCAGCTGGCAGTGTCATCTTTCAGCCAGGTAAGGAGCCTTCAAATTTAAAGGCACACCTCGTCAACGTTATACTCCTGCTTTTCGAGTGTAACATTTTAAAGGATGTACCTGTGGATTCACATCCAAGATGCAGGTCCTTCCTGTCTGAACAACTTCAAGGATAGAATCTATTTTAGTGCCATAAAGATTTCCTTCATATTCTCCATGCTCTAAGTATCTGCCAGCTTTAATATCCATCTCCATTTCAGCTCGTGACACAAATCTGTATGCTTGTCCGTCCTTTTCATCATCCCTTGGCTTTCGTGAAGTAACTAAACAAAAAATTTTAAATATTGACTGAATGTTAATCTTTTTATATTTGGAATACATGCACAAGACTGGACTGCCTATTGGGGAGATTACAATAGGGAATAATGTGGAATTATACTTGTTCCATATACAGATTCATCAATTATTCTAGCTTACATTCCAGAACTGAGCACAGCCCTTCCCATTGTCTTTATTTCTATTCTTTTCTATACATTGCTTACCCCTAGTCATTTCTTTCCTTTGCATTACTTCTTCAAACCATATAACATGCACTTATGCCATCTTTTTAATTATTCACTGAAAATAATTGTTTAAGCAACTCGGAAATGAAATGGAACTTTAATGCCACAACTGAATGTACATCAAAATCCACCCCACCCCACCTCCAAAAAACACATCACATAGTTTCCTCGCTGTTACTCAGGGTACAATTACCTGAAGTAGCTATAAAGAAAAGTTATGTTAAATGTCAGAACAAGCCCAGCCACAGCAAAAAGAAACAGCGGAGGGCAGCTGATGCTAAGCTAAGAACAAGTTACCCTTTAAAGTGAAGAAAATTCACTGCAGAGAAATTAAAGCCCACACTTAAGTAAAACATTAGCAGCTAGCTTGGATGTTGGCCCACAGTGTACAGCACAGACATTATTTAAACAAGAGAGTGAAAATTAAATTATAAAATAAAATACTAGATTATTACCTCCTCAGCTGTCCTATCACTGTATTACCTGCCCACTATTTGCATTTAATTAGATTTGAACTCTGGAATATATTAAACATAACAGTGAACAGATCCTTTTGGCAATACTGTGACGCAAGCTCCCTCTCCAGTATTTCCTATTGACTTTGTTATTACAGGGAACTCAAGTCTGAGGAGCGACGATCTTCTGGTGCTGTGAGTAATAACAGTATTACTAGAACATCTGGTGCTGTGAGTAATAACAGTATTACTAGAACATCTGATCTTAGACAAGACTCCACAGATAAACTGCAAGTCCAACAATTAATACAAAACTTAAAAAAAAAAAAAAAAAGAAATGGCAGTTTGAAATAAACTTTGGAGAATGAGCTGTGACAGTTCATAGGCAGAGGATGACTTTACAACACAGTTATCCACACTGCAGGAAAAAAAACCAGCTACTTTTGCTGATAGGAACTCAGCCCTAAGGACATGCTTTACCTCTGAGCACCATGGATCCATCTCAGCCATTTCCAAACACACACAAGAAAACATCTTTTGTGAATAACCAGAAGTTTCTTCTAATCCAAGAAACTGAGGCCCATTAAGATTACTGATCATCCTACTGAAAATCTCAATATAATGAGAGAAGAGATGCCATATACAATAAAATACACATTTCATGCACATGATGGTATTGTCCGATGGTTGGAAAAGTTAATTTTTACGCTTTGGAAGAATATTCAGGAGCGCCAAGTAAAAGCATTTTAACATTGTGATTCATTACTTATTTGCAGATACAGTGGTTTAGAGAAATCAGTCATTCTGAGGGCTTTTTAAAAGGGAAAAAAAAATTAGAAGTAACAAAAAGTTTCATACTACTTTGCCAATGTTAAATAATGGGATTTCCAAGGGAAGATTTCAGTAAAGAAAACACTGTGCAATCAACCTTTTTATTAGTTACACATACAGATTGTTAGTGCACTGGCCAGTTTTAATGCTTAGAGATTCAGCAAATTAGGAAAGAGACTGGTTCTCTCTTCACACAGCACAATTCATCTTTAAGACCTGTCCCTCCTCTCCTATTATTGGTTCTACTTAGCAACTGAAAGCAGAAGGGAGCAGACTGGTTTTGAAATTCTGAAGGGCAGGTGGCGAGAGAAGAATAGTAATGCAGCTAGGGTCCTCCCTTCAGTGCTCAAACAGAAGGGGGATAGTTAAAAAAAAACAACAACAAAGATCTTGTTAATGAGCAAAAGCAACTGACTGTAAGAAAGACAAGAAAACCAAAATTTCAGTAAAGGAGGAGGTCATTTTTCTGAAGCTGATAGGGAGAGAAAAATAAAAGATCATGGGCTTGAGGCTGTATGGAATAAAACACCAGATAATCATACAGACCTTAGAGATCACAAACACTTCCATTTTATGGGAAGTTCATGTGTTTCCTTCCCCTACACTTCCAACACTAAAGTAACAATTTACAGTGCCTACGGTGCTTCTACAGATGAAAACTAAACAGACCTGAGAAACTCCACTGACTATTGATTACAGAAGACTTCTAGCAACTTCTAGAATCCCCTCAAGTGACAGCAACTGACACTGAATGAATCTAGCAGATGAGCAGATACTTAAGACAGTTGCAGGTACACATACAAAACCTGATTTTCTGCAGCAGCAGTATTGGTTAATTGGTAGTTGCAAATATTTTAACCATAGTCATAAGCTAGTCCAGTTGTCTGAGAAGACAATGAATGTTTTGTTCTTTCATTTTCCCACTCTACAAAATTTCTATACTCTGAAAAAAATTACTTCTACCATGAATCAATGGGATAAACTTTAGTTATTTTCCAGATAACAAACTCAAAACATGGTATTACAATGGGATTGCTGACAACTTACATGGCACAGTAGTTCCAAACCTAGTAGGATTCAGTACTATAAACCTGTTCTTCAAGCTTCTTCGTCCCACTCCTTGGGCCCCAATTAAGACCAGTGTTTTCCTCTGAAAAGGAGGCATTTTGGCTACTTCCTCATAGATCTGGATTTCATGACGATCAAATTCTACATTGAGAGGAATACAAAAAAAATTGTTAATAGCTAGTCAGCACTTAAAGAAAACTTTAAGAAAACAATACATATATAGTTTATAAACTATATATATAATGAGTTTATAATAAAACTCCTAATAAGGAGTTTATATAGTTTATAAACACTAAATGTGTATATAAATAGTAGCCAGAGGGCTAAGCTCTCTTGATATAAATTCATTTCATATGGAAATACAACATATTCATGAAAATCATAAGGTCAGATTATTGCCTTTACTTCCAAGGAAAAGCTTCTAGAGTGATCAGAATGGGAAAACTGCGAGCAACAATTAGTGAGCTGCCACAGAATCACTGAATGGCTGAATTTGGAACGGACCTCCGGAGATCACCTTGTCCAATCCCCCTGCTCAAGCAGGGCCACCAACAGACACTTATGTCCACATGGCTTTTGAATATCTCCAGGAAGGAAGACTCAGCAACCATTCTGGGCAGCCTGTGCCAGGACACCGTAAAAAAGTCTTTCCTGATGTTCAGAGCCTCCTGTGTTCGTGCCCATTGCCTCTCGTCCTGTCACTGAGCACCACTGAAAAGAGCCTGGCTCTGTCGTCTCTGCACGTTCCCTTCAGGTCTTTCTACATTTTGATGAGACCTCCGTCGTTAGCCTTCTCTTCCCCAGTCTAAACAATCCCAGTTCTGTCAGCATTTTTTCACAGGAGAGATGCTCCACTCTGTTTGACATTTTAGTGGTCTTTCACCGAGCTCTCTTCAACAACCCTACATCTCTCTTGTTCTGGGCAGCCCAGAACTGGACACAGGACCCCAGGTGTGGCCTCACCAGTGCTGAGCAGAGGGGAAGGACCATCTCCCTCAGTCTGCTGGCAAGAAAGTTATAATTTTTTTTCCTCTTTTAACACAAAGCTCCTCTCTGACTTCCACCTATAGAAATGTGTTCTTAGCATCATTGTGCCTCCACTGGTCACAACTGCTTTTAAACCACAAACCTTCCTGATCTACTAAGTGTACAGCCAAATATTTTACAGCAAATCTTTCCACTTTGGATACATCAGGCCATTAGCAAGTTTAAAAGCCTAGAGAACTTTGATTCATATTTAATATTAAGAGATACCTGCATTTCTTGTAGTGAGATACATCATCTTTTTCTTTTTTTTGCTGCTTATTGTTCCACAGAAAGGCCCTAGAAATAAAAATTGAGACAAAAATAATCATTTTTGCTAAATATTTTTTCTGAACATATTTACATTTCTGGTTTCCACGAACATGTGGAAGTTTAGACTAATTACACTTACAAGGGCTATTTTCAAGAAATGATTACCTTCCTTTTTACAACTTCATATATTCTAGGGAAGGAGATTACATCTACTTTCATAATCTTGCAGTGTAGTATGAATAGAACACACACAAAAAAGTAGTTTTTCAAGAAAGTTGGAAAAATCCTACAAAAATCCTTCAAAAACGTTCGATTTATTAACTTTCAATGTACATTATAAAAACATCTTGAATAAAAGAGGTAATTCTTATGGCTTTTCCACCTCACTTCACTTTTCATCAGCAGGTAGTAAAACAGATCCATATATCTATGAAGAGTAAGCATATACTTTAGCCTTTGTCCTTCACTCAAAGCCAAAACCATACATACATAATCATTAGCATTTGGCAATATTCTAAGTATTCTCATATAACAATTTTCTAGCATCTGTGAAGGTAGGAAAAACAAAACAAAAGAAGCCAGAGCAAGATATATTCCTGACATCTCTCAAATCTCACCTGAGTTGTCCCAGTCCCTCCTAACAAAAGCCTTTCTCTTCTCTTCCAGGAACTGGCTAGGAATAAGCCCTGCACTTCCTCCTTCTTTGACATGACTAGCCTGGAAAATAAAAGTACCGTAGGTAACTTGTGAGAAGCATTTTTCTCATGAAATCTTAATGTCTGACTTTTACACTGACAGAATTTCTCAGTGGTGAGTATTGGTACACTTATTAGTGAGACACAGCAAATCCAGATGTGAACGTTGAAGTTCTGTTTTACTGTAACAGTGGCCTGTCGCTGAGCTATTAAAGCTCGGGAAACAAAATAGATACAAGTTTAATTACTGGTTCCCATTCCATTAGCCTGCTATAGCCAGCCATAAACTTTTAGCATAAAATTCCTAAATGGAATTCAGTAGCTACAGCTCTAAAGAGACAAAACACAAGACTATGTAGTACACAGTACATTTATTTTGTATTCTTGAGCTGCTCCAAACGGGTTCCAGTGCAGCTTATTAACAGTCATTTTACAAACTGGGAACACCATTAACACATCTAGTCATGCCTTCAAACTTATGCGCTACATAACTACAGATTTAGATCTTAGTAACTTAAGTATTCTTGGGAGTGGAAGCTTGGCTAAGATTCTCTAAAAAAATCATTTAGTGGCAGGTCCAATTCTCTGCAAACTTAATGCATAGAAACACACAGCTATGAGATGTTACCCTTTTCCACAACCAGTTGGCCTGTCACTTGCTGACAGGAGCTGTTTGCTTTTCACGATGCTATGCTTTTACCTATTAGTGAGTAATTGATTTTTCACAGCTCATGAATTCTCAGTAACAATCTACCATTTCTAGAACGCCCAAGGAAAAACCTAACTTTCTTTCCCAGTGGCATAATCTGCATAGTATTACCTGCAACACACTATCGTATTGGCTTAATGCATTTCATTTTTGCCACTCATTGAGGGCGCTTATGATGTTTATTTTATTTCTCCAGGACTCCCACAAGTTACAACCTGAATAAATTTGAAAAATGATATAGAAGACGGCATGTGAGCTAAATGTCAAACTACTCTGAAGTTTTAGATTAACTTCTGAAACTAACTAACTTGGCAGTAATAAGTTTTCTGCATTCTCTAACATGATAAGCTGTTAATATCTGAAATAGTGCTGAGCACTTGAATTATGAACATGCATGTTACAGCTCACAGACATTGTCCACTAAGGTGACATTAAAAGATACAGCTTCTCCACTCGTCTTCAAATCCACATGGTTAATTTCCCTCTCCCTCCTCCCAGCTCCAAGCACTCAGGAAGGGATCCACTCCTTCCACACCACTGTCAGGGAAGGCTTACCACGGTTAACACTGTCAACCTAAGACTTTATGCTAGAAATTGTCCACTTATTGATTTTGGAATGCCTGGGCTTACGATACGTGAACCAAGACAAACAGTAGTAACAGCAAGAGCACAGTGCTACATACACAATTTATACCACTCAATGTTCACTAGTACTGCAATTGCTAATATTTTGACTTCAGATAGTAAGACCTTGAAACTCGATTACAATGTAAATATTTTTTCTTGTATCTACTGTTAAGTAGAAGTGGTTAATTTCTTAAAGAGTTTATTATTAAGAAAATTAGTGAAGCTCTCTATTTTAAAAATTATTGTTTACCAACCTGCCACCAATTTGGATCTTCCCGATTTACAATCTGAAGAATTTCTCCTTTAGAAAATTTCAACCCTGCTTCTTTGCATGGGATGAGGTTGTCATTATACGGATTATAATCAAAATGACACTTCACAAAAACCTGAAATGTGGAAAAATTTACAATGCTTTAACATTACACAATACATTCTTACTAATTTATCTGCCAAGCTGAAGTAGTGTCTTTACCTACCGTATAAAAGTCTGACACGATCAAATTTGCATTTCAGAAGTGAAATACAAGTTATAGAAAAAAATACTCACAAAGTATTACGCCAGCTGAGAGAATAGAAATAATCTGCGATGCAAACCTTAAGTGAAGGAGCTTCATGACAAAAATAAAAAGCCAATTGCTCTATTGGGCAACGTATTCATGTTTGCACTGCAGTGTATCCAACTTAATTTGTAATCCAACTTTAAGTTACTTAAAAATACATACATTTCTCAGAATGCAAACACTGTCCTCAAGGTTTGCGTAATCCTAAGAATTAAGTTTGCCAAGAACTCAAGGTTTTAAGACAAAGAAGATGAGCAAGATAAGCTGAATGTAAGCAAAATCTATGATATCCATGCACATTAAGATCCGCTACCTGAAGGAGTCTTACAAGATGTTCCAAATGCAACAGTTTAGAGCAACAAATTACTTCTGCAATGGAGAAGCTGACAGTCTACAGCAACAACAAAAGGATAAGGAACAGCCACCATCCAAGTTCCTTCCTAAAGTTGACAAATTCAAGCTCATCTGTTAAATTCAATAGGTTTCTGAATTCTATGAAACATTACCCGGGTGTGGATCATGTTAAAGACACAGGCACTTCACTCAGGTTTAGTGTGATTGTGGCTAGGTCATCAGAGGTCACTGGATGTCAAAGAAACAGGTTTGGAAGTATCCAAAGCTTATCAATCTAAGATAATAATAATTTTTTAAGCAGACTTATGTGTTACCTCAATATACTGAATGATCCCATGTCCAACATGTACTTAAAAGTGATTACAGACATCTACATTTTATCCTTTCTCGTAGCGTTAAATACATACCCCCAAAAAATCAAAATATTCCTGACCTTAAAATAATTTTACTCAGCAAAGTACCAAGCGGAAGTTCTTTTGACAGAATTGTTAGGAATGTGCTCCTGACCTGCTGAGGAATAACCGTGTCTCTGTAGCTGGGAAGAATCTTCAGAGTGACGCTGCCACTAATATTTTTCAGCAGTTCCTGCAATTCTTTTGGATTGTTTCCAACCTCATGGCCATTCACCTCTTTAATAATGTCACCTACGTGCAGAAGACCTTGTCGATCTATCATTCCGCCATGGAGAATTCGTGCTATTACCAGATCGTTGTTCTCCACTCTAAATGTAACGCCCTGAAAGAGGTATGTGACACCTAGCTTACCATCGTTTGAATTTCAATTTCATTTCATCATCATAAGCAAAAACACACAGCTAAATATACATCATCTCCCCCAGTGAAAACAGACAGTAATACAATGCAAGAGTCAAGTACGCAGGTGTCAAGAGACACAAAAGTGCTTTCAGACAAGGTTTTCCTTGTTCTTGATTGCATACAGCCCTGGCATTTTGCATCAAGACCAAACAGGTGTTGTGTTATATGCTAGCAGATAATTCTGCCTAGTGACTACCTGTTCACTATGCCATCATTTCCTAAAGAGAACAGGATGGAGAACGCACAAACATCTTCCTATTTCAACCTCTCAGTATTGATCCTATCACTCATTAAATTACACAATATAATAACGGTAAGAATTAAAACTTAATACAAGAAATTAGGCACATGCAAATGCTTCCACTCACACTTCAAATTGAAGATTTATTCATCTTCAATCACTCACCAGAGGCTCTCCTGCTCTTTTGTGAATTCCAAGTATACGAATAGCATCCACTGGAACAATCTGGTTGTTCACTGAAGAATTATTGACTTCTGGGCTAGACGGAGGGGAATCGTAACATTTTGAAGCCACAATATCGTGTGCTTCCAAGAGTGACTGCAAGGGAACAGAAAAAGCCTTTTATAAAAATCATGAAATAACCATTTTTTAAGAGGGTTTAGTGCTGAATAACCACTGAAACTGACCTTTTGGGAATCTGACTTTAAAGTTTATTTCATATGGTACACAGCAAAAAAACATTTTCATGTTTGTATGAAATAGAAATACTCACATGGCCTGCTAACCCTACTGACTTGGCAAATATCTTCTCTTTTGTAAAGACAAATGCTTCTTCTTAAGGAAACATAGGAGAAATGTAATGTATTTGGGAAGAATGTATGAAGTTACAGAGAAGAAGATGGAAAAAGGAGTATCTACAACAGAGCTTCACCAAATGAAACAGTATCCAAGCAAACGGTTAAAGTAAACAAGCAAGTGGCTGCAAAAAGATGAAGATAACTCATTAGATACTTGTGTTCAATATAATAAAGTCTTCCTCCACAGTAATTTGGAAGTAACTGTAAATTAAAGACAATTGTATGTAATGAAGATTTCTAGCAATCTGCAGAAAGAGTACTTTCTGCTTGCATAAAACCAATGCATAACTAGCACCAAATGAATCCAAGTTGACAGAATTCACTTTTTTGAAAACAAGAGCTTAGATCTTTAATGGACCAAAAGGAGGAGATCCAAACAAATATAATCATATTTGGAAGATAATGAAATTCAAGTTTGATTTTCTTGTAGAGGGGTACTTCAAGATTTAAACAAAAGATATGTAAGGTATTATGTATGGGCAAAACACGATAAAACTTGTGAATTGGATGGCAGAGACTTTCCATCTTGAAGAGGAAAAATAACACGCTAAAACCACCACATACTGTAGTTCAAAATAAAGTGCCCTGTGACGCACAGTCTCTCTGGCACATACAGCAGGAGGAAAACAAGCAAGCAGAAGAGGTGGCTGTTAGGTCTACCTTACCTTAAACAACATAACCAGCTTTGTCTCAAACACTGACCTGATGAGATATGATCATAAGTTGGCTTACTGACTGGTGTCCAACAAGTAGCTAGAGAAGTCACAGAGAACAGGACATCACAGGGACTATCAGTGGTAGTGACACACACATGCCAGAGGAAATCAGCAAACAGTACTAGAAAATGGAGTGGGTGGACAGGCCTTTGAATTTAGCAATTTTGCAATGCAGCCTGCTCCATTCTTCTGGAAGTAACCTCTAACTTAGAAGTTGTACAATTATGTTAATGTAGTGCTAAGCTCAAGAGAGAAACCCTCAAAGTGTCATTTTTGAACAGACATTTTAAACTCTTCACTACAAAGTGACCCTGCTGATTTTTTAACTTGAGATTAGAAGGAGCTACTGTTTCACCGATTCTGCCCCTGCCATTAACGCTGTAAAGACAGCTGCTTATCATGGCTGTTCTGACATCGTAGACATAAACCAAATCAAATGAAATAGGAAAAACAAACATTTATTTAAATCAAGCAGCTGTCAGATGGTAGCAATTTTTAATTCTTCATCATCCAAGATGCATCTAATCCAGAAAACAGAACAGATCTCTGTTCAAAGTTGGTGAGCAAATTTTTTTATTTTTATTTTTACCTTTTTGCATTTCCAAAATGAAACCATCTAATACCAGCTATGTCTTTTGACACATTACTGCAGACAAAACCAAGTAGATGTGCCTGTATGATACTTCTAATTTTCTCTTTTGTCACACGCTGGAAAACAATTGTTCCCAGAATTGCTGGCCACAAACCACTCAGTTCCTCATGCAGCTCACACATGAGCATGCTTGTGCAACTCACTGCACTTAACAGTTATCTAACATGGATTATAATCTGATCTACAGCCAATAAAAGACTATTAAGCAAATGGTGCCATCCTTTTCAAATTAACATGCTCTGTAACACTCTTTAGCTCTTAAAAACTCATCTCATTATTCACATTCTGATCCTATTTACTCACTCAGTTTCATGGACAAGCATGAATTCTTTCAACTGCTACTTAACCATCTGTCAATCACAAAATCTTTTTCCTGCTATTTCCATGATGGCTGAGTCACAGAAGGACCATCAGGGGCTATAAATTGCTGCCCATAATTATAAAATGATTTCTTTGAGACAAGAAATTTATCAGTTTTCAAAACAAAACCAAACAAAACCAAAAAAACAACTCCACAAAGTTAATTTACTACATTCCCAACTCTCACTTCCGGAACACAAGAATACCTATCACGTTTAAAGGACTGTTTCCATCCAGGTGGGTCATGGCACATAGTCCTGAAGAACACTTAAAAAAGCGAGCTGGCAACAGAAGCCAAGTAAATATATCCATTGTAAATATATCCATTTTACACTGATCAGAGTTACCCTCTTATTTCAGTAGTATGGCTGAGCGACTGGAGAAACACAGTTACGTGGATTTCACTTTTTTCCTTCCAACTGTATCTGAAAAAGTGATATCCTCTGCTCCTGAAACTACAAAGCCCCCCTGAAATCTGACTTTCCCATACTGGTGACAGAAAGCCACTAGCAAAGTCTGCAAAACAACATGGACTGAGTAGTCTGCAGCCATAAATCATTCAAATTCTCCCACAAATGGCAAACAGAACTAGCTAACTACCCAAGGCTGCATAACTGTAGAAAGGTTCTCGAGGAAATAATAGCAATGCTCCGGGAATAAGGCATTGAGAAGAACTCTCTGCACTCCACAAGAGACTCAGCACACAGTCCTGTGGCAGACAGTATGGCTTTATGCAAGAGACTGTCATAAAGTAATCCATAAAAACATAGTTCAAAATTCTGCAAACAAAAGTAACATTAAGGATCCAAGGCCATTTTCAGTGTTGAAAACTTGGTTTTGAAACCTCTCAAAAACCTCCTAGCGTGATCTATGCAGGTTATGAAGCACTGCCTGCTCTGTATGATAACTATTTCCTCAGCTATTTATGTTCCAATAGAGCAGTCAAATTTCAAACTGGCCAGGGGGTGAGGTAGAAGGGATACACAAGAGCAGAGCTCTATAGTCTCAAATTCAGGACTCCTTTCCTGACGCTACAGACCTCAGAAGTACTTACAACCTCCCCCTTCCACTTTTATGCAGTAAATATGAGCTCACTTTCTCTGATAACACCGTTTGAAAATTAGAACATAATCAATGGAGCACTGACCGCTAATAATACACGTGAAAAAGAAAAGAAAATTTTAAAGACTGTTTTGATATGGTAAGGAAATAGTTTAAGATCTTAGAGAAATCAGGGGGACTGGTAAGGAGACACGAGTATCAGACTATAAATTACGAGCAGGCTAGGAGGCAGCCTGAGATCACTTTTCTAACTAAAACATTTTTTAAGGTATGATTAGCCATTATAAAGTTAACTATTAGAAGAACAAACTACCTGCTTTTAAGATGAAGAATTTTATTGCCAACAGAATTTACTATTATGTGCAGTTTGCATAATTCTTGGGAAGGTGAAAGTAACTGGATGAGCCTTTCCATAAACAGCAGAAGTGATTTTTCTGAATGTTTAACAACTCCAACAGCGCAATATTTCCAACTACTCCCTTTCCTCAAGGCAAATTCTCTCACCACCTCTGCTCTCCAGCTACTGTCAAGACTTGCTATAATTTTTCTGTCCAGTGCGTGGCTCTTTGGTGTGATGGCAAACCATCATTCCTGTGAAACTCAAAAGAGCTTAGTATTTTCCACACTTTGACCCCTGAAAAATCTAGTTAAAATGAGTCAAAGGGGTAAAAAGTAGAAGGGAGGAAAAAAACAAAATGAATAGAAATAGTCCCTACCTAATGCAATTGTAAAAAAAAAGTTCTACAGTTCGGTATTTTCAGCAGTATATGATGTATTTTAATAAGCTACCGCACCAAATACTTGTATGCCATATTTGATACTAGTATGCCAAGGCAAGTTACAACTGCAAGATGATGCTGTGATTAAGGGGTACCATTCATCTGCAAAACAAGGAATCAGTTTCTAAAACAGTTACGTAATAGTATCCACGAAACTTTAAGAGAGCTATGTTCTTCCTGATGGTTTGTTGCACAAATTTACTGAACTGGAGACAGGATGCAAATTACATTTTCTGTAATTACAAATCACATTGAATTTTTTCTTTCTTGCAGGTCCCATCTTGCAGGATTTGGAATATGTCTCCCTGGAACAAATGAGGCAGAAAGGATAGCACTTACTTCCAGAATAATTAGTTAATTTTCTGTTTCCTCTTCAGATAGAGAGAGACATAGAGCCTCTCCAAGCCTTAAAAAGAATATTGTATCCACATTCTGTTCCAAAAATTTTCCTAGAAGTTCTTCTGGAGAGGTCACGACTATGATATCAATTAAATTAAAACACTTTCTTGAAATACTGCAACTTTGTCCTCAGTTGAATCACATCAAATCTATTTTTAAAAAGTAACAAGCTAGCTGTTTTTTGTCTGTATGCAGCAGCCAAAGCTGCTTATTGTTTCTGCAAATGAGATTAAGTGGCTCACAATAGCACTTGGAAAACGAAAAATACAAGTTTGCGATGTTACATATGTACCTATATATTTTAAGTGAATTCAGTAATTCTGAACTCAGTAACTTCTAACAGAGTGAATGATAGTTTAGTTCTCAAAAGGCAGCATTTAACAATCTTAATGATTAAGTAGTATTTTCTCTTCTTTTCGCTTCCTATCTGATTCTTTGTGTACCATCCAGGCTTTGCAGTAAGCAAAGTATGGAGCCCTAAAAACAGCTTATTTCTCTTACATACCCACGACTCACCCAATGGAATAGTGTAAGAAGGAACATGCAATCTTGTTTATGGCATGCAGTAAACATGACATGAATTTTTAAAAAGGGTTCCAGAAAAGAATCAAACAGTATAACAATAAGTCTGATATTGATACTGAATAAACGAGACGTCCCTGTAAAAAAGAAAAAAAAGAAAAAAAAACACCACGCCAGAATGATTGAAATATTTTAACTCATATACCAAAAAATGTTTCTATGACTCTATTACCTGTCTGCCAAAACAAGCACATCTATAGTGTGGAAAAAAGTTTCCTTATGTTCTTATATAGGATATCTATATAGCAAACTACCAAAGCCAGTTGAAGCCTGCCTAGAAAGCCCAGAATTCACTGAGGATCGACAAATCCTAATCTTTAAGGGCCAACAGGGAAGTTGATAATAGATTGGCAGCAAAGGGAAAACACCTTTTGACAAGTATATGTCAAAGTTTCATTTATGTTAAGTAGAACAGCAAGAGATGTACAGTTGCAACTTAAGCTCGGTGTAGATCACATGGCATAAGAGAATCAAGTTTATTCTCTCTGCAAACTGTACATCTTACACGAGTATGAATGCAAAAGGCTGAACCAAAGTGCAGAACTGTATGAGGAACTGAGATCACGTGGAAAAGCCAAGGATAAAGCCATTGAGTAATCTTCAGTGTGCATATAGAAACTACGTTTGTCCAAAACTTACAACAGAAACAATTCCATGAATGAAGGTGTACTTGAGGTGATATCAAAGACTAAAATCATGCTTGTTCTTAACTCCACATGACTACTTCTTTACTCTGCATTCAGAGTAAAATCCTACATTCAAGTTGCCAACAGTTCCATTTCTGTTTCATTGTTATACTTAGATCCATATGTGAACAGTAATACTGGGGGTAATAGAGAGTAAAAAGATGGCACCTGAAAATGAGGCTCCTTGAGTATTCCAACCAATTCTGCAATGTTTTCATCTTTATTTATTAAGGGACTGATGTCTTCAAGAATTTCATTCACCAGCTCCAGGTTGTTGTCACTGACAGCCTCAAGTTTGGAATCTTCTAGTCTCTCATGAGCCTATAAGATAAAATAATTATATAAGACTATAATGAAAGGAATTTTCAAGTAAATAGTACTTCCAATTTATAAACCATTTAATTAATTTCTTGGTGCATCCTTCAGCAGGAAAACAGGAACAATTACACATAGTCTAATCTGTGCATTTTGTCTGCTGCTGAAGGATTTTGTGTCCTAAACTATGTGATACAACAAACTTTATAAGCAGCACCTGTCAGATGTGCTTGCACGTTCACATTTCCTATACATTGGGACCTCTATACAACCTCTATACATTCATCAAATAGCCCTCTCTGAACAGTATCAAGCCTCAGACCTTTTCTGCTTTACAACCCCGTACAAGTACACCTTCCAGAACAATGAAGGAACTATGGAATCTGTTTGGAAAAACATAAGGCTCACGTTTGAGAAGCATTTACCTGAGACTCCTCCAAGTCAACTATCTTTGGGTGGCAAATTCTAAAGGAAAGCCTGCATAATTAAAGAGAATTCTGAAAACCAGTCTGCAGTAAAGGAGGCTAACTATGCTGGGGGCTGAATTAGCAACAGTGCTGCCAGTGGACTGAGGGAGGTGATCCTTCTCTTCTACTCAGTGCTGATGAGGCCACACCTGGAGTCCTGTGTCCAGCTTCGGGGTGCCCAGAACAAGAGAGATGTAGAGTTATTTGGAGGGAGCTCAGTGAAATGCCACTAAAATGTCAAACAGAATGGAGCATCTCTCTCATGAAGAAAGGCTGAGAGAGCTGTGAATGTTCAGCCTGGAAAAGAGAAGGCTTAAGGAGGAAGGCCTCATCAATGTGCAGAAACACCTGAAAGGAGAATGCTAAGAAGATGGAATCAAGCTCTTCCCATTGGTGCTCACTCATAAGATAAGAGGCAATGGGTGCAAACTGAAACACAGGAGGTTCTGTCTGAACATTAGGAAGTACATTTTACAGTGTGGGTGCCACAGGCTGCCTAGAATGGCTGTGGAGTCTTATTCCTTGGAGATCTTCAAAAGACATCTGGACATGATCCTGGACAAGCAGCTGTAGGTGGCCCTGCTTGAGCAGGGGGCTTGGACCAGACGACCTCCAGAGGTCTCATCCAACCTCAACCATTCTGTGACTATGATTACTTTCCATCTCCTTCTAGAGCTATTGCTGCAGACATAATCTTTTCCTAAACACTGCTGGTACTTAAATTCATTGAGATGGAGGAGCTTTGAGCTGCAAGAGAAACACCTCATAAATCCAAACGCTTTGCTTATTTATTACAGGCAGCTCTGTATCATAACATTAGGGAATAAGGGGAGGACAAAAATAGCTAAGATTCTCAACACACTCTGAACTAAGAGTTATTTACAACACTGTAGCAAACAAAGAAAGAACAATTCCTGTGGCAGGGAAAACTAAAAAGTAACAGGGTATGGGACTAGGAATAGGTTCAGCTGCACTTCTAGTTCCAGGAGCTCCTTACCTCTGGTTCTAGGAGTTTAGAAGGCAAGGGGGTCCACTCTGAACCTTGTGACTCAACAGAAGGACCTCCTGGACAACTGTGTTTAACCCTATTCTCTATGAAGTAAATAATTAAATGCACCTTGCCATCTCAAACCTTAAGTCACTGTGTTATTTAAACCACTATTTTAAATCAATGCATATATTGCTGCTTCTCTCTTACAAGTGAAGTGTTCTATCTGCAACTAACAGTTAAACAGAAGTGAATTCTTGAACGAATTCTTATGAGATGTTTTCCTTTCCAGATTTTTGTAGAGCAAAATCTGTGCACAATGATCCTTTAGCTTCACGGACTTACTTCCTGGCTGCCCAGAGGGCATCACTTCCAATGTCTATTCATATTAAAGAGACAGCTATATCTCAGTTAACTGTTTTTTCTCACATAAGGAACTTATTTTTATGAAGAATAAGGAAGAACGTATGATATTGACTGCACTTTCTTATAAGCTAAGCTACACTTTAATCTCAGGGTCTAAAGAATTTTTGTAAACATCACCTTACACACTTATAAATGGATACTACCATCCATGAATAAAACAGCTGCATTATGCAAGACCACAACTAAAGATAGTCCATATCTGACTGCTACCAATCTAAGGTCCAACTATTACTCTGATATCTAGGAACAGGCTCGGAGAGAATATTTCATTGGGTTGATCAGAAAGTCATTCTGAGCCAAAGACAAAAAGAAGAGTTGTTCATGCTATAGGCGAAAGAAGGTTATTGCTCTCACTTTTAATCTTTGGAAAAAATGCTAAAAGATGGAATGCATATGGGTTTTGCACACAACGGTGGTCACAAGACTATCAAAACCAACTAACTCCAATTTCAAGTATTTTGATATTCTCTTCATAAATACTTTTAACACATTACTTCTGGAGTCTCTGAATTTTACTTCTTCCTCTAGATCTTCCACATATCAATAAATCAGCTTGCACAGAAATTGTACAAAATATGCTATACCTGTTTCCAAGGACACCTTCAAGCCCTTTTACATGACATACCACACATAAAAAACACAGCTGATACCACAATCCACATTCAGTGTTCATATAACAGTAACAGTTGTAGTACTCCCAGATTCTACTCAGAGCAGGAAGGTGAAATACCTTAGCAAGTGATCTTACAATAGGGTTTTCCATTATTCCTTTGAGAAAAATCAGGTCTATTTCTTCAGCGCCTGTCGATGTTGGCAGATCAGTAAGGTTATCCAGTACCTGCTGCATGGCTGCTGACGAGAGAAAAAAGAAAACAAAAGAACAACACTAAGTACTGACCAAAATAGCTTTGGATAAATACCAAAAACTCCAGAAAACACCATAGTATTAGAACTAGAGATTTTAAACAGCTAACTATGTCTACTGAGAGCAAGTGGACAGAATGGAAAAAAGAACTGCTTTTTCCATTTTATTTGGAAGTTGGAAATAAGTTAGTTATCCAAATCCTTATCTCTTGGCAATACTTGTTTCCATTCATAACCTCCAGTTCTGACTTACTGCACTCTGGCACTAAGTGTAAGCGGTACAGATGCTAGCATCCAGCTGGCTCCACATCAGAAAGTGTATCTTAGAATTTGAAACGTGCTGTATCTGCATGGTACCATCAGCGGAGATATTCCTGGCCATCTACAAACTCATAGAGAGAACTACACAGCTTAGGCTGAAAGGGTACAATGGTGCTCAAGAAAAACCCAGTAAATCCTACCACCCCTGCCATCTTGTCTCCCAATGCCATTTATGATGTGAATGATGAGAATTTATTGCACAACTGTGTCCTTCAACCCTTGCATTTAAGACAAAATTGAACAAAATAGATCTTTTATGTTTGACAGCAGGTTCAGTACATTCATACGCTGCAGAGCTTGTGCGCATTTGAGTGTGTGCGTAGTAGGCCTTTGCAGGCACCTCCTAGGCTAGCTTCAAGCTTGCAGAGATGAGCATGTGCAAACTCAGGCTCAGCACAAAAAGAGACACCACTGAAAAAAGTTAGGATGTCCTTCACAAGGTAAATGATCATTTTTTTCATCTTTTCCAACACATGATTAAATATACTCATCTTGTTAATATTATCTTAGTAGTGAAAAACCTATACTGCTCTTGTTTTTAACAATACGTTGTCAAACTCTTGCAGAGCTATGTTTGCATGCTCAGACATATATATAGCCTCACTAAAAAAATCTTCTGTCGAGATCCCCAACAAGCTAAAAAGTATCAGAAAAAAATGCTGTGTACTGCAGTACTCTGCATGCTGCATAGCAGCATACATCAAGATAATCGGAAAGCCTATATGCCCCTTCTCCCACACAAGAATTTACCCTTAACTTTCCTCATTGCTTCATAATGAAAGTTATTATGAAACACAGCAAGTAAGAGAACAAACAGCATTTCTCAACACCTACTTTCCAATTTGAATGCTTCCTAGAAAATTCCATTCCAAGAAAATATTTTCTGGCTGTTCTTTCTCTCAAGTGGAACTGACTTTTCAACAATCAAATCATCTTGTACGGCACATTTTAACTACAGCAGTGAATGTCAAGAGACTTTAGCTTTTAAACGTTGTAATTGCACTTCTGACTTCCAAAAAGTGAATCCTCTGTGAAACCACGAGCAGGAAGGAAACACCTGTTTTGCACAGATTTTGAAACAATACTACTTCTAAATTTTTAATACACAAAGTGCTGTTAGCAATCACACATTGGATATAGTCACCAAACCAACCTGGAAATAGTCCCCATCTTCCTCAGACTAAGTATGTCCTAGATCTTGACGAGCTCAGCTACAGATGCATAAAACATTCCTTAGACATCTCCATGTCAATAAACTGCTTCCTATGTAACCCTTTCAGAATTCAGCCTATCTTAAATGATCACATTTAAAATTAACATCTCTAAAACCTCTATCATCCAAGAGAAGCTGTTGAGAGCAACATCAAAGCTTCACAAGAATGACTTTCAAGGTTCGTGCAGGGTATTTTCAAATGAATATTACATTTAATAAAGGTCTCACAAATTCTGTCACCAAAGCTGCCAAAACATACTTAAGTGTTCTTAGAAAGCAGCAAACACCCTTATCAAAAAATTCACAGAAGCAGACTTGCATCCCAGGTGACCAAAACCCAAAACATTGCTGTGCATCTGATGGTTGCCTTCTCTCACTGCAAAGCCCTCAAGCTTTCTAATGGTGAGAGTTGTATTAGCTATAATAGCATTTCCTCAATATTAGGAAGAAAAAAGTAAACACAGATGTACATAAGTCAGGATAAAGCACCCTGGATTGATCCTCAGGTTTAAACACGACATAGGACTATTGCCTTAACATAGCTAGCTCCTCATCTTAAAAGAAAGATCTAAATAGTTGAATATAAAAAATAATACTGTTAAATACCTCTTTTTTTTTAAGCCAGCTATAAGATAAAGCAAAAATTGAGTGTCAGAAAAAGTTTTAAGAAGCTTCAATAGAGATTTTGCACCTGTTATCTACTACCTACTAAGAAAATACAAGTTTCTGTATGGTTAGCTCTTCACTGCTTAATATTCACCTGGCAAATAAATAAATAAATAAATAAATTTCAAAACATGACCAAATGCTGTTTTTCCAAAAGTCATCAAGAGTATCTCCCAACAGGAATTATATTAGCTGGTGTACAACAAAAAACGGAGGGCAACAGTACATGGAGACTGCAGACAAGCTTTTTGTGATGGTCTAGGATAAACACTTTAACCTCCCCTTTTTAAGTTTTTTATGCAATTCATGGGCCAACTTCAAATGTAGTTCCCATTCAAAGTGAAATGATAACATTTGCTCACACATGAAAATAGCTTTGAAAGCTTAAGCAACACATTTACCTACGTATGCCTCAGATGTTCATACATGTACTTTCAAATGATTTGATATATCAAGAGTCAATTTAGTTGGGGGGAGGAGGGGAAAGGGAAGGACACTGATAAATGTCCCCTTTTTACATATTCATCAGCCTTTTGTTAATTGTTGATTCATTTCTAGGAAAAAGTCTTATTAAACTACAATCAGCAGCAGATACGTTGTTTCCAAGGTTAATTATAATGATCTTTCAGAGCAATGTAGATACACATGGAATTTCAAGCAGCAGTCTCAACTGACACTTGAGTTCTTACAGAAAAGTATCTTACCAGGAATGAAAGCTGGAGACATCAGTACTCAGAAACGAAGTTCCAGTTAAAACATCAGGTCTACCCAGCAAGAAATAGGTGGAACTAAGGAATCTAGAGATCAGCAAATCTAAATATCCTAGCAAACACTGCTTTTGAGCCTCCCATCTCTTCTCATGTGGTATATCTACCCTTGAGATGTTGATACAGGTTACTTGCTTGGGGAGATGGCAAAGGGAGAGGGGAAAAGATGAGTGGAACTTAGACGTAAAGTCAGGCATACAAGAACTAAGAACTGAAGGGAACAACTACATAGCCTGGTAAGTCGTCAAACTGCATAAGCCAAGATCTCAGAAGTGCTCCATGCAGTTGAATACTTTGGTGTCCAATAAAAAGGAAATGTCTGCTTTTCCTTCAGGAGAAATATTAACCACCTTGCCTTGCCTCTCTCATCCCATCTTTTAGAGGAAACTAGTAAGAACCTACTAACTTTAGGAGCCCTACTATTTATCTCCTTCTCCCCCCAGACACATGCCTTTTTGTATATTCAAAGAACCACCCGGGCAAAACTCCAAATTTCATCACAACGAAGGATCTGCTTTTGTGAGGACAACAGGTAACAAGCACAGTTTAAGAAACCAGCTAGGACCTAATACAGACCGTACAAGAAACACACCTTGACAATAGCCTCCAGACAGAGCAGTAGGAACTGAGCAGCAGGAAGAGGCTTCCAGTTGAGACAAGGTGCTGAAATGAAGGGACTCTCAGGAAGAAGTGCCAACAGAACAGAGTCTGAGATAGGACTCGACTCCCAGGAGAAAAAGAGATTACGATGGGACACTCTTCACTCCAGCCCCTGCCTTGGTGACAGGGAAGATACACACACAAAACTAATTTCCACAATCAATTTTCAAAGAACATCTTCACAAACACAGAAGGTTTAAAGCCTCAAGCAAGACTCAGCAGGAGTGTACTACTCTGCCGTGTACATGCACTGAACAATTTAATCCTACTGTGCACATGACTCCAAACTCAGAGAAGCTAGTTTGTCCTTTGAACCCCATATCAAAAAGGGAAAGGGAGATACAGGGAGAAGTCATGTTAATTGATCTTTATAGTAATTACCGTGCATCCTGAGGCCTAAGAATACAGAAATTCCACTTATTAATACAAAAATTTACTAATCAGAATTAACTTTTCCTAAATTCACGTACAGCTCTTCGGATAACCAGACAGATGCTTCAGTGGTTTAATCTACATACTGTACCTTACAACAATAAATGAAGATCAAACAGAAGTAAAAGATACGACAGATTTTTTCCTGTACTTGTACAAAAAAAAGATTTTCAACAAGTTCTCAACTGCGACTCTTCCATCAAATTTGATTTTACTTTTTCTTTCAGTGCCTAATTCTTGTCTAGATTAATTCTAAGTAGAGGAAAGAGGAAGCATACATTTAAATAAATTTTCCAGATTTGCAGACAGAAGACAAAAGTGTCACTCACTGGGGAAAATGAAAGCTTTCCAGAGTGAATACCCGGCACAGATTTTTTCACTTATTTTGTTATTCTCCAAGCTTACAAATGAACAGGGAATTAAATGAAAATTGTGTAATACATTTAAATAAACTTATTCACATTTATTTTCACATGACCCACTCATTTGGATAGGGAGGTATGATAAATACCTCAAGGACTACTGGTGAAGCTGGTGCTTCACATGAAATCTGGAAAGTTAGAATAAATCCTTGCCACATACACAAAGCTTGGAAACAATTTCTTGTGTGACTGACAATCTTTTCAAGAGGGATATATCCAAGAGAAAAGTTTCACAAGACACCCAATGTGCACAGGGAAAAAAAAAAAAAAAAAAAAAAAAAGGTTATTTGGGTATATTGAATTAATCACTTCTCTCTCCATTTACAAATTAAAACACATTTTGCAGCCTATGCCTGAGAAGAGGAATACCTCTGAACATGCTAACATTTTGAAGTAGCACAAACAAGCTCATTCACAACCAGACTATTCACAAAGAATATATGAAACATTAACCAGAAACAGAGGGCTCTGTCAGGGTAAGGTTCAGAAACTAGGGTAAGATAAAAATCTCTGGGAAAGCGCTGTGCAGGGAGCGCACAGAGCATGTGTTTGCACTGCCACAGCCAGCAACTGAATACACCAAGCAGAGATCATAGTTAGAAATACCAATAGACAAGAGCTACGAAAAGAACATACAACTGCAGCTTGGTCTCTCTGCCACGCTACAAATCAGTTACACAATCCCACGCAAAGTATGCCTGTGTTGTTACTGCAGTAGGGCACAACGATACTTGGGCTCTCAAGCATCCAGGAACCAGCACCCGCACCAGTGTGAGGGGCTGCCTGGGCTGCCTGACAAATAACTGCCAGGCAGGGAGCGCTGGGCTAATGCAGCTGCAGTCCTCCTGATAACCTACTTAAGCACCTCTGGGCAGCACTCCACTGTAACACCATGCAGGCACATTTTCTAAGCAGGACCCCTTCCTTGTTCAGTAAATAGAGTGGACCTCCTCTCGAAACACAGCCAGATTGTTTAATTAAGGAAGCTGCTGCCTGCAGCATGCATACCTCATTGACTGCAGAGTCAGAGAAATGAATAGCATATCTGGCAGTGAATTAGGAAAAGAAGGAACAGTCTAATTGATAAGACCGAACGCTCCTCTGGAAATTCATATTCTACTCAATGAATTTTTGCATGTTGAAAAGAAATAACATAGATGACTAGAAATGTTTTCTATTTTTTTTTAAATTAATTTTCTCCACATCTCCAGACAAGCAGAGACTGAGCTATTTTAGCCTAGCTATAAATAGAAGCTCAAGCAGTCCATACCCTTATCAAACCCAGCTCAAGTATATCTTACTTGCCCATTTTTTGTTATGACTCTTACAGTCACAACTGATGGGGGAAAAGTAAACCACATTTCGCCATCCTAAATGCTACAGCCCTATTTCTTTCAGGCTATTCAGTTTATCTACAAAATGAAGCACACATTTTTTGATGAACAGATGGACCTCACAGCTGCATCTTCTGTAGAAGAGCACTATTTCAAAATTATTTCAGTAAAGATAAAAAGGGAACAGACACAGCATCACACCTCCAAAAACAGCAGAATGAGAAGGCCATGTTTTACTTGCAGAGAAATACCATGACCAACAACAAGATATTGCAATAGATACACTGAAATACAGTACTGAGGAAACTGTGTTGGACTTGAAGAGCTGTAAAGAAACAATCTCAATTGTAAAGTACAAAGGCAACTGGCTTAACTTGATGTTTGCTAAGGCTGATGCGTTGCTGATACGCCTACACAGGTGTTTAAAAGATAAGATCAAATAACATTTACTAAAGAAAGAGTGATGCAGGATTCAGACATATGATGAGGAACTGAGGAGCTCACACACAAATATGCTGAAGATGTCTTTTCTGACAGACAAGGGCATTTCATATAACGGTTTACATTGAACAAGTCTAACCCCACAGCTGAAAATCCTTTGCAGCAAAAAAGAAGTGGAAGGAAATCAGGTGATGCATCGGCCAGAGCCATCAAACTCATTTTCTTCTTCATTGTGGCATTTTTGCCACACTGGAAGAGGCGGGAAGGCTTAGGATAGCTTCTGAAAGGTTCAGGAGATGCAATTATTTAAGAAGAGAATTCACTTCTCTCATTTTCTGCCGAAATAGTTTTCAATCTCCACTAAAAAGTAGCAGTGTTTTCCAGTGAATATGTTTTCCACTGTTTTCCAGTTGCATGTGTAAACGTTTGAAAAAAATCTGTTAAAACAAACGATCACTAAAACTTAAACCTTTTCCTCCCAGGCTACATTCAGGAAAATAACTGAACCAAATTATGAAATCTTAAGTGGGAATGGACCACAGGCCCAACCTCATGCTCAAAGGGACAGCTAGGAGAGCGCACCAGGTTGTTCAGGGCTTTATCCAGCTGAGTATGGAAAACCTCCCAGAACAGAGACTGAACAACTCTTGGCAACTGCTTCTTCTGCTTCCTGGCAATCAAAAAGGTTTTCCCTGTCTACAGCATCAATTTCTCTTGTTTCCATTTAGGTCCTTTGTCTCTCATCCTCCAGTCATGGGCCACCGAGGACCCCTGCTCCATCTTCCTGATCACCTTGCAGGCACGGCCAGGCCACTGCTACATTCCCCCCAAAGCCAGCCCTTCTCAGGCTGAACATGCGCACTTCCCTCAGCCTCCACACTGGCCAAGTGCTCCAGCCCCCAGCCGTCTTGCTGGCCCTCTGCTGAACTCTCTCCAGCTTATTGGGTGTCTTTCTGTACTGGGGTCCCTAGACTGGAGACACTTTAGATATGTACCAGGCAAAGGCACACTCCAGAACTGACCACCCAAAAAACAGCTGTGCCAAGAAGATCTGTGTGTCCAGGTGGACAGCAAGCTGAACATGAGCCAACAAAGTGCCACTGCAGCTAAGAAGGTTAACAGTACTCTGGGCAGCTTATTAGTAAGTGTTGCCAGCAGGCTGAGGGAGGCGACCCTTCCCCGCTGCTTAGCACTGCTGAAGCCACACTACCTGGAGAGCTGTGTCCAGTTCTGGGCTGCCCAGTACAAGAGAGACATGGACATACTGGACAGAGTCCAGTCAAGGACCACAAAGATGACAAAGAGACTGGAGCACCTCTCCTATGAGGAAAGGCTGAGAGCTGGGACTACTCAGCCCAGAGAAGGCTCAAGGGGGATCTTATCAAAGTGTATAAACTTGCACATGTGTGTATACACACACAATCACAGCATTCATGCAAATGAAGAACACCGAGCCAGAGTCTCCTCAGTAGCGCCCAGTGAGAAGGTAGCAGGCAATGGATACAAATTATAACCAAATAAGCTAACAAGCAAACAAAACAAAAAATTCCACCTGAACACAAGAAAACACTTTCTGTGTGCATGGTCAAACACTGGAACAGGCGGCCCAAAAAGAATTGCAGAATGGCTTGAGTTGGAAGGGATCAATACCTATGGAGTTGCCATCCCTGGAGATCTTCAAAACCCAGCAGGACACAGGCCTTTGCAGCTGCTGGAGCAGGAGTTAGACTAGTTCCTTTCAGCTTCAACAGTTCCGTGATTTTGTAATTACTTTTTGGTATCCTTCATTCAGATAGAAAGCTGTACTTTCACACTATGTAAACACTACCTTCACATAAATACTGGTAACTCATACTGGTAACTCTACAGAAAGACAAATC
The DNA here is from genome assembly GCA_013396635.1 of Penelope pileata. Classification (NCBI taxonomy): domain Eukaryota; kingdom Metazoa; phylum Chordata; class Aves; order Galliformes; family Cracidae; genus Penelope; species Penelope pileata. The sequence continues at coordinate 182,868 of WBMW01002721.1, read as the reverse complement.
TCCACTCTTTCTGTCATATAAAAGGCCCCTCCTTAAACCCTCAAAAACCATCAGTTCATTTATTGATGCCTGCATCTCTGTAGGGCATCTCAGGTGACACTGAAAGAGATCTACTATTGTTGGTGGTTTTGAGCTAAACATAAGAATTTTCACAACATTAAAGAAAAAAAGCAGACATATGCCTCCAAACAACTTATGAAATAATACTAAATTGCTAATATGCTCTAAACACCGTTCATTTGAAATTTAATGACTGCAGTCTTTGCTGAATATCTGAACATCACCACTGCCAGTTGCCAACAAATAAATTTACTTCTGCAATTTCTGAGAAGATTACACATTGCCCTAGATACATACAGCTTTTGCTCTAGCTGAATTTTCACGACTCTGTTAATCTTCCTAAAGGATAGTACTAAGAAAGGAGACAGGAACTGAAATCAATTCAATTTCCGCCTCTATATTTTGTATTATACAGGCACAATAAGACATAGCTTGTAAGAAACAACCACTTTTTCTCTATTACAAACATTCATATGTTGCTACTTTGATGAAATGTTTTTCGAGATCTTTGAAAAAACCTTCAGAACATATGCATTTCTTTGCACCTGTCCAGCTGCACAAATATGAAGCCCCAGTATTGCAGAATGAAGAAATTACTATAAAGCATTTAAGCAATCCAGAAATCTAAATCTGCTGGAGGCCGTGGAGAACGAGGTGGGGGGGAAGCTTCCATTGCAGGAAAAGTGTTTCAATGGCGAGAAAACTAAGAACAGCAATGGCATTTAAATACAGAAAGAATTTTATGCAAAAGCTTCAGTCATCATACAACACAAACTACAGTGTGTAAAAGCAAGTCCACTAAAAGTTTTGACAAAAAGATGAATTACATTATTTTTTTAAGTGTTCCTACTTTTCAGCCACAGATTTTAGAAAAGTATGTACTGATGTCACACAAAGGCTACTGGACTTCAAGTGAACGCTAGCATACATGCCAGGACAAATTTCAGTTTTGGTGAACAAACAATTTATCAGTACTTTGATCCCTTTAGGGCTTCAGGTACTAAAGGATATTTTATAAGTGATTTTTAAATGAAGGCAGAAAGCATTTGGAGGATATGCAGTCTAAGGTACTACTTTATACCTACAATCCAGTACAAATTCAACAAGTTTTGGGACACATATGCTGTGCTCCACTTTTAACTGATGCAACAGGTTGAACTTCCTGGATCACACCAACCATCTTTCCTGGTATTTTGCAAGAAATGGCTGGATGAAGAAATGCGTATTCTCTGCAGTCACATGCACAGGCAATTAATGCTACTATTTATAAAGTTCAAAATGCCAGTGTAAGATATGTGACAAAGCAAGTACAGCCTTTGAAGCATGGCCTTCCTTTTGCATCTTAACTTTTCAACTCTAATGTGAACCCTTCCTGAATCAAAGATTTTTCTCTCTGTATTTCTGTCACAAAACTAACTGACAAAATACTAACACCAGGAGGAAAAACTACAGTAATATACCTAGGAATAAATTACAACAAATAAATTATTCTGTTTATTGTACTATTTTTCTCAATGGAAAAGTTGTTGAAGACACACAGAACTATCTATCACACTTATGTCCTAGCCAATTGAAAATCAGTGAAGACATCTTCCTAAATCAGATTTCTTCTGCACACAAATATTAAATTTAGAAAGAGAAAACAGCAAACAGTCCCCCAAAGGGAAAGGAGAATTCCACTCCTTGCATGTTACATATTTTCGCACTGGTCTCCAATCAACACTGCCATGGTGGGTAAATGCGGGCTGTGAAGCTCCAAGATGAAAGTTCTGCCTCACTTCTAAGAGCAGGCATCCCAGAAGCAACTAAAACTATGAAGATGTTTCCTCAAGCATTCATCTAGGCACACTACATAGGCATGCTTTCAAAGGAGAAAGCTAAAATTCACAAGGATAGGAGGGTACTCGACTGTCAATGTAAATGTCATGGCTCAGAACAATACTGAAGGAGCTATTTTTGTAAACTGCTTTGAGTAAGCCAGCCAACAAGACAAGGTATCTTTTAGTGTATAAAATCAGATACTCTACACAGCTAAGTAACAACATTGTGTCCACTTTTACAATTAGGGAGGCCCTTCCAGCCCCAAGGCCTCCAGAGACGCTCCATGAATCCCACCACTGGAGATCCTGTTGGTTTCACTCAAGTTTGCATCCTTCACATGAAAGCATCTGATCACTCCTTCCTCTCAATAGAGTACCAGAGGGAAGGCATCAAAAAAAAAAAAAACCTGCCATTCGGCATTTCCTGAATCTTGATCAATATGAAATTCAGCTTTAACAGTTCTTTCTTAACCCAAATCTACTTATAGACGGAAGACAATACTTCAGCTTTCATTCCTCGCATAAACACGGCAATTGCTCCTCTTCTGCATTATAAGAAAAGAAGCAAACCTTGAATAATTCCTCTGCATCTCTTCCAGTCTGCACCTTCTTCCACTATGAACAGTCATATTTGGTTATTATATGATCTCTACCCCACGTTTTCTAGAAGGAAAAAAGATCCACCACGCAAGACAGTGTATGGGGGAGTTTCCAGTTAATTTGAAGTCTCCTTAATTTCACTTCAAATTTCCCCCTGCTAAGCAACCTGTGAGTGAAAAGTTTAAGATAGAAGCAAAATTGTAAAAACTATTAGATTCAAAATAAGTAGTCTCTGGACCAAGACCTCAGCTTTATAGCATCATTTACTGTATTTTCCAGAAGTTTCATCTGCAGTTCATCCCTAACCTCTAAAATGTCCACTAAAATCATCCTTTTATGCAAGCACTCCTCACCTCTCCTCAAACAGACTTGTTATGAAGCTGTAAAAATAATAATAATAATAATAATAATTACTACCCTTGTCATATGTTTTTGTTTATTCTACTCGAAGCTTTCCCTACCAAAAAAAGGTTACCAGAACACAGTTGGAAAGTTCGGAAAATGTTAGCAGTGATGTATTGGATACAAAATGGCTTTTCTAAATTTGTTTGCAGAACAACATTGCTGACGTTTTTGAAATGGTAAAAAACACCACCTTTCATACTTCAATACAGAGATGGCATAACACGATGGCTTCATAAATGCATCTATCATTTGAAAAACATTACCCCAGCAAAACTCTACTCTAAAACTTTTCTTTTAATTAAACACATGCATGACTTGCACAATTACTTATTCATTATTCTCAGTGGTTGCCATCCTTCAGTCCTCTGAAGAGTATGCTGCTGAAGAACTCTGCAAAATGAATAAAAAGATCACCTTGATACTCCAATTGTGAAGGGAACTGAAAAATTCCATGGATTAAGTCACACTGAATTTAGCTGTGCATTTTATCTCCCCCAGACCACCTCCCCACAGTACAGTGCCGTCATTCATTCAGGTTCACAAATGTCTAATTAAAATGGGAAATTAAATTTCAGTTTAAGAATATTCAGGTATGACAAGGGAGGAAGAAGTTATTTCTAGTGGTCTTTGGACAACTTGCATTAAGAACCACGTTTGCAAGAAAATGACAACTTTGAACATTCACCACCTTCACTTTCAATTCACTTTGCAACTTACTGTTGGGAACACTGAAAGACAATTTTCCATGTGTTATAAGGTAGACGCAGACACAGAAACTGTAAAGGGTACCTTCAAAACAGCGTTCTGCACTTGTACCTGTGATGCATACTGACAAGTTTGCAATTTTCTACTCTATTTGCTCAGAATACCAAGTTTGGCACATGAACTTCTGAATTTTCAATCATGTACTAAATCAACCTAATTGAAGTAAAAAAAAAATAATAATAATTTTAGACATGTTTCCATGCAACTCCCTCTTTGGGCATACTAGTTAGCAGGAGCTTGGGAACTTAACTGGCACTTCAGAGTAGTGGAAGGGATGCAAGTAAATAACAGGGAAGTAAAGTACATTTCATGCTCAGAAATATAATGATGAGCTTTGTATATATGCAAACATCTTGCTTCCAACAACTATTGATGGCTTCATTCCCAATGCCTAAAGAATGTGCTTCAATTGAGTGTGACGTACATCTCGCTACCAAAACTAAAGGCTGAGAACTGAGAAACACGTTACACAGGTCACTCCAAAAGTAATGCCTCCTATGTACTACACTACTCCAAAAGTAATGCCTTCCTTTCCATGGAAACTACAACAGATACAAAGAGCACAATAACACTATTTGATAGAGCAAGTTCTCAGCTACAGAACGCTTCACCACCATCAGCTATGCCTTCTCACCAGCAACGAACAAGAGCCTGCATGCCGCGCTCATATAAATCTGCATGGCCATCATCCAGAACATGGTTTGTCTTTCACATCGCTGTCATCACTGCTGAAATGCACCACCACCACCTCACTGTGCTCACAGCCACTGTTTGGCCTCCATCAACGCTCAGCAAGCACTGATGAATGTCAATGGGTGCCATTTTTTCTGCATGGAGGGATTCAATCCCACCCCTTTGCTTCATCCACACTCCCATGTGAGAAGCCATTTTGTCAGATTGCCCGCCTGCTGCCCCTCACCTGTCGCACAGAAAGAAAATGGAGTGGAATATTGGTGGGAAGGTTCAACCTCTACTGCCATACCACCAACATCCACCTCTGATGTCATGGGCCAACATAATAAAATAGGAGACATTACTTTCAGAGCAGGCCTCATATATGTCCAGACGTGATCTGCTGCTATTGTACCAAGCCCACACCACGTGACATCAAAGTATGCAGAGCCTAGCAACCCCTGTAGTGGAAGGCAGTCACCTCACTTCAGTTTATTCCTCTCCTTTGATAGCCAAGTACATGCTTCCAGTCACCTACATTACATAAATCTCTCCCTCAGTTACTGCAGCCTAAGCCAAATTCTGCACATCTTCAGTTCAATTATTTTCTTTTTTCAAAAGAAATTCTGGCAAATGCAAAGACGGTCAAACTTTCCCTCTTGGACAGTTCACAGCACTGCAAAACTTAACCAAACAATACAGTCTATCAAGGCTTTTAATCATTTTCCTAGGCAGGTAAATCACTGCAATATTGGAAAGTAGAAATGTTTACAACTACTACAACTTTTACTTATATACCATGACCTGCTCCATAACATGCTCTCTTGTAAATATGAGGTCACAATCAAACTAGTTTTTTTGAGAACGTCTGAAACATGAAGAAAAAAAATGTACACAGAAAAAAAAAAAAACTTGAAGATCATTTCTTTCTAGATTCTAAACTCAAACTGCTGTTTCTTTAAAGCAGTTCATACGTATCCTTGTATGCTAACTTTCCTCAATGGCGTTTACAGTGACACAGTGAAAGCCATCCCACTTTCTTGGCTTTGACCCAAGCTCTTTGCTCGATTCTTCTCCTTTTGCTCAGGGGTCTCAGAGAAGGTGGGGTGGTAAAAGAGGAGAGAGAAGGATGTTAGCACAAACAGTACCTCATGGAGTGATGAACCCCATTAGTTTTTTGGCTATGGAATCTCTCAGATTTGTACAAGTTTCTAGGCCCAGTGACTGCGTATCAGTAGTCAGAATGACTTAGAATGTAAGTCCATCAACCGAAAAGAAGTGGAGAGGACTCTCAGAATAGCCTACTGAAGTCATTCCATGCAAAATCAGAAACAGCAGATTAGGGGCTATGATTCTTCTCCGTTCCCAATCCTGGAGTCCCACTGCAACAGATAAATAGTTTCATGTTTTGGCTTTTCCACAAGAAGGTTTTACGAAGCCAGGGTCTTGACCTGGAAGAGTAATTGCTTTGCCAACTGTCTTCAGCATGGCAGTTAAGAGGACTTTCTCATCACACTAAATGAGTTCTCAGAGCAGTCAGTCCCATCCACAGTAGTTTCTGCTTATTATACTCCCCATTAAATTCCTCTTTACCAGAAGTGTATTGGGCCTGAGAGATATATAAAAAGAGAGCAATGTACCCTCCTATGGATAAATTGGTTCTTTGGACAGAACTAGCTTTAAGATTGTGGAATAATTTAACATGAAGTTATCCTCAAGTTCCTGAGTGAACTCAAAAGGGCAATGGTGTCTTTTTCAGTAATGCTAAAATAGCCTGTGCTTTCTGGGTGCTACAATGTCAAAAAAACATTCATAACATTCATAGTTACTGGCAACAGAGAAAACAAATACTATCTCATCCAACAGGTCATACAGAACATAGAAGACAGTAAGAATCAAATAGATGGATGCAAACTTAGCACTGAAGTTAAACGGCCCCATTCTTCTCCATCATTTTGAAAGGTATGAAACAAAACCTAGTCTGAGAGAGAATGCGTTTTCAGAAAACCGAAATCTCTCTTCATAAAAACCAAATCAATCTGCTTGTTTGGTTTTGTTGGTTTTCTTCAGCTCCACTACCTTTTCCCCACCCTCAAAAATCTGCTGTATTTCATTGATTCTCCTCTATATTGGTAGAAGTCCAAATGAAATGCAAAACTCAAACGAAATCTAGATTCTGCTTTGACTCTCAGGATACTGTCTGTCAGCATGGCCCCCAGCATCTCTGCACACATTCCACTGGTCATGAGGTGCAAGAATAAGGCTAAGATTCAGGATAGAAATCGGTCAGCTGTCCCTCCTCAAAAAGCAGTTGAGATTTTTAATCAGTCTGAGCTTGCACTTCACTTAACTAACAGACTCTGACAGCTCAGCAACAAGCATACTACATGTCACCTACATGTCACATGTTGCATGTGCAACGGTGGGCCTTAGTTTGCTGTTCTGGCGTAGTTGGGAGGGGAAAAATAGCTTGAGGAAACGGATATAAAAATCCTACATGTAGACAGACTGCCAGAACATCTGTCCACAGACAAATCCAATGGCAGAGCAACATGAGCACAAGCCCAGCCGTCCAACCACTCACTGGATTACTGCTCCACATTGCAGCATCACTCTGCACATAGGGAGCCATTAGAGGGACCAGATCACCACATTGAAACTCCTTTAGGAACACTCAATTTAGAAGAGTATTTAGCAACAACAATAGCACAGCACACTGCTTGGCTTTTTTTCCCCCCTCCATTAATATAATATCATTTCCATGAATCAAGCTTACTTATGGTACCAAGGACTTCTCCACAGAAACTTGGCATGGTAGAAAATAGCAACAGTGCTCGATTCCATAAGAAGGAATTTGTGTTCAATGACCGAAGCAGACGAAACACGAAGAGGCTTTCTCAGCTGCAGAAATGCTGGCAGAACATCTGTTTTTCTGAACACAGCATCAGGATTTAAACACCACATCACTCCTCAGCATAAGTTTTCAGAGCCACATAGGCCAGCTTTCACACAGAAGGAATCAACACTTTCTTTTTAATACCAGAGAGACTGGTCTGAAAATAGCTCCTGCCAGAAGTAGTCCAAAAAAGAAGCCACGTCTCTATATTTAAAATTTCATTTTTCAAATTCATTACAGTCTTGCTGTCCAGTACAGTGGACATCAAGGGGTACGAAGGAAAAAGATACTATCAAGCAAGCATCATCTCAGCTCAACACAGGATTAAATTACGGCCGAAAAGGTTGAGAATTAAATAGTTCTGTGAATATTTTTAACAAATCGTAATTACTTGGAATTCAGAATGCGGTGCTACGACAATGCCTGTAAACCTATGCTCAGGCTCCACACAACCCCTCTCACCTATATCATACACATACACTGGACTACAAGAAGAGAAGGAAGTGTAGGAAGCAGATGGGCATGCAGACATCCAAAGATAAGATTGGGTATGTGAACTATGATTCAGAATCAGCAATTCAGATTTTCACTATTAGCATTACATTCAATTTGATGCCGATGGATTTTACACTCTTTCTAAAGTATGTGTAAGTCTTTTAAAGAGGTGTCAGTCTTCTCTTTTCCTACAAGTATGGAGCTCAAATAAAATTATTTATTATCAAATCCACTGATTACCCCTGGACAAACAACATGCGTGAATCACCCCCAGCTGAATCTAGCATGCAAACAGCAAAGCTAACATACCACACAGTGTCCTATATTCTTCAAGAAAGGGAAGCAGACTTCAGAAAAGATACACGCTACAATAAAAGCACCCAAGACAAAGTTAAGAAATGCATTACTTCTGACACCTAGCACGAAGAAGCCTCTAATAAAAAAGGTGGCTGATTTTAATCCTTTGAAGGTTTTTGTTAGATGATGCATTTGGGAGGGGTGGAAAACATTTTCACCAGTTTGATCATCACTGGATGTAGCAATTCAAGATCAACTCGGTGTAAGATCATCTCTGGTGTTTTTTTGCAGCCATCTGTTCTGTGCATTTCCAAGTTATACAAGCCATTATAACGCAAATGCATGCAGGCACACTCACCACCCACCAACACCAGTGTTTACAACACTTACCTAGAAGCTAAACCCTACTACAGACAGAAAAGCTGGTCACCTCTCTAACACAAAGAGTAAAAATGTGTTTGAGATCCTGGATATCTACTTAGCAGTGAATTATTTTGAAATCTATTAAATAAAAGGCACAAAATGACTGGAAAATAAGTAGCACATTATGATGAAGTTAGAAAAATGAGGTACAGCAGGAGCGGCTCAGAAGAAAAAAAAATAAATGTATCACAGCCTACAGCACGTTCCAGCTGACGGCCCAGGAAACACAACTGGCCTCTCATTTCTGCAGCCTAGCACTGCAAGATAGTGCTTTCACTGTGCTGGAGGGGTAGCATCCAAATGGGACTGCCACCTGCTTCACCTGTCTTCACACGTATAGCCTGGCACTTCCACCTGAACGATGACATTATGCCAACTGTTCAAGTGTCCAAAAGCTGAGCAGCTTCAACTTGCCACTCAGGTACTGTCATTTCAGACTATTGCCTTAAAAAAAAAAAGTTATTTAGACAATATTACAGGGAAGTGAGATTCACACAAGAAGTATGTGTTCTTGCTAAATATTACTGAAAACATTTCACTTTATGTTCAGCTGCAAGCAGTCCAAAGACTTCAAAGTTACGGTATCCACTAAAATTGCTGTTGGGAATTAGGCCACAGAAAAAGAGCAAAAGTGAAGGAAGTGAGTTATTGAATAAAAGGTTCGTTCTGAGGTTTATATTCAGATTCCCTCAAGAGAAGCTGATGAGGTATTTGCATACATTAGTTTAACTACAAACTGTGAGATGTCACATAGTGCAACTCTTGATAAACCCACTTGGTTCACAAAGGTTATTCATACTAACACATTCCTTATACAGCGTTCAACTATCCTTCCATTCACTGCTTATTTCTGTTCACCCAAGAAAACATTCCTCCTGCTTCCTAAGTATACCTAAATGTTTAAAAGTGGAGACTAAAACCAAAATGGCCCTTTAGCTGCATTAAAAGGATGAGTAGTTTGATTAAAAACCATCTGTGTTACAGACATCCCAAGATTTGCCTAACATCTTTAAATTCTAGGTTAAAAAATGGCCAGTACTTATAGAGTCCTGATGACCCCTCACTTCTTTTGCCTTTCTTCATCCCGGCAGCTCAGGCAGAAGTTGCCAATTAACTTTAAAAACACTGCAATAAAAGCTTGAGCAGGACTCCAGCCTTGATCACAGATAACCAAGTAATTCCAGACAATATTTGCTGAAATTTATGATGCATTCAACATCTTCAAATGCATGAGAGTGTTTCTGGGCATCGCTTGAAGACATGGTATTCACTGCTGGCAAGAAATTTTACTGCTTCCCACTCACTCCCCATCCCATTTCTACACAAAAAGTATACGCATGTTGCACTTCACCTCAATCGTCTTCCCAAGGATTAATTACTTCATCAAGAGAAAAGACAACTCTAGTCAGCCCTTACTTTCAGAAGATCAAAGATAGCTCTTTTTGAGACTGGAAGTTAGATATAACACCATCACTTTTCTCAGCAAGAAGTACCAATAGTTAGGGGAAAACCTGCCCTTCTGGTGCAACTTCAGCTGTTGCATTATTTGTAACAGAAAAAAAAAAAAAGACTATTTGTTTTACCCAACATAATCAAAATGTCTTATCCCAAGAAGAGAGAGATCAAAATATCTTATCCCAAAAAGAAAGAGTACGTCAAGAAGTCTAACTGGGCTTTTAGTAATTGAACTGCTCTTACTTTTATACGCTTGCCAACTTATGTCAAGGCTCAGAACTTACATGTTCCACTTATCCCAAAACAGGGGTTTGCCAGCGACTACACTTCTTGTTCAAAGGCAGTAAGAAATCACCTTGGAAAAATATTTTAAACATATTTATTGGGATGCTGCTTCTTTCTTACATCTTCAATTGACTGATGAAGGGATTAAATACAAGAGCGTTGACTTTTGCCAATAAGTGTGAAAGTACAAAACACTGAAAAGCAAAGAGCAAAAAGCCCTTTCTGTCTGTCTAGGTCATTGTCATCACATTTCCCACAGCCAGCAGAAACTATTTCTATAACACTATGGCTTTATTCTGTACAGCAACCACTGCCTGGGTTCTAAGATGTCATATCAAGCTGATATCAGTGATGAAAGTACATTGCCGGTTCACCTTTAACACAAGATGGTCCTTATTATCTATGCGTTTCCACAGAGTGATTGAAAAATCTGTTCCCACGCACAGTAATGCCAATCTGACCCGAAGGAGTACTTCTCTTGCTAATCTAGCAGTCTTTCCTCCAGCTTCAGATGACCACCCAATATCAGCACAGCTGTTTATGTGCACACTAGGTTCACAGGACTCTATGAATCACCAACTCAAAACTCAAACTACTCAAATGATCAATTAATCCCATCACACTGCATCATTGTGCGTTTATTAAAATATCCCATCAGTGACACAGGATAGCTACACCAAGATATCAGCCAAGGCTAGGTCCATCTTATAGGGGATGCCTGTGTGGAAGGTTCAGAAGAAAGATGTCCTACAGCAACAGAAAAACTTCTGGAGAGCAGGTAAACCTGAAAATAAGCAAATAGGCTCAGTATTTGGAAACTACTTACATCTTTCGGCTGTTCCAGCTGGACACACCGTTATGCAGAACGCAGCAATGGTCAACCAAAAAAAAAAAAAAAAAAAAAAAAAAAAAAAAATCTGAGAGGCATCCCAGTCAGTCTCACATGCTTCTTAAATTACATATATGGGTAATTATTAATCTGCTGCAAACTTACCTCCAGCTCTGCTGCCAAAATGGCTCAGTCCTCATAGCAGGCTACAAAGATACACATATCGTGTCTCAGTTATCAAGTGCTCCAGAGAAAATCCATATCAATTATTTAAAGAAACTAAAGAGTAATCCAGGATAAGAGTTTCTCATGTTTAGTCAAACAGACCTCCAGTGCACGGCAGCAATCTATAGATGATACCAGTCTAAGAAGAAGTTGAGACTAGTTTTGAATGGAAGCATCACGAATAGTAAAAATACACAACATAAACAACACACAGCCCTCACAAATGTAATCTAGTTCAAAAAAAATCATCAAGCTAAACATTAGCTGGACTCCGGGAGATTACTTGGGGAAAATATCATATACGCTTACTCTGTTTTTATGCTTTCTTAGACAGCTTATGAATGTTGGACTTTTTGTTTATAGACAAGCATTCTGTGGCTGTATACACACACACACACTCTTAACATATACATAAAACCCTATTTAAAGAAATTCCACTATATATATACATATATGTGTGTATATGTACACAAGCCCATAAAAACATACATTTCTAAAGAGCATTTAATAGACTGACTGTCTGCTTCAACCTATTAATCCTAACAACCCTGTTCTATCCAGATAGGCAACAACAATGAGCAAGTATCACATCAAGGAGGAGAAAGGTCTTGATGCAGAGTCTTTCTTGAGGGCAACATTAGAAATTAGGAATTTTTTCTCACAGGCAGCCACTACTACAGCTGCTTACCTGCATGTGGCATGTTAGATCGTCCTCTTGCATTTACACTTGCTATCTACTGACGTAAAAAGTAGAGTGGGAAGTGTGCTGTCTTTGCTGTCCACTAGGTGGACTGATTTCTGAAAGCTTCCAGTTGCACGCCTTTAGCATTATCAGTCTTGCCACTTTCTTAGTTTTCAATCCCCTCTGAATAAAAATCAGATCTTTGTGAAAGTTGTCCACGTGCAAGTTGAGGGCAATTACATAAGATGTTATTTTAGTTGTGAAAAACACACTAAATTCCATATTCTACCACTGTTGCAGATTAGCGTAAAGAAATTTTTCAGAAGTTTGTTGCTAATGATGTTTAGGTATTTGGGGACCATGATATGCTTCTTTATCTGGAAGCTGAATTTAAGGCTATCCAGATACTAGATGTCACAGCTACTTTGAAACCAAGTAAAATCAAATACAAACAGACCATTTATATAAAAGTATTTGGACTTTGAAATTACTGTCCCATCATGGTTCACAATTAGCTATCCAGAGAACTGCTCTTCCTGCTGAAGCTCATGAAGAACAATGGGAAAAACATTTTCTTGACTGTAGCCTCTCCTAACACTATTTATTTCATACATATTTATTTCCTCTAATTATTTCATACTAGCTAGCTTTCTGTCCCTAAACTTTGTAACAGTTTAAAAAAAAAAAAAAAAGGCAACCAATTTTGTTCACACCGCTTACTGTCAAACTACTTGAAAGGTTTGCTAATCCAGATTTGACAAAATCATCATTCTAGCTAGACTTACATAAATGTCACAGCTGAAAGGTTTTGTCTGCTTACTCTGCTTATTAAGCAAATATTTCCCATATCTGCAAATTAAGAAACTCTATTACTGAGATTATGTGAATACAACATAAACTCCAGAAGCAGACAAGATATCTAATGGGAGAAAATAAAGTTATAGGTTGCATTTAAGGTGACCTTTAAAATGCAACTATCCTTAGTTATCGCAGCCAAGTAATAAGGAAGAGTGGCAAGCATTAAGTGATATGAATTTTGAATTAATTACAGAAAAATAAAACTCAATGTACTAACTCACCCTGAAGGAAAAAACAGAGTAATCTAACTCAAACTAGTCTATGGCTGCCCAGAGAGATTACCTTCTGGAAGTACAGTAATTACATTTGTAAAGTAAAATCACGTACGCCTGAGGCAGGGAGGCCCAAGGGATTTTAATTTTTTTGTTAATTTGAAATGTGTAAAAGTTTCATAATAACATGAGGATTGAGAAAAGAATTTTGTGTATAATAGTATACATTCTGAGCAATGGTCTTCTTTGGTGGTCATAATCAGATACGTGCAATGGGTGTAAATACAGACCACCAGACGCCATGTATGGATGGGTATATAGTTCCACTTTTCCATATAGTGACTTCTCATTCTAAGCTAAGTAGCAGAGGGTTTTGGGAACTTGTTGCAAAAGCACTTCTTTCAAATCTGTAATTAGACTAATCCTTATAAGTCCGAAGAAAAACTCCTACTGGTTTCACTGAAAGTTTCTCTACAGGTTTTCGCCAGTACCCTACAAACAAGATTACTTTAAAAAGTAAAAGCAGTATATTCTCATAAGCTCTAACTTGCCAAGTAGTCCACATAAAGAGATTGACTCCACCAGCATATCCAGTTATAGCAAGACCATCAGCAGCATTCTGACAGTCCGCCTGTGTAAGGGAAACATGAGGTCACGGCCTGAATTAGTGATTGAGCACCTGGTGAAGGGCGGTGGCTGGCCTAAGGAACACCTGTACCCCCCCCCATGTGACCAGGATGGGTGGACACAGGTTGGGGCTACCCTGGGCTCATATAAGATCCAGCCACCAAGGGGAAAGGATCTCCTGTGTGGGACCTGGCTGTTCCTCATCTCTGTGGGAGATCGCTATCATGTAAGTTGAAATCTTTTGTTTACAATCATTAAACCATTTAATACGCTCCCTGGGATCACTAGAAATCTATTTGAAGCAATCTCGCTTCTGCAATTGCACCACACCCTGTAACAAAATTGTCACAAAGTAGTTTTGGTGGCTTTGTGGGAAAAAAAGAGATGTGTGGTCAAACAAGGTTCTAACCTTATGTCTTGCCTACAAGAAAGAACTATACTAGATTCCCAAAGGTCAAGTTTTGAACAGCTAGAAACCATGTGAAACAACACCAGAGGCTTTGAATCAGGTATGAGGCATTTACCCCCCCATAATTTTCATGACTTAGGACAATACATCTTGAGATCTTCCACTTTATTAGCATAAGTCCAGCTGCTGAATGGTCAGCCCTTCTCTTGTCCGTTCCCCATTCATCAGCACCAATGCAGTACTGAAGACCTCAGCTCAGCAGTTTCACTGGTGCTGCTTACAGCTTTCCTGAACTGCACGGAACCTGACCTAAGAACTACACACTTCATTCTGCTGCTGCTTAGTTAAGCCGTGCTGTTTCCAGACCAAGATTGTGAAAAGCATCGAGTTCTGGCCGCAGTGGGTTTTTTTAACGCAGTTAGCTCCTTCCCCGCGAAGCAGCACGGGCTGACCCCCCCGTGCCCGCACACGGCGGGCCGGCAGCGGGCCCTGCCGCGCCGCTGGCACCGCGCGGCCACCAGGGGGAGCGCCCGGGCCGCAGTTCCAGCTCGGCCGAGGGCTCCGCGCCGGCTGCGGGCAGCAGCGGGAGGGTGAGGGTGCTCAGCCGTCAGCCAGAGCAACTAGGTACAGTCGTGTTCTCTGTAAGACCGATAAGATTAGAGAGGCGCTGTTTGAAACCCAGTAACTCTGGCTACCGAAAAATAGCGAGTCCGGTTTACGCCATCTCACCACTCTTGAGCAAAGACACCTATAAGGTGATCACAGAGCTCATGTCAGAAAAATAAGACGGACAACTTACTCAACAGGCTCATGCAAAGGCTAAATGTTATCCCTGCAGCAAATGGGCCACCCTAGAGAGTTAGGAAAGAACAAAAAAATCTCTAAGCCTGCCCAAATATCACCAGCATCTCACTTCATGACCAAGTCTCACCTGTATTGCTTTAAATACCACACACAGCAGTGTACACAAAGCAAAAGTGTGTCCTCAGAGGCAGGATCACATGTGACAAATGTCAATTACATCAACTAACATGCTTCTGGAAGCTGCCCAGCTACAACACAGAATAAAGCTACCTTGAGCTTCACTGATCAGAGCTGACCAAATCAAGTACTGCTCATCCCAGCTTGCTCCATTTTACCAAATCCAACCTAAACAGCAAAATTGTATCAGTAGAGCCGCAAATTGAAACTGAGTATCTGCATGATTTGCATTCAGATGACTGCCTTCCAGTCATATAAACAGAACGTTTCACTTAACAGCTTCTCCCTGCCAGCATGTGCTTTACCAATGAATGCATAAATTGAACTTTCAGATGTTAATTACACCTCCTCCCGCACTTCTACTGACACAGAGGATGAAAGTGAAGCTGTAAGAAGCAGTGGGACTACAGTAAACTTAGCATTGGTCAAGTAACATCTGACCAGCAACACTACTTTGCTACAGCACAACAGCTCACAATACTGTAAGCCGGAATTGCTTTGAACAGTAAAAAGAACTTTTCACTCCATTCGTTCACCGGACTGCAGCTTGTCTTCTCAGTTTTAGAACTTTTGCTGTATAAGCAGTTTCATCTTGCCAAAAGACTTCTGCAAACTTCAACAGTGGATCAGGAAAGGCATGGGGAGGAATTTTAATAAGAAGACATACAAAGGCTAACTTTCCAATTGGACTTGTTAAAAAAACAAACCAATGTTACATTAAAAGTTGCTGAGATGTTTTAAATACAAAATATACAAAAACCCCACACGTGACAGTTGCGTGCACATCTCCATATCTAACACTGGTAACGAACTAAGGAACACGGAATCAAATATTTTTTTTAAAAAAAGAAAGAAGTTGATAATAACACAGAATGACTGATTCGTCTTTTCCTTCATTCCCCTACATATTTACCTGAGTTCTCCCCACACTGTGTTATTAGCCCTAAGAAAAAGCTTTACCCTATCTGCTTAGCCGCAGTCTATTTACCCTGTCTATTTACCCTCAATCTACTTTCCTCTATCCTGTGTTTAGGTATTTAAAGTGGCATCCCTTTAACTTTTCATTAATGCACATTCGACCAGTGGGCGGAGATAAAGCTTTAATTAGAAAGCTAGAAACAAACTATTGGAGTAGCTACTCTTACTATGGAAATGAACGCCAACACTACCTCAGCAAAGAGGCTTAAGTGAACTGATCTTGAAATAAAAGTCAAACCTTTTCTTTTACCTCCTAATTTTCATTATTTGAACAGCACTTTGACAAAATGTTTGGAATCAAAAAATAAAGACAAAGCTGATTTGAAATCAACAGTTGTGTCTCCACCTACTGGAAAAAGGAATTTAACAGAAATATTAATTTGATCCTTTGAGATTTGGATATGCAAAAGCCGTAACAGCAATGTACCAGCGCAAGATGCAAAGAACTGGTTCCATTTTCCTCCCTACCAAAAAAAAGAGTCTGTGGAAATTATTGACTTTTCCCAAGGTCAGCATGGATTTCATAAGGCTCCTACTCTCAGGCAGTTGCTTGTCAGAACGCACAACCAGTTGATACATTTAAAATAGCACATCCAAGTGATTTCTTAAAGAGCATTTGCTGCCAATAAATCTGAAAGTCATCTATTTTCAGTACATCACTAATTTTCACCGTGCTTTCATGAGCTGGACACTAACATCAGAATGAGTTCGTTAGGTAACCAACATCAGTAAAACCCACAGAACTGTTGCTAATATGAAGTATTCTCAATTCGTAACACCTTTTTTTAAAAACAAACAAACAAAAATACCCAAAGATTTTGGAAATAATTAAACATGAAGTAGAGAAACTTCCATTTTCAGATTTTCATTTTAATTATTGTATTTAATGTGTATATTTAATATTTAATTACACGTCATGAAATTACTCAACATCATTTTAAAGACATTAATCAACCCAAAATAGCAATGTAAATGTTTTGATAAGGAAAAACACCTGTCCCAACCTCTTTTTTGCTTCCATTATTCTTGTAGGAATGACATCAGCTATAACTAAATAATTCAGGTTTCCCTTACTCCGAAAAAAAGGAACTTTTAAGCCACAGAATAGCACACTAACATCACGATGCTTTGTGCATCCCACTGGAAAAGACAGCAGTTTTGCTGTCATTTGCCCTGAGATTAACGGCAGATGGCTGGTAGTAATGACCACGGAATCAAATAAAACCTTAACTTAGAAGTGATCTTAACTCCACCCCTCACAGATGAAGCTGAACTATTATCCTGGCACATTTTGTTGAACTCAGATTAGAAAGGCTCTAGTCCCAACTGCAGTGCGCGAGCAAAAACCACCTACTGGCCCAGCTACCTGGCACTGCCTTCTCCTGCTTAGTGCACTCTGAACTGAGATCTTAGACCAATTTTAAGCTCTGAAACAATCGTTGTCTACTATTTGTCCTGTGACATAAAGGTCACGCCGATTCCTTCATGTCCATGGAAAGAAACCCTTACATTCCTCCAGTGGCATTTGTGGCCTGCACATCTGTATCCCAGCCTGCCTCTCACATGCAAGACTGAACTAAACCCACTTTTTCCCCAGTGCCCATCATGAGCATCTTCTGTTGTGGAGGACACGAAAACCACTTTCCCCTAACAGTCTCCCTTTTAGTCCTGTGATCATATGTACCTCATGCTTCCACACAGATGACCTCAATGCTGTCTGTGCTGCTCCAGTTGCAGGACGTCTCTAGGAAGTCATTTGTTCACCACTTGTCAGAGGCCAAACCCACCCCAGTTTGCCACAGCACTGAGTTTACAGAATGCACGCTGCGTGCTGCACACTGCTGCAGTGAGCTGCTCAGCTTCTTAAGCTGCTTCCCCTCACACTTCATCTCCTCTGCTGGCTCTCCTTTCCTCAGGAGGAAAACACGAACATCTCATTCAAGGCCAGCTCAAACAAGAGAGAGAAAACAGGCAGCAAAAAGCAAGTTTGGGTGTACATGGTGTTAAGAACCCCTCCGTCCATCCCACCATATGCCTTCTGCAGCAAATACTTATTCCTCATCCTGTAGCACAATTACTTCCTCAATTTTCTCAAACCAGGATGAGTCAATTTTTATCTGTTTTTTACCTTAAACGCAGAACACAAGAGACCATATAATTTAAACCTGCATGAATTTGTTGCCCTTTCAAATCTTAGAACAGCTTAATTCCTGTCACATCTAAATGGAGTCTGCAACACCTAAAACGCTACCACAAACATGACCAGGATCCCAGCTGCACAGTTCTCTCTTAAAGAAAGGGAAATTCCCCCTTTTCTACAGCACAAGGATCTACAGATCCTGCACAGCGTATCACAGGGCACCCATGAGAGCCTGTAAGAGTAGCTCCAAGCATGGCTTTAAAGGACACCAAACTTCTTAAAAGCTGCATAATACAAATAAACACACTTAGAAGAATGGTATGATTCAGGGACTGAGTCACAGTATGAACAGATCCATACTGAAGGCTCTTCTCCCTGTGCTTATGGTACTCCGAAGCTTCCCCCCGATCGCTGACCTCCGTTTCTGCGCACAGAAACACCCAACGCAAGGAGCTCATCTCAAGCTGGAGCTTGATTCTGATGGAAGAAGTTGAGTGTGAGAGCAATGCTCAATGACATCCTTAACGGCTCAAAATAAAGCTTGCCAAATTATTTGGTAGATTATTTGGCTTTCCTGGCTTTACTGTGGTTAAACATCAAGTGAAAAAGCCAAAAGTAGGCAGCTTGTCTAGATTTCTGTTCCTTTATCTCGCTGAGGTTTGCATACATAGTGATTAGGAAAAAAAAAGACTAAAATTGTATGCTTTAAATTTGCAGCATTCTAAAAATTACGCTGTTTTTTTGAGATTCATCCTCCCTATTAGTGCTCCTTAAGACTCACTCATATTAGCTAGATATTTTCAGTGCTTTCTTTATTATTTCTACTTTACCCAAAAACCCACATGTGATTACATCATGATTTTAGTGCACAGATTCCATTATTTGTCTAAAAAAAAAAAAAAAGGGCAACAAGAGGTAGTTCAAGGAAGGTCCAACTGCACATATGCTGCAACAGATTATCAATCGTTTTGGAGACTTTTGGTATGCACAGTTAGCCCACTGATGGAGCAACAGAACAGGCAGCATTCCGCAGAGCTGGTGGGGGATATTTGTCAATAACTTCCCTATTAGGTAGCTCCTGACACGCTGAAACAGCAGCGGTCCACAGGATCTGAAACAAACGCAAGCAGGCAGCACCTGGAGAAGCTGACTGTACACACTTTTGGTAAGATGCTGAAGGTTCCATAAGAAATGGTAACGTGTCTCATGTAGAAGAGAAATACAGAACTAACAGTGGGAGCAGCCTCGCGATGACACCGTGCTCAGTACTGCAGATCTTTCAGAACAACGTGGATCTCAAGCAATCTCTCTAGTGCAGCACTTCAAGAACAAGATAAGGAGAGGGAAATCATCAATCCCAAACATTTCAAGGGAAGAAAGAGGAAATTAAAGATTTCTCTGAAGAGTCGTTCAAAAATCACATTACAATTAGCTCAAACCAGGCTCTGATTGGCAGCACTTTATTTAAATGAGAATTTACAGCATTTTCAAGAATTTTGTTGCACGTACCGGTCACGTGGCCAAGTGTTAAAGCCAACCACCTCAGCAGAAATAGAAGGGAACCTTCTGATGCTACCGTCCACTCGAGGGGTTTAACAGACACTATCTGTTCCGAAGCAGTACGCTAAGATTTGTCCAAAGCCTCCTTCAGCCCGCCATCTATTTATAGCCGCCCAGCCTCTCCACAATTTCTCACAGTCCCTCCTCCTCCCCAGGCCAAGTCGGGGAAGTTTAATGGATGCAATCTTGGGCCTTGTGCCGCAAAACGGCCAGCAGCTCTGCAACTCTCCTCCTGCACACTGAGACCGGGAAGAACAAAAAGAGAACAGCCCAGCCTGCACAGGTGCCACACACACGGGACAGAGCTGATTTCCACTCCTCTGGAACAAAGTCATTTCTGCTCTGCCAGCAGGCTGACAGCAGTGAACCACAGGAGCATCGGAGCAGATGTGAAAGGCGGTTCTCACTGCCACAGAGGCAGCCAGAGCCAACCGCCCAGCAGCCAGCAGAGAGGCTGTCCGACCCCTCTGCCACTCCAGGCAGCAGCAATGCCACCCGTGTACCTCCCCGCTCCTGTTCCAGCCTCACAACAGCACGCTGCACCTTTCTCTGCAGGGTCTCCTCCTTCTGTGCAGCCGCTGGCCAAACACGGTGCCCCCCGCCCAGCGCTGCCCCACAGCAGCAGCTCCCAGCAGCGCTGCCAGCCCCGGGCACGCGGAGCCCCGCAGCCGCCCCGCAGCCCTCGCCCGGAGCCCGGGGGGGCACAGCGCGACCGGCAGCTCCCGCCTCCCCCCCCACGCCGCGCTGCCGGCCCGAGGCGGGCGGAAGGGGAGGGATGGACGCCTGGGGGGGATGCGGAGATCAGGAGGGGAGGAATCGCCCCGAAACGAGCGCGGATAATCCGCGGGGCGCGGGGAGGAGGGGATAATCCGGCGATAATCCTTCGGCGGGGGGAGGACCCGCGCGGGGATGGGCGGGAGCTCCGCTAATCTCCGCGAGGGGAGAAAACGCGGGCGGGGGGATAATCCGGGGGCGGACGAGGAGGGTCTCCCGGGGACGCGGCGGAGGAGGGGGCCGAGCCCCGCTCCGGGGCCGGGCTGCTCGCTCTCCCCGAGTCG
>WBMW01002721.1:0-162083 GCA_013396635.1 Penelope pileata | reverse complement strand
CCCCCACCCCGCCCAGCCGGAGCAAAGGGCTGCGCGCGTGAGGGGGCGCGCTCCGCGGCCGCCCAACCGCCCCGGGCGACCGGTGGCGGCCCCACCCCTGCTGGCGGCGGCGATGTACGAGAGTGGATGTGTGTGCGTGTGTGTGAGAGACTGCAGGTGTGAGTGTATGAGTGTGTGCGTGTGTGAGTGTGGATGTGAGAGAGAATGTGCGTGCGGGTCTATGAGTGTGTCTGAGAGACCGACCTCGTGTGTGTATATGAGTGCAAATGTGTGTACCTGTCACTGTGAGGCTGTATGACTGCGAGAGTGTGTGACTGAGTGTGACCCTGTGGCTGTGCGAGGTGTGTGACTGTGAGACCGTGTGACAGTGTGTGTGACTGAGTGACCTGCTTGTGTCTGTGTGACTACCTGTGAGGTTGTAACTGTGTGGCAGTGTGTGACTGCGTGAGACCGTGTGGCCGTGTGTGTGGATGTGTGTGTGACAGCACACACCTGTGGCTTTCCGTGTGTGATTATGAGTGTGAGAGGCAGTGTGTGCATTGCAAGGTGGTGTGAGAGCTGCTGGGCCTGGCAGGACCACCAGGTGTCCAAAGGGTGAAAGAGTTCCTCTGACCTCAGCTGCATCCACAAGCACCAAGATGGGAACTACGTGGAAAAACTGATTTTCCTGTGCTTCTCATCACTGCTGGCTCTTAACATTCTGTTGATTTTGAGCGGTGATGATAGACTAGCTGTCACTTTTGGCTTCTGGTTGATTTGCAGAGACTTTCACCTTTGGGTGCTCTTGGACTTAATGAAATTTGGGTTGCAAACAGTACGGCACTCTTGCATGCACATCCTGGAAGCTGAGGCGTACATTGCACGGAAAAGTTTGCCCCAGAAAAGAAAGTGTTCATATCCAAAGCAATACTTCATTCCTCAGCCAATTTCCATTCTTTTTCCTTCTCTTACCAACTTTCCAAAAATTTTTAAATCCAAGCGTACAGGTCGACTGCAATTACGCTGTTTTGAGAGTACGTGATAGCCTGCTGCAGCATATGGTAACCCTGCATAATGGCTGTCTGCAATTCACACTGGCTTTTGCTGTGGAAGCCATAGGGGAGAAGGAAAAGCCAGAACAACGCGGGGTTTGAGTGCATCTGAACAGAAAATCTGCTAGGTATTGATTTGCATTTTAGCCAGTTCGGGTTGTGCTTTCCTACCAGATAGCAGATAAGCTGATAGTTATGCAACCAAAGATGTCAAAAGAAGCAGCTTGTGATGGGTATAACTAAATATACAGTGGAACACCAGCCAGCAAGTGAAAAACCTTTCTCAGATTGACCGATAAAGACACGAGTAAATAAGGTCTTGTCCTCATGTAAATTTCCCTTATGAATTATTTTTATTTACCCTTCCTAGTACAGTAGCTACCAAAGTCTCCATGCTGACAAGTCACTGCTGTGAGCTTCTCAGGCACGTGGAATTACCTATTCTTGGGTCCAAAGACCTTAAAACACTCTTGCAGTTTCTCAAAAAAATGTCCAAATCGAACAGATTTTTTAGTAGTTTTCCCCACAAGCAGTTACCATTTCCTTATTAAGCTGAAAGGGAATTTAACGTGTCATGAGGGATTCTCCGCTAAGTGATGACCTACCATCCTTTTGATGCTCAGACCCCTGCAGCTGCAATGAAAAAACTGACAGAAGAAAACTTTTGTGCCCCAAAAATATCTCTGCATCTTTCTCTTCTCTGCTCCTCACTTATTTTTTTGTGATGTTCCAGTGGAAAACCTTTTGAACCAGAGCCACAAAACACATAACTCTTACCTCGTTCTGCATTTCGCAGCTCAACATTTTGTTGACTTCTCTTGCGGTCCCTTCATTGGAGGAGGCTGACCATTCTTCTGGTAAGGAGAAGGGGTTGTAGCAATTTATGCTGGCATCTTCAATGCTATCCTGACTTTACCTTCATGGCCTGTGAAAGAAAATCACTTTACTACAGAACTCTGAAGTTCCTTATTACATGTAGTTCAACTCAAACTTTGAACCTGGACCTGTAAAATGAAACAGCCCATTTCTGCCTGTAATAGAAATACCTAAACACAAAGTACTTTGACTGCTCTGGAGCTTTCTGAATTCTGGCCTCCACAGCTGTTATTTGGCTATTAAAGCCCTTTAGGGAATGTGCTCCAAATTCTTGCACGCCGCTTCTTGTCCTGTGCTTAATCCATTTGATCCATTAGGGTCAAGAAAGAAACAGAGACATATTGTTTAAAAGGAAAATTTAGAAATCGACTTCACCCTCTGGTAGGAATTATCATATCTTTTTGGCTTTTTATAGCTTACATTCACATGCCACTCATAACAGAAATTCCCCATCCAAGGTTGGCCATTAGGACGTGATAGCGCAGTTCAATCTGATAGCTTTGCATCCTTCTTGAGGTGCAAAACGACTCTAAATCCCTCTTACCTGCTTAACAGGCAATTACCCCATTTCAGCTGAGCTTCACCCTGTTCCCATTTTAGGGCAGAGATGGTGGGAACCTGGCCAGGGCTGACTTACACCCCAGCAATTCCTGACTAGTGGTCATGGGCAGCCAGGCACATTGGAATAGTGCAAAAGCTGAGTTGCTTTATGCCAGGGATTATCTCAGTCTCTGTCTAGTCACAGGATTGAGGGAGCATAAAGGCTGTTTGGTGGTAGGTCAGACCCAGCCCTCATGCTTCAGGGCTGATCAGTTGGTATTCACTTGAAATGGGGTTTATGACTCTGCAGAGCTTTGAACTCTGCCTTTGAAACTCTGATGACATGGATCTCGCTCAGGCAGGTGGTTTCTATGAAGCCTGATGCTCCTCTCAGTAAAACCGCAGAGACTGAGTTTGCTAATACTGCAAATACTGTGATAGTTTCGTGCTGTGCTACATGTTGCATGGTACAGGTGTGTCTCCAGAGTCTTTTGGTTTCATTAGGGCTCCTACCTCGTTGTTGAAGTGGTAGAGAAGCAGACATTCCAGTGTACAAAATGTGGAAATGCGAATGATGTGGTTTTCACTCCCACCACAGTTCTGGGTGTACAAATGGAAAACATAAACCAAAAAAAAGTCCTATATTCACCACCACCACCACGTTTTCTTATTACTGAAGGAATGATCTACTGGCTGATGTCAACTACACCAGTTTTTCTTTGCGTTATGGTCTGCACAATTCTGGGTCTGAATTCTGAGCGTCTCTGTCACTGTTCTGATGACTATTTTAATGACAAAAGGAACAGATGTGTCCACATAAGAGCTTCTTCTTTGAGTTAGTTTCCCATGCCACATTTAATTGTTGTGGGGAATTGTTGAGTACTTCATGCCAAAGACTTGCAGACAGTATGTTTTATAAATGATGTTTTAAGCTGATTGCTGGCATAGTCTGCAAGCCCAGTGTTCTGTGTACTTCGGTTCACCTATGTCTGCCTGGAATAATCAGTTATTATGATCAGCCTTCAGACAGCTGGAATTCCAGACTATTTCTCTATTTGATAACTCTTAAAATACGTTGTCTTCATCATCTGATAAATTATAGGCAATATGGCATCAGCTTCTTTGCTGTGTTTATCGCCACTGTTACCTATCTCATGCTAACTTGCTTATGCATCCAATGGCGTACCATCCAAAGTTATCATCATTGAAGCAGTGAAATTTTTTATGAGGTCATTTGTGCCCAAGAGATGAGCTTGGGTTTAGGTGGTTTGGGTTTTGGTGGGTTTGGGGTTTTTTTTTTTGGTGGTTTGTTTGCTTGTTTGTTGGCATGCAGCATAATTTCATATCTGTACAGAAAGTGTTGTTCAAGATATTCTAAAAGATTCACCAAAGACAGCACAATCTGTAGCCTACACTTCATAAGAAATTGCATAATTTCCCAAGCTATCCCAGAGGAACTCATTAAACGATCGCATGAATGATTACAAATATTGGAGGTAGAAGAAAAAACTGTTTTATTTTAGGGAGGTGATCAAAACCACAACAATTAGGCCAGTGTTGATTTACATGGAAAGGCAGAGTGAAAGGAGACTATACCTTCGGAGTTAAAAGTCTATGCATCTAATTCCTATGCTATTTCCATCACTGAAGTCTGTTTGCATGTGGAATTCAGCTTCACGGGAGGAGATAATCAAGACAAATAGTATGGCTTTATTTTTAAAAGGGGTGGATAATTTCATGGCAGCTTACAACGTTGGTAACTGGGCAAGCTAAGATAATAAGGCTAATCAAATCTCATGCTCCACAGCACTAGTTCCCTGCGGGGTCAGGAAAAATCTTTCCACTATATACAACACTATACAATTAGCAAGGTTATTATAGGGGAGCAGAAGTACAGCCTTCTAAAGCAACAAGCTGTAATCATTATCAAAGAACAGAGGCTGCACTTGGGCAGATAGAGAAAATAGCATTATTTTCCTATGCCTCTTTTGTTTCTCTCCCCTGTCAGGTCCACTGTTTTAGAATTACAGTACTTTGGTTTGCTGAAGAAAAAAAGCATTTCCCCTGAACATGATTACCTAAATTCATTACTGCCTGAAATCTGTCAAAAACTCTTCCACCTGTGACTGTTAGCCCAGTTCACAAATATCTGGCACTGAGTGGACACCACAATGGTACCGATTAAGATGTTGCAGGTTGCAACTGCATTGCCCTCTGGTAAGGTCAGTATTGTCGCAGAATTTGCTTCTCATCAGTGGCACAGGCAGAAAGACACAGTACCAAATGATGATCAGCTCTTAGCAAGGAGCTGAAATAGCATGTATGAGGAATATTTAGTTTTGGAAGTTCTGCTAATTTTCTTTAATTGCCTGAACATATTGTTGTAGGTGTTCTGTCTGTATACTTGAATTTTATTTTCCTTCAGTGTGTGCATCAGAGAAATGATATTAGCTGCAATTGAAAATATTTTGCTATTTTTTCTGCAAAATTTACATTCTGTATGTGAATGCGATACTCTTTACAAGTTTTTTTTTTTTTAATTATTTTTATTCCTTACAAGGCAGAGGAAAGACAATAGCAGAACGGCATCTTTTGAAAGCCTGTACTGAAAACTCTCTTTCTACACACTATGCCTCAGACACAATTAGTAGGCATTTCTCTAACCCCTTACCTCAAAGATATTTACTGTAAGAGTATTAATTGTTCTCAGGTGACATATTCTTTGCCCTTTTGCACAACCTATGTGCCTTCTCAGCTCTTAGCCCACACACTATTCAAAACAAAAAATTAAACCTCACCTCCATCTGGGGTTAAATGACAAGAAAGTCTAAAAACCTGAAAGAAACTTACATAAAAATATCTTAAATTATTTCAAGCTTTCTTCATAGATGAGAAAGTGATGATTTTATTTAGATAAAGAATAGTCAACACCTTTCTTGGCTGCGTGGCCATGAGTTGTAGAATGCTCAGCTAGAAGATAAATAAATAAACATAAATAAATGAATAAAATCTGTGTTTACTGTTTGGATCTCAGGAACAGGTTCAGTAAAGGATCTATTGTCTACAGACTGAAAAATCCTGAATACCGGACCAGGAACAAAAAAGTCCACAGAACTGAGGAGTGAAAATGCAGGTATGTTGCTGAATACAGTAGGTGTTTATTTACAACAGACACAGCTAAGTTTGAGGTACTCAGTACATTCTTCCCCTCATTCTTCACCAACAATGTCTCCCAGGCCTCTGTGCAAGGAGAATAAGTGCTAGAAATGGATGAAGATCATGACAAGGATTATTTGCAGGCACCCAGCTCATACAATTCCATGGGACCGGATGGTTTCTCTGGGAGTGCTGGGATTTTGCTGATGTCCTTATAAGGATGCTGCCTACCATCTCTGAAAAGCTGTAGAGTTCAGAGGAGGTCCCCAACGTGTGTAGAAGGAAAAATATTGCACCTGTCTTCAAAAAGTGATAATAGGATGACATGGGAAGTGAATGTCAGGGATTTAACAAGACGTTAAAAGACTTCAGCAAGGTTTTTGTCACTGTCTCCTACAGTATCCTTTTACCCAGGCTTACACATTTCAGCCTGGATGAGTGGACAACCAGATGGATTGGATGATCAGGCCCAGAGGGCAGTGAATAATGGAGTGTGCTCTACCAAGAGGCCAGTAGTAAGAGTAACAAGTGGAGCACTACAGCACTGTGTCCTGGGACTGTCCTCTTGACCTTCTTTAGCAATGACGTAGAGTAAATGACAGTGCTGGTTGTTTGACAGCTTTGCAGATGAGACCAAGCTGGGGGTACAGCTGACATGCTGGAGGGCAGGGCTACCATCTAAAGTGACATAGATGTGCCAGAGGAATGGGCCAACAGAAACCTGATGGAAGTCATCAAGGAAAAAGGCTGAGTCCTGCACCTGACACAGGCTAAGCCCTTGCACCGACCCAGTCTGGGATGTGCCTGAGGGGAGCAGCTCTACTGAAAGGGAGGTCTTGGTAGGCAGTGAGCTGAATGTGAGCCAGGGGTATCCTTCAGCAGCAAAGATCAACAGCAAACTGAGCCATTTTAGCAAGAGGAAGTCTGTAGGCTATTGCCTTCCTCTACTTGGCACTTCTTAGATGACATCTAAACAGTGCCTCCAATCTCGAGACCCCAGTACAGAATGACCCCCAGTAAGCTGGAGAGAGTTAAGCAGAGGGCCAGCAAGATGGCTGAGGGCTGGAGCACTTGGCCAGTGGGAAAGTTTGAGGGAAATGTGTTTGTACAGTCTGAGAAGGGCTGGCTTTGAGGGGAACGTAACAGCAGCCTGGCTGTGCCTGCAAGGTTATCAGGAAAGTGGAGCAGGGGTCCTCAGTGGCTCATTCCTGAAGGATGAGAGACAAAGGACCTAAATGGAAACAAGAGAAATTCAGGCTGTAGATAAGGAAAACCTTCTTATTTGTTAGGAAGTAGAGGAAGCAGCTGCCAAGAGAAGTTTTTCAGTCTCCATTCTGGGAGGTTTTTCATACTCAGCTGGATAAAGCCCCGAACAACCTGGTGCACTCTCCTAGCTGTCCCTTTGAGCATGACTAGAGACCTTGTGGGATCCCTTCACACCTGAGTTACTCAACAATTCAATGATTCAGTAAGTCCACCATGGAAAAAATTAGCTGTGTCTGTAGAAGAAGAAGACAGTTCTGGCACATATGGTTTATCCAGTGACTTGATAAATATTAAACTAGACTGAGAGCATGGATGAGAATCCAGGTTACAACTGCTCCTATGTGCTGTAATATGTTGGCTGCAGTTCAGTACTCCCTCTTGTTTGCTCTCCTTTTGGCCTCAGCAATCCTACACTCTTGCTGCACAGTTTCAGGAGGAAGGCTTGCATGTATCAAAGTCTTTTATGGCCACCAGCAAGTTTCCTAGCTTTTTCTTTCTATAGCTCCTTCCTGCAGAGGGAGGTCCGCAGAGTGAAAGGGAAGCCATGGAAAAATTCTGAAAATAATGCTTGCCAGATCTCTTGACAAGGTCAATAGTACTCATATCTGAAAATAATTTCTTTTAAAAAATGCAGGAACTTCCCTAGCTCACCATCCTGTCTTCAGACCAAACACACAAAGATGAAATTCCAGAAAAAATGAAATACAGGCATTCTCATTGTCCCCGAGGTTTCCTTTACATTGTTAAAGTGATGTCATTTACACTTACGTCAGAATTATTTTACACTACATGATGGCTGTAAAGCACTTCTGGTTTAAAGAAAAATCAAGTACCAA
Source organism: Penelope pileata (assembly GCA_013396635.1). Lineage (NCBI taxonomy): Eukaryota > Metazoa > Chordata > Aves > Galliformes > Cracidae > Penelope > Penelope pileata. The sequence goes on along the minus strand of WBMW01002721.1, from coordinate 154,378 downwards.
GAAATCTTTGTCACATTCAATAAAATTGGAGTACCAACACAGTGAATTTTAATTAAAAACCTCAAATAAACTCGAGGGAATCAAATCATTTGTGAACCTAAGCATATCAGAAAAACCATGGTTTTGTGGCCTACATCAGTTCATTTCCTAGCAGTGTTCTCCACTTTATAAAAATTGTTGCCAGAGAGAGTATGTACCCTCATGCTTCAAGGTAAAATTAATAGTTATCTATGGTCAAGAAGAGCCATGCCTTACAGCAGAAAAACAAGAAGCATAAGCAGTTTCAGACTGCAAAGCCCTCTTCCCTAAGCTCCTTTCCCAAACTATTTGCCTGCACATCTTTTCAAGATGAAGTGCCCTGCTGTTCACATCTCCAGCTCAATGGGATACCAGCAAAAAAAAAATTTGTGTTTCTAGTGAAAATCTAGTAGAATATAATCACTGTCAGTAGCAAGCATTACTGAATGTTCCCTGCTATCTGCCCTGGAAAAGTCATTGAAATAAACCCACGAGTCCGTCTGGCAAGGATGACAGCAGCATCAGAGGGCACTTTTCTGCCTGTTGTGGAAATAAAGAAGAAACAGAGAAGACAAAATATGAGGCGATTTATTTAAAAGACTTACAGATTGGAAAGAGGAACAAAGGGAAGTCTTTTATGCTGATTAGGTATTTTACTTTTTAGAGAGAATTCTTTTTACTTACAACACATTTACCGATCAAATTCTCATTTTAGACAAGGATAATAGCATGGGAAGAGTAATTAAGAAATTATTCTACCAATATTTATCTTACATAACTCTCTGGTTCCTTTTACTCTGTAATATTCATATGTTTTTAAGACTGTAATATGTAATCTTAAGATTTGAGTCTATTTGTCCTGAAAGTATTTGAAAGAAATCCAATTATGGCCACTATAGAAAACCAAGCTTTAAAAAAAACTTAAAAATTGATTGTAGGCACATGTAATACAATATTTCCATTTAAAGTCTAATTACACTGCATTGGCTTAAACAAACCCCGAAACTGTACTTTCTGTTCCCGTAGTTAATTTCCTTCACAAAATTGCTTATCATTTCAGAAAAGTTGGCTCACAGGACTAGTAGTATGCTTTTGTTCTGAGTTTTATGTCCAGTTAAAACACCCCTTTTGCTGTGAAACACATTTTGGAATGTCAGGGAAGAACTGGGCCTTCTGCACATATCTGTGCAATTTCTTCTGGGGCAAAGAGATGGTTACCAAGTAGATGTACCAAGCTGTACATCCATGGCAGTTATAGACAAAAACATGGGGCATCACCTGCCAAAGGAGAGGTACAAACCAGTTACTTTTTCCTTCTTGCAGTACAAAGGCTGTTGCAGGGCTGAATTTCCAGTTATTGGTTAAATTCTGTCATGTAAGATACTATTTTTTCAGATTACCTAAAAAGCCTGGTAGAATTTCCACCATCATCAGTCTGTGAGAACTGACAGTATCACAGACATAGTCCACCCTGCCTTGAAGCAGGGACATGCATTGTTTGACTTGTGAGGTCCGTTGCATTCCTATTTTTTTGTCCTTTATAGAGAAGAATTTATAAAGCAAACAGAAATTATATTTATCCAATGTTCTACCTTGCACTGGATTGTTATTGTATCACCTAGGATCTTTTACAAGAAGTACTTTTATATCTCAAAGAAGCTGCAGTTTAGAAGAACCTATTCTTTTTTATGGTATTTATAAACCGTGTACCCTTTCCCTTATCATTTTCATTTACATGTATTATATCATTTTTATTTACATTTAAGCTCCACAAGGCAAGGATTGTCTTCATTCTGTGTCTGAACAGTGCCTGTTCTGTTAAAACTCCACTTTTTGTTGGTCCCTAGGCACCAACAAATAAAACTACTAAAGACAGTAAATTATGTTTCCTATTTTTTAGCAACAGTACTTAACAGCGCTTTTTTCATTGTTTTGTTTTTACTCTAGATTTTAGCAGACTGTCTCTTTGGTGTTTTGGTGCATTTTTATGCCTTTCAAAGCCCACTACAGTGGGTTCAACATGGTATGACAAAATGGTATAAATCTTGGGAGTTTTTTGAAAGAGAAGTTAGAAGAAGCACATGTTAGAATAAGTCTGAAATTCACAACAGAGTTAGTGCTATCAGACAAGGGTGAAAATATTTTTACTTTTTTTTAACAGATTGCTAGTGACTTGTAGTATCTCTTCCTGCCTGGATTTTCATTTCCTGTTAGAGAAGTATTCAAGTGATTAAATACTTGTTCAATCAGAATTCAAAGTTGAGAGCAGGCATAAGTAGTTTCCCAGGCATAAGACTACTCAAAGCAAAGCCAGATATCAGTGGTAACTACCTACCACCTTGTAATGGGTTGGACTTTAGCCTAAGAGACACCAAATTACTTTGTAAACTCACACACATGTCATGCAGAGATACTATTTAGTCTCCCAGTCAAATACTGGAATCTGGAGGGGGGAAGGGAGAAGGAGAGAGGACGTGCCATTGATATTTAACAGCGCGCAGCTGTTTCAGGAAAAATATATTAAGACGAGGTAAAGAAACTATTCAGCTGCAGGTTGGATTTATGAAGATGGTGCACAAAATTTGGCCAGATCACAAGGCCATGTGATTTCTTCTAATCACAGTCAGGGATCAGGTTCAGATTTTATATCGTATCTAGATTACTATCCACATCTGAAGAATGCAAAACACAGCCTGAAGGCAGAGGAAAAGTGACTTATAGCAAGGCCAGGTGCAACTACTCTATAGATGCAAAGGCATACATGGCCATGTGCTGTTTCCATATTATACAAGGTCAAAAGCATATCCTTCAAATGCAAAGCAGTCAGTTGCAGAATCAGGCTTCAAATGACTTCAAATGGTCCTTTACAATGACAAACACTGAATTTGAGAACCAGCAATTTAAATAACTTGAAATTTGGACTTATAAATTGGGACCCGAGGTTCCTGTTGTATCCCCAGTGGTGAAGGCTGACCTTTGCTGCTTCCAGCAAATGCAACCATTCATGGGGAGCAAAATCTGTGCTCTTCATAGCAACAGCTTCAGGAGTAAGGCCCACCTTAGAAAGAAAGGGATGCCAAATCATCAAAGGGGGTATGGCACAAGCTGGTCCTTCCAGAGTTAGAGAATTGTTTCTGTGTAGCACTGAAAGCCAATGTCGAGTTGGCAATCCCTCCTGTGGATCCATCCCGTTGCTGGGATGTGCAGCTGTCTGCTTTCTTCCACTCACAGAAACAGAAGGGAACATATGGTTTGGTATATCTATCTTCTGTGTCATGACCTTTTTTCCCTTGTGTAAGGGAAAAGGAGAGTTAAAAATTCCTACATTTTTTGTGGTGTATAAATCACCAAGTGCAAATTCATGATCTAAACCCTTGAGTTTGATTTTTATTGAGAAGTCTTAGCATGAAAGCTATGGTTTGTGATTATCACTTATATTTCCAGCGTACTGGAGTAAATTGACACCTCTAAGAAATTATTATGGAGTGCAGTAGGAGCCCTTTACTTCCTTATTACGATCTATTTTTCCCTAAATAAGAATATAAATTCATTGAAATATATTTCATTAAGATAGATGTTTATTGATAAATGCATTATTATAGGAATAACACACAATAAACATGTATTAATTGACCATTAGTACAGTTCTTGTGTAGATGAAGTTTCTCAACCTTGGTCTTCTGGAAGGAGCAAGGTGCATTTTAATAGACCATTAAAACACGGTATGTTGTGTCTTACTGCCGAAGCAATACATAATGGAATTAAATGGGCTGCATTTCACTGAGAACATATTGACTGCTTGTAGCCTGAAAAATGAATGAGAACACTGTGTTCCATACATGTTGGGAGAACCAGAAAATTGTGGCATTTCTCCTCAATGACACAGAACTTTGTGGAAAGATTTGAGTCATACTGGGTAAGAATCTGTTGCCTAAACTAAGGCATTTTTGACACAGCAGGCAGCCTGCATGGTGTCCAGCTGTCTCTCCAGAAGCCGCCAGTCTCTTGTAGATCTCTCTTTGCGCTCACTGTCGTTTCTATGAAGATGTCTTGCATACTTTGTGTCATCTGAAGGACTTCAAATGCCTGCTTCTCAGCACCTGAATTGCACCGTTGCAATCTCTCACTCCCATAATAAAAATGCTAGATCAATTTGTAAATACCTCAGCCACGAGCTATAGATGGACAGACATATGGATAAACAGATGGACATGTAAGCTCTCTGCAGGACAGTTTCCCAGACTTTCCATAGAGCTTTGTTGTTGAGGCATTCTGGTTCTTCCAAGGCGATAGGAAGTAGATAACAGAGCTTGTCTCAGTGCAGGCGTCTCAGCTGACGCTAAGCATTTCTTACCAAGAGCTTTTATTGCCTCAGAGGTTAGCTACTCCTCAGCTTCCTCCAGGAGCTCTTCGCCCTTCCTCAGAAGGGGATGCGCTGAGGAAAACTAAACAGACGCATCGTGAAGCGTTCTCATGCTGTCTGTGGATGTCTGACAAGGACAATTACAATTGTCGTGGCTGGCTGTATATCTCTTCTCCCAGTCGCAATTCAGACAGCATGAGCAGAGCTCACAATTAGTTATCACCACTACTTCAGACAGTGGGAAAGAGAGGGAAAAATCTCTTAAACCAGAACTGATTAATTTCAAAATGGTCTAAATTTACTTCCTGCTCTAGGGGTTTCAGTACATTGTTTCTTCCATGTCTTCTCATGTATAACCTTTTGCAGTAGAGAGTAGTCTTTGTATTTGTGCCTAGTACTTTATCTGATCTTAATAAACAGATACTAAGAATAAATAATCCCAAAGTGGTACGCTATGATAGCTTACAAATAGTGCGATGGGCTTATGTTTTCCAGTGCACTAAAAAGAGACTACATTAGTGCTTCAAAAACAGAGTGAAGTAAATAAGCTATGACAGTATAAAGAAATACCGGAGAAAATAAAATCAGGTTAGTAAAAGATCTGTGTTTATCCAGAGCAGAGTTTGATTGTGCTAACTATTAAACATTAACGTATTATCTTGATGGATTTTGTACCTACACGCTTGAAGATCGCAGAGAAAAAAGATTTAAAATGAGGTTTTTTGTGATACGTGTTTCATCTATTAGCAATGTACAGGCAAAATGGATTGTATTTTTCAACCTCTTAACATTCTTGTCTTCTCACAGTGAAAATCACAAATTCTGTTTTGAAGCTGAAAATGGATTGCAGTTGTCATCAAAAGTGGGTATTTACAGACGTTATTAATTGAGAAAATAGTACACTGTTCTCAATAAGAGAATGCTCCATTAACACTCTGGAGAGCTGAAAGCTACCCTAGAAGGAGAGAAGAGCACTTAGTAGCTTTTGAGACATGAAGAATGTGGCACATGAAGAACATTCTCTCTCACATTCATTTTTTAATTAATTTATCCTCAAATAGTCTTTAGTGAGTTGTGAATTACTTTTATCTAATTTTACCAGTAACTCTGGCAGCCAAAACAGGGATCTAATCCTTCTGTGTTTTTCATACCTCTTGCATTGAAAGCAACAAAAATGGGTGATGTCCAAAGTGGATTACGGAACAGAGAGCACCCAAAAACTTCTCAGATTCCTGTCTCCTCTCTGCTCCTGCCAGTGGCTGAGCCACACCAGCTTCCATCAATTTCAGTAGGAGCTTCGACTTCCATTTGTCTCGCAGGGGCATCATTTCCATTGGAAATGTTTTATGCATGTACTCCTGTTAAAAAAAAAAAAATTTATTTCCTATTTTGTAAAGTATTTTAACCCGTACTATCTATTTGATCTGCTTCATACCCATGGAATTCAGAAGAACTGCTTTTAAGTTGTGAGAGGAAACTGTAGGCAGGATTGGCCTGTAATTATCTTGTTCATTCCAAAATAATCTGAATTTTAAAAACATACAATTGAGTCTTCTCTTTCAGGAATCAAAATACAGGCTATTAAGACAGATGTTCCATTAAAGCAGTATGTGGTAGATTTTGGCATGTAGTAGAGAATGGACAAAATACACAATGAACAATTTCCCCACTTAATTCTGAAATTAGCATGTTGGAGATTTTCAAAATGCTTCTGTTGTTTCAATGGGAAAATATAGGATCCTTTGTGGTCAAAACATTATCTTTTACTTCCCTAGGATTCTATCTTAAACTAGCACATTGGAGTAGTAACAGCAGTTATCATTTGTACATTTCAGTAGAACGAAATCAAGCATTGCTATGACTAATACATGCACCAAAATGTCCTTTTTTTCTCCTAATATATGTTTTTTTATGAATATTACTACTATTTGAAGTACAAATGCAAATAGTGACCTACATAAAAATGACCAAATGAGTTAAAAAAAACCAATACAACACAATAAGACGTGTGGCCTGAATTTGCACTGCTTCACGCTGTGCAAAACCACCTTCCAGCATCACAGTGCCTTACAAATATGTGTGTGACAGCTCACAAGCAAAGTGCATTCCCAATTTGGATGGACCGTTGCAGTTCTGTAGGATGTTGGTTCATTGTAAGCTTGTCTAGCTGGCAAGGTAATTCATGTCAATCACCCAGAAGAGTTATAAGTATCCTCATACACCACACTCTTTCTTTTGCTTCTTCAGCCCTACTGTGCACAGTGGTTTTGACCAGGGCATGATCACTAGGTTGGCTTGAACTGGGTCTTGCTTAAGCTGAACATTTAACCAGTCAAGCCCTGCTTGATGTGGCGGCTCCTTACTGAGGGATATCTGGTAACATGATCCTTTGCGGCTCAGCAGGGGCTTGCAGACAGATGGTAACTGTTTTGATGCTGGAAAGTGCCTGAAAAGTCATGTAACAAAATGTTTGAACTGGTATCCCAGCCCAGCCATGTCAAATTTCTGCCAGAACTCTTCAACTCTGGTTCCCAAACTAGGGGTCTGATGAACGTTGTCAGGAAAAGGCTCTGCTGGGCTTACAAAATACTGGGGAAAATGTGATTGCACCAAATCAGGCCGTTCTTGCTAGATGAGATGGCTGCAGCTCAGAGCCTGTAGGGCTGCAGGGGGAGAAGCAGCTGTAATCACGTTTATGCAGCAGCATGGCAGATGCCCTTTATTTGCATTTAACAGGTCTCTGGTCCATACAAACACCAGTAGGCAATGTGTATGGCAACTCTGTGCCCCCGAGAAGCTGAGTACCAGCTGGCAGCCCCAGAGCTGTACCCCAGTCTCAGCTAAGCTTGGCTTTAAACCCAGGGAATTTCAGCTGAAAGCATCCAGACAAGTCTTCCTGTGACCTGTGTGAAAACTCAGGCCACCTCTCTTGTTTTAATGGGAAATACTGAGTGCTGCACTTTTCCCTGCAAAAAGCAGCTGGGGATACCAGAGCAAGGGATGCAAGATGGCAGCCCACAGCAGCGCTCCCCACCAGGCAGCCCCGGAGCTGCCTGCTCCACTGCCCTCTGCGAGCACAGCCTCCTCCCCCATGCTGCTTGGACGCTCACCACACTACAGCCTCCTGCTCTCCAGGCCAAGTCCGGGAGAGACACACATTTCAATGCCACCATTTAATTACCCGCGTTATTTATTGGCTCCCACCCCCTTTCATTGACTGCGTGTCAGAGCAACATTTAACAGCAGTGGAGTGATGGGGAGCAGAGGGCACCCAGGGGCTTAAGGCATTTGCATTGTTTTGCCAAAATATCCTCGATCACGCTGATATTTTCTTTTCTTTCTAAGGAATGGGAGAACATACATTAAAATCAGGAATAAACATTTTGACACATGGAGTCAAGGAGAGTTTTGCCATCGTCTGCGCTGGAGCATGATTAAACTGTAGCTGACCAGCTGCTAACCAGGGGAAAATATGCCCATGTGTTAATACATTTTCATGATGTCCAGATGCATACAATTACAAGCATGGGAAAGGGCATGTTTGCTAATCTGAATTACAGTGTGTCTTTTCTAAATTGACAGCAGAGCTACCCTTGGTGTTACTCTTTTAATACGGAGCAGATCCTGTCACCTGCCAGAGGGATATCTATCCTCTCCGTTCCACTGGATATTTGAAATATTTATGTAGGGTAATAAGTAGGGAAGAGTTTTGTGATAACATAATAAACAGAAACACACAAGCCTAAAGATAGATGATCTAGGGGAAAGCCTAGACTTCCTATGAGTAGAGTTTTACGGAGAAGCTGAAGTCAAATTGCTGTAAGTATCAATGAATAAAGAGTTTCTCCCACTGAACTAGAGACTGCTCTGGGTGGTGCAAGCCAGCCAGCATCCAGTGGGCACTGGATGCATAACCCTCCTGCAGGAACAAATCAGATTCTTTTGCATCCCAACATTAACTGCTGTATCACTTTTATGGTGCTTTACAGGACACTTACAGTCATTAGGAGAAACTTGAGCATGGAGAAGGCTTGGCAGTCCAGGATGGAGAGGGATAATAAAAATAATGAATATGGGTGAAGAGACGGGAGGAGGAGGCAGAAGAGACAACTTTAGCATTGATATCTCCTGTGACTGACAGCCTCACAAAAACTAATTGGGGCTGAAGAAGCTGATGAATTCCATATGAGAAAATTGAGTTTGAATATTAATAGGCACTGCCCCATTATTGCCCAATTCTAAATCCATTAAATGTGAAGGGGCTTAAAGTTTGGAAAAATACATTTTCTCACTCCAGTGACAAGATGAATAATGCAAGGATTAGGAGAGGCTGCTTTTTGCAAGTGTCCAAACCCATCCATGAACTGGGGCCTAGCACATAGTTAATGCACATCTAAAGTCCCGCTTAAATCTGTCCTACTTTGAAGGTTTCCTTGCAACATAGACAGCGAACTGGGCTCTATTTCTGTATAAGCTTGACAATGTCACTCAGCATTTGCTTTCAGACAAGGAAAAAGTGTTGCACAGTGTATTTTCCATTTGTTTTGATATTATGATGTTTTAAGGATAATGATTTGCCATTGCTTGGCTCTGTGATTCACTTGATTGTTTTCCCTCATTTCAAGTTGAATCTTAGTTTTTAATCCGTTTGCTGTCATCTCTCATTTCACCGAAGCACACATATTGCTCACATTACCATGCAAATAGGTGTTATATAAATGAAACGTATTATTATGATCATTAAACTAAAAGAACCCAGAGCCATTCATTACACAGCGTGCTCTTGGCCGGCCCCGGCGCTTGCACACAGCTCGTCTCGCCATCTCTGCTGGCAGTGGTGTTCCTGAGCGTGCCAGTGGAGAAGTGCTGGGGCAGAAGGGTGCGTGGAAATAACGCAGCAGGTTTATCACCGACACTACCAGTGAATTACAACCTGCTTACCACAGGCCGGAACCAGGGATAAGAACACAGCCATCAGTTTCGAGCTCATCACACCTTAGGGAAATGGAGGCAGCAGGCCAGCTCTTGGGTGGGAAGCCTCACCGGAGGCCTGCAGCCACAGGCTGACATCTGCATTCCCATCTCTCATTCCAGCATTTATCTGTTGGATGCTCTCCTGCCTCAGCTGCCTCCCAGAGGAGAACAAGCAAATGCAGAGGCCTCGTGGTCCTTGCCTTTGGCCCAGCTTTCCTGCGGTCAGACAGTGTGTGGAGAAGCGTGCATGGGGATAGGGAAGATGTTCTGGAGTGGGTACAGCTTGAAAGGACTACGGGGCCTCTTAATCTTCCTGCCAATCTTACCTTAATGCAGTAAGGGATTTTGTTGGGAGTCTGGGTTAAACATTGAACTCCTGGAGAGAGAAATGGGACAGACAGCTGTCTCTTGCTTTGCTCACAGCTGAGTAAGGACGAGGATGCCTGACGTGTTCCCTCCAGAATGAAATCTGCTCGAAGACAAGAAACCTCCAGGAACCTTTTGGAGTGCTGTCTGCATGTGTACACTGGGGGGGGGAGAGCAGGAGGAAGGGATCTTATTCACATTCTATTAATTAAGTTCCTCTATGAAACAGAATATATATTGTGCTAAATTAGGTCAAATATATATATATATATTTCCTGAATGCCAGGGTAGGAGGGGGCTGATCTACACAGGTTGCAAAGTCACAGGGATTCACTGTCTTCTCCAGAGTCCTGAGAGAGGCGAGTTAGCCAACACTGGCCATGTCTGCCCGTGCCACTTTCTGTGCTGGCATGCTACAAGCCTACTGGCTCTGGATTTCCTAATTACTCGTGTTCTTACTGCAAGCCAAGACTAGCCGGTTCCTGAGAGGTAAAAATATATTCAGCCTGTTGAAGCTGAATGTTCTCTCTCTTTTTGAAGGTTTTCTTGTCATTTGTCCCAGCCAGCAGCTGAGGTACACTGTGATCAGCTTCCCCTGAACTTCAGGTAAGCACCCCGAGGATGTCTGGATGCAGGGTCCGCACCTGGGAGGTCACACAGACATTGCAGGAGGGGCTCACAGTGGGAGGAAAAACCCAGCTAGGAGGGGGGCAGAGAGAAAAAGGCTGGAGAGCAGTGGCTCCTCATGACAAAGAAATGTTATTTTAAGGGTTAGGACAGGATATGCAGAGGGTTTCAAAGCCCAGCAGGTGTTATACTGGGCAGGTGAGCATGGAGGAGCGGACAGCTGCTCAAGGAGACTTTATAGGCTACAGTGGCAGGAGAGCTGTTGACTCCAAAAGAGAAATTGGGATCAGCAGAGGCAGGAGATGGCTGAGGCGTCTGGAAAGAAGAAATGTTTGAGAGCAAAGAGTCCTAGAGGCTACAATACATGTGTGTGATGCTCTTTAACACAAACCCATACAGACACACACCACACCATAGCGTCCCCTGGCCTTGTAGGACCCTAACAGCTGGCGGTGACATGATCAGACAGGGGAAAGCTCCCTGAGTGCTGGCTGTGCCCTGGCTCCCTGCCATGCCACCACACATCACGTCAGCAGTGGTGACAGCGTGGAGGACACCTCACCTGAGAGCACCAGAGGCTGACGAGAGCTGCGTGGTGCGGATGGGCGAGCTGGCAAAGCTCTCCATGCATTTCTGTGAGTGCAAAGGGCACAGGAAGCTGGAGAGCTGCCACGTGAGCCAGAAGGCAGCTCAGAACGGTGGTGTGGACACAGCTAGGTGAACACAGCTGGCACAGTGAACTCAAGCCCTTAATGCTCACTGCACCGAATGGTGGGGACAGGAAATGGTGCACACACCACTGAGGCTGGGAAAGCTGACACTGGGGGTTGGGTAGGAAACAGCTCCTTCAGGGCCTCCGATCCATAGCAGCACTGCCTCAGCCCTGCATCCTAACACCACAGCAGCTCACGGGTGGGAAATTACCAATGCTGAGGTCCATTTTAGAGAAAAAGTTGTGGCTTCTCTCATCATAGCAAGAAAGTTTTTCATCATCATAAGGAGAGTACCAGGTCTTTCTTTTTCTTTCTTTCTTTTTTTTTTTGTAACGTTTTGGTGAGGCTTCTCAATACAATGAGGCAGCATTTGATGCAATGGAAAAACTACCAGAGAACAGAAAAATGGCTCCGGATGTATTGCTGATGTAGAAAAACTGCTGCTGACTCATGGCCAACTCATGCGGAATGCAATCACAGAAATTTACAAATAATTTTGACTGTATGCCGGTGAAGTACAAAGGCTGAAGGGGCTTTACAAGTCCACTGAAGTGTGGTGTAGAGTGTCGAGGGACAGATCAGTGCAGCTCCCAGCTGCTGAGCACACGCGAGGCATTTATGCTGGCCTCAAATAACACTGCCTGTCTCAGGAAAGCCATCTTACACTCCACAGGAATTGTCTGGGGACATTTTCTGAGGTTTGACTGTTTTTTAGAAATTCAGCTGATATTTTTCATTTTGGTTGTCAAAGAATCGAAACAAACAGCACCAACAAGAGGTTCTGGGATAGTCTTAGAAACAGCCTGCGAGAATGAAAGCTGAACGAGGAGGATTTGTGGTAAAAGGGCAGAAGTTACCTGATACAGGCAATGCAAACACCCCTGCAAATGGCTCTGCCACTTCAGAGCCGAGTCTACAGAGCCACGTGGCTCTGCCTGGATGCATCCATGGGGACTGTGAGGGCCAAGCTCTGGACTGAACAACGGGGAAGGAGGGCCTTCCTCTGTCCCTTCATAGACCACCCTGCCTCTGAATGGAAGTGGTCATTTGACAGTGTGTTAAGTCCCTCCCAAAGTTTCCATTCATAACAACTTCTCCTCAAGGTGGTCAAAGATCCTTTCTTACCAAAGAATGTGAAAGAAAAAGGGGAACATCTATCTGAAGTTGTTAAACTTTTACTCCTCACTGAATCTTAAATACAGCTTCAAAACTCTGTGTTCCAACTTCATGAGAAGCTGCTCAAGAGCAAGGATATCCATCGTGAAATAGATGCTCTGAAAAAAATCCCTCTGCAGAACCCGAGATACTTCAGCTGAGCAATTCAGACTATCTATATCTCAGTAACATCTGGTAGATGTGTTTGTTGCTCAGCTTCAATTTGTAAATATGTTTGCTCTTGGAGCCATGTGTTAATATAATATTTCCTTGTACGGGTGGATTATTTTCTACTGTGTGGTTCAGTTAAGAATATCCCATTTATAGCAACATAATTTAGCAGTTTTGTCAAAACATATACAGTCGTTAAAAGCTAATAGGTAACTGGTATTAAATTGCACTGAATGTCCGTGTGTTTGAGATTCAAGTAATCCTGAGTAGGGCCTATTGATTTTACTGAGCTAGGAATGTTCAGCACTTCTGAGACCCAGGTCCATCAAGAGTTGTTAATTTTATAACTGTCCAAACTAACAGTCGTAATGCCTAAGAATTGTCCTTTCCTCTCCTGGATATAACGAGTACATTCTTATTGTGCCTCTTATACTCCCTGCATATTTGTTTGCCAGAAATCTAAACAGTCACTAGCATACCAAAATTTAAAAATAGTATGACAACACTCATGTCTGTACATACTCCATCTTCATCACATCGGAGGCTGAAACTTCCTGGCAATTGGAGAAAAAGCCATTAATACTCATAGCCTTTTATTAGCCAAGTCAGATTTATTTTAATTTTCCTTTGGCAACAGCAGTAGCTCCTTCAGACTGCACAAGCAGCTACACCTGAGCAGAATCCAAAAAGACACCTTGCTTCCACCGCAGAAATATTAACTCTTGCACCATGTCTGGGAAAAAGCCCCAGGTAATTCAATGCCAGCTAAGTCCTCCTGACAGTCGCTCAGCTAAAAATGAATGTAACTTGCAACATAGCCACTATTTTATCCAACATAACTGTAAGCGTGGTGATACACCCCTCCTGCACTGTACACCACTGCTAAAATCTTTGAGAGCTTCACAGAGGCAGACTCTCCTGTTTTATTATGCTCAAGAGAGAAGGCACAACACAATCTCCAAATGTACTGGTGGTGTGAAATCAGTTGCTTGTAGAGAAAGCAGTAATATCATGAGGTAATCATTCGGTTCTGATTAAGCCCATTTCTAGTCCATTGATTTTTGCAGTCCTTCCCCAAAACATGATTTCTATGTGCCTTCTCAAAGCTCTGAGTCTGCAAAATTGCTCGGGCCCTCCCTCTTGGAATGAATTCACCTGAAGTGCTGGGTGAAGGTGGCTGCCCTGGCGTTTCCCCTCTGAAGGTAATGTCAGCGCTACCTTTAACCAGTCCTTCCCCCCCCTCCAAAACCACCTATATTTGTATTCTGCTGTCATCTCAATTCTGGCAAGAATCGTGCCTTGCAAACCAAATAGGGGGGGAAATGCAGTACTTGCTCCATTTGGTTTTATTTTGTTCATAGTCTAAGCAAGCATCCTAAAAACTTTGAGCTCTTAGTTTCATTTGAAGCCAGCACATTAGGGATCATTTATACTTACAAAAATACATACGCTGAAGTTGTTGTCTCTGAGAGTATGCAATTGTTATTCTTTGACAGAGCTGTCACTAGAGGGTCCATTTTGAGCTCATTCATTGAAAGCTGTGGCAGCAACAGCAGCCAGCCTTAGCTCAGTTCTGCCTCCAGAGATTTGCAGAGAAGCTATTTGGAGTTTATCACACAGTTTTGCAAAACACTACAGCCTCAGCAAGCTGTCATAAAGAGGCTCTCATTCCAACCAGGCTCGTTTACAAGTAGTATTTTATTACTCTCTGGTCTGTTTTACCCTGCACCTTGCAAAATCTTTCTTCACCTCTTTTACTCTGCTGATAGATTAAAAAAATCTGAAATAGGACTCCGAAAAATGCTTGGTATTTTTAATGCATTTATAATTCAAGAGCTATCCAGCTCCACTCAGAGCAGAGCTCTTTGATGCTAAGCTGTTCCATATCCACATCCTGCACAACCAGGGTCTGCTGTGCAGAGCATTGCCCTTGCTTCCCATGGCCACTCTGCAGCCACGAGGCTCATTCCCATCCATGACTATGCTGTGTGCTGACAATCAGCCCCTTCCATTTGCTGTTTTTGTGAGAGAATTTTAGACCTGAGCACCCAAAGTCACCGTTGTCTGAAGAGCAGTGCGCTTTTCACTTTGTAGGGCGGATATTGGAGTGAATACAAACATCCACGAGGCCGGTTTCCCCCTGTACCTTGCCCTGTGCATTGGCTCTGTCCCAAATCTGCCTCCCAGGTGATGTCTGCTGGCTCCATGCCACCATCCTTCCACGTGATGTGACAAGGGACCAGAGGGTGTTCCGGGAGGAAAGCTCAGATTTGGGGTTGTATCAGGCTTGTCATCTTAAGTACACCAGTCCTCAGCAATAAAAGCCTAGGTGTGCCTCCCCCACCAAGTGCTGGCACTGCAAGCGGCAGCACTGCCAAATCTCACAATTTTATCTCAGGACGTACAAACATTTGGTGCTTTTCCCAAAGTCTCAGCTCGGTGAGTCAGGCAATTATGAGCATGCACCAGCTTTCAAAGGTGAAGAGCCAAGTTCTTGCCACCACTTTGCCCTTTCCAGCAGAGCTAAAATACTGTGGGAAGAGAAGCAAAATGTGCTGTTTGACAAGAGAAACCTGGTGGATGGCACGGCCCTGCAAGCCAGGTGTGCACCACAAGTGCATCGCTGAGGCTGTGAGCCACATCCACCCAGAGCAAGGAAAAAGCCAGGTCCGTGCAGCTGCTGGCCCCTGGGGATGCTCAGGTTTGGGTTTCGTGCTTGATACAGCCCTATTCCACAGCAGGGAGAAAGAAGCAGCTGCCACCTCGAAGTCACTGTTTTGCACATGACTGCCTGCTGGCTGAGCTACCCAACCTTCCAGCGCCTGTGTTCAGCTCCTGGTCTGCTTTCCTGCCTCTCCTAATCCCCAGAGGCAGTGTGTCCTCACATACTTTTCTGGTTGAGAAGGAACTGGCTGCTCCCTATGCATTGATTTCATCAGTCATATGAAATCCATGGAAGGCTTAAAAATCATCGGCTTGCGTGGGATTTTTGTACCTGTTTAGTGACGGTAATTCGGGTGATTTTTCTCTTCCACTTCTTCTTCATCCATATTAATGGGTGACAGCCTGTAACAAATGCATTCATACTTGACAGATATTACTTATTAGCATAAATTTCAGTTCCTTCGTGAGGTAATTAATACCAAACATTTCTGTCATTTTGTAAGATCCTAATTCTGAGAATTATTTTTTAACCCGTGTAAACAACAATTTACAGCTTTGCAGATAAGTGACTGAAAACAGCTCCTCATTTTATGCAGAGAGTGCTCTCTCTGTATAATGGTTTCCCCAAAATCTGCTCTGTGCAAAGCAGGGGCAACCCACACTCATTTACTTTTCCTCAAAGACTTTTTCATCCTTAAAATAGCTGCTCCTTTTAAAAAACCTATTTGTGTCTCTGATGCCTGTTGATGAAGCAGCACTTTCACAGTAAGTGGCAGTAAGTTTTCCAGGTGACCACGCCGAGAGTTGCACCTCACTTTTGGTCAGAGGAACTTGATTTCCTCCCCTTGCCCACCCTCATCTTTCCCACTTTTGAATTCTCCCTCCCCGGATAAGCTTCGTCTCCATGTGCAGCTTGAAGACCCTAACACATAGGTCTGATACTCCAGATAACTTTTACGAAAAATAAAAATAAGAACAGTATCGCTTCTGATTTAGAAGACATTTCCTACTCTCTGAAGCCCAGCTCATCTGAGAACTCTGGTGCTGAGGTCTGTGAGAAGTTCAGCGCTAAGTGCTAACATTAGCCAGAAGGTTTGTGTTT
This sequence comes from Penelope pileata, assembly GCA_013396635.1. NCBI lineage: Eukaryota > Metazoa > Chordata > Aves > Galliformes > Cracidae > Penelope > Penelope pileata. The sequence continues at coordinate 138,225 of WBMW01002721.1, read as the reverse complement.
CCTCTCCTTCACCCCTCTGTTAGCAATTTCTGTTTAATGAGAAGCAGAACTGATGGTACTGCTTGCAGTGGTGAGAGGAAGGACAGCGTGCTGCCAGCCGGCCGTGTTTCTGGGTCCTGCTCCGCCTGCTCTCGCCATGGCTGGGAGCCATGCGGTGTGGTGATGCACATCGTCTCCCCAGGCCCTGCTGCAACGAGCCCTGTGGGTGCGGATGTCTTCTGTGGAGCAGGTGCTCCCCTGAGCTCCCTCCCTGCCCGCAGCACGGGGGTGGTGGGGACAGGCCCCGGGGTGCCTGGGGACCCTGCGTCAGGAACGAGACCGCTCATGGGGATTTTGGCCGTGGGGGAGGACTGATGGGCTCATCACACAGCAGCTGCTCATCACTGCCCACTCTGGACTGGCGCCAAGGGCAATGACGTGGGGATGAAAGCCTCGGTATCCCAAAAGCAATCCTCTAAGCCATCCAAGTCCCTCTAAAGCTGTGGCTGTTTGCTAGCTGAAGAGGTTGTCTGTGCAGCAAGGGTAGGGTGAGAACGCTCCAGCAGAGTACCCCAGTGTTGTTTTGATTTTGCATATTCAGTTTGACTCCTTCCCTAGTGTTTGGTTTTTTGATTTTACCCTTTGAGAGACCCATGTTACTCTATAGCAGGGGGGATGTGGCTGGCTTCATGTATAAAAATGTGCTACCTTGATTACCTCTTTTGTTGTTTCAAACAACAGGGTCTTAGTAATATATACTCTTGTATTTAAATTACATGTTTACGCTGTTTGAGTTTATGGACTTACATTAGATTTAATTCTTACACTGAATAAGTGGTAACATAAAGCTGCAAAACATGCACTGCTGCCAGGGTCACATTTTTTCAGCTGAACTGCTAAGGGGATATTAAGTCTGCTTTGGCTTTTTTTGCAAAATTATGATTTCTCCTTCTCCCAAAGTCACTGAAGGAGTAACATTACGCGTTTGTTTCTTTCACCTCTTTGTAAAAAACAGTGTTTTACAGTCCTACAGGAGGCCTAAGTCCACAAAACACTTACGCACGTACAAAAAAAAAAAAATCCTCAGAGCAACTCCTGAAAGAAGCTGATTAAAATCAGGCTGGTTTAAGAGGCAGAGGATATTCAGATCTGACCGATTTTAATCAGCCTGTGTCGGGAGATGGCCCTTACATTCTGTGTTATTTCCCAATGCTAGATCCCTGTGCTACATGAATTATCTGCTACAGCAGGGTCAGTAAAGTGCTATCTATCTCTACTGAGATCAGTGGGAATTTTGCTACGGACTTCAGCCACAATTCACCAGTGATACAGCTGAGGTTTATCTCCTTTGGATTTGACTGCTGCAGCATTCACCTGCTTCTCACACACACCCAACATGGGTATTTACACATATATGCCATTTGTGGATATCACTGGTTTTCACCAGATAATCCCAGTATAAACACTGTTTAGTCATTTAACCACTGTAAACACTACATTTAAAATAATTCTACTAATAAGGGCCTAATACACAAATACCTGTAAAGCCATTTCATCCTTGAGCAAATGAGTCTTTGTGAAGACATTTTATGGTCTGCATCAAGACCATTAACGTTCAGGGTTTCAGCTAACCAGAGCACCTGACAGACCTGGACCGTAATGCAACGATTCCCATTTGCAGAGCAGAAGGTACCCAGGAACTCTCTTATCAGAATTTCAGATGCACTTCTTTTCTCATCCTGCAGCTATTTAAATAAAATCACACTTCCTAGCACTCTCTCTATTCAATTAGAACACTTAAAGGATGCCTGACACACTGTAGAAAGGAAGAAGGCAGCTTGCTGCTGAACGTCGTTCTCCAGCCTGGGCTGCTTCTCACCTTGACCAAGCTCTGGTGTGTGCTGTGCAGCTGCTGGAGCTGGTAAAGGTCCCTGCTGTGATAGTTCGGGGAGCTGGGAGAAATAACCCTATACTGGAAAGTGTACAAAGGCGAAAATAATTTAATCTACAAGTTATAGGTACAAGAATCATAAATATAATTCCATTCATTAATAAAATCATTAGGCTACATTTGCAGCAACGTGGAATCCTATTAAGAGCTCTGAGTCAAATTCTAAATAGAAAAGTGAGAATGGCTTTTCATTTAATTTAAAAGCATTTTTTTCTATGTGATACTAATTCTGCTGCGGACAGTGTGCTTCTACTTCTGAATGATTTCTGAAACTCAGAACCTTCAGCACTTCAAAAAAGGTGATCAGTACCTCAAAAAATATGGACCTAACTCCAGCAAGCAGAACAATTTTGGTCGTTTAATGTTAATGAAAAACAAATTTCCAGTAAACATTAAGCATGCTAATGAAATTCATTCTAGTGGCAGTGGATTTATGCTCTCTTTATTATTTTTTATTCAAGTAATTGCAATTACCTACAGATAAATGGAGATTCCTAGCAAGTTATTATCTGGAATTCTTAAAAATAAAACCCTTAAGAACCTATAAATCTCTTTGAAATTTCCTTTAACTTTAGATTCCTATCAAGGAAAGTATTTTAATGAGGAAATGAAAGTGTAACTATGTCATATATGAAGTTTTAATTGAGTTTGTTGTTGATAGTCTAATAGCAGAAGCATGTGAACAGAGCGCAAGCAGGGACTTAAAAACAAAGGCAATGAGCCAACCTGTTGCTGAATGGCAGCTTATATGCGAGTACATAAATATGCCTTGTTTACGTTAATAAGAAAGTCTGGGGGGGGGGGTAGTTCATGTATGTGTGTGTTCAGCTTGAGACTGAGCCTCTGGATTCTGTATCCACTGCTGGGCAAGACTGGATGTGGTTCAGCTGTCTCTAATACTGACTTTACAAGACTCACAGGACACAGAGGGAATGATTAACTCAAGCTGCACCTATGGAGGTGGTAGGGAGTTGGTGGGGACTTCACAGCTGCCTGTGTGCTCTGGCGACCGAGGAGCTGCCTCTCTAGGTGGATACCCATGTTACTGGAGTTGCACTCATCTGCACCAGATTCCAAGGGCAGAGGATGCTTTTCACGATGTTTGATTTACTTTGTTCAGGATTCAGGATTTTTTACATTTTCCAAATTAAATGAGAACATTGGCTAGCACCCCAATCATCTGCACCCCAATCATCTGCAAGGAGGTTGTGATGCCAGTTACTCCTCTGTGCACAGCTAAAACCACTCTTCCAGAAGCGTTCAGCCAGGCTCCTCATCATCCTGAAGAAAGAAATCTGAAGGATACTGCATGTTATCTCTGAACATCACCAGTGGTGCTTCTCAGGCACAGCCAGCCAGGATCAAAATAAATTGTTAGAAATATCATTTACAACTATAAACCCTACTAACCAGTTGACTTACAGCTCAGTCAAAGAGGAATCACAGTTTTCTCAAGATTTCAGGTCTCATGTAAAATATCATCTACTTCTGAGTAAATATGTGCTTTTGTTATCAGGCACCTGACATTTGCAGGATGATTCCTGTGTGAATTTTAAGATAGAGAATGAAAGTGAAAATCCTTCTCATCTGATGAAAGGTAAACTGGGTAATTCCTGGGAAGATTACGATTTTCTGCTCCAGAAAAGAAGCACCTGGATATTGTCAGGGCAACTTAATTGTCCATTTCCAGCAGATAACAAGAAATGAATACTACAAAGCTCTGTTTGTGCACCAATGCAAATCACAAATCTTTTCCATAAAATTGGTCTTTACTGAGATTACTCAGAAAGATACTTCAGCATAGGAAGAAATAAAATCTCTTTGAAATGCTTTGTAAAAAACTTCCAGGTCTGCACAACAAGATACCTCAGAAGTAATGAAGAACATCAGTTTCCTAATTCATTTGATATTTAAATCCAACGACTACCTCACTCTTTTTGTGTTCCTGTCCTAAAGGACAGAAAATGTTTCTGGGAAAACAGGAAGGATAAGAAGTAGAAAGCATTTAAATCCCGTTTGGAAGACCTCATGAGTTCCACCCCATAGTCACCATGGATTTGAAACCATTGCCCATTCTTAGCACAACAGAGACCAAGTTACTGAAATTGGTCTCTGTGACCAATGGGTGATGGGAGATAAAGCTTACAGAGGAGAAATACTGGCAGTTCCCTGATGACGTGACTCCACTGAGGGAAGCCAGCTGAGAATATGGCCATTTTTTCCTCAGGAAAATAATACCTGCCTGTAGAAAAATTCCGACCACACTCTTGGTGCTGTGTTTTCAGGAGATAGATGCAGCCATCCGTACATAAAATGTGCTAGAAGCAGTATTTCTGGTGGTATGGCAGTTCAGTGCTTCTCATTTCCATTCAATATCCAACCAGAAGAATAATAACCACGGCTAAAGAGAATAAGATAGGTTTTGCTCTATTTAGTAATAAAATTAGTGATGTGTTAATGCAAGACCTGTGCAGCTTTGCAAAAACCTAAGCCCTTGCGACATGAGGTTAATATTCATATATTTAGACTGTTGTCAGCTCCCGGGGTTTAAGAAAAGCCTGAGATTTAAGAGGATGGTGAGAGGAATCGTAAGAGGCTGCTGTTAGAAACCCTGTATTGAGCTAAAACTGGCAAATCACTCCTCAAAGCAACATAGACACGTAGACAAGGTTATCAGGTGGCCATGAAACGTCTTTTGTCAGCAGCCAGGGAAAGCTTCAAGAGCTCCAGGCTCCTGAAGTGCCAAAGATCTTGGAGGCTGGGTGAGAGGAAGGGCTCCAAGAGCCCTGCAGCCTCTGGATCACAGGAGGAGGACACACGTCGGTGTTCCTGGATGCTTCTGCGGCAAGTGATGATCAGGCTGTTGCAGCTGGAATAGCTCTTCAGAAGCATCTGTATTAACAGAAGTGTCACGTTTCTGAGAGAAGGTCGTGGTAGGAAATCTAAGCTGCCTTCAGAGAAGAAAATTAAACACAGCCATGCAGCTTCTTGGGGAAGGAGGGACGTGATTGCTCTGACAGTATCAGATACAGAGCTTCATGCAGAGAATGCTTCTGTTCCAATTGGCTCATGAATCAATGGATAATAATGGGAAAAAGAAAAAAGAAATATTAGAAAAAAATATGTGGAAAATATGTGGAGAAAATAAAATACTTGAATTTCCTCTGCTGAAGTAGTACGAGCTTCAGAATCAAGCTGTTCATTCTGACTTGAGTGGGAGGGCTGAAAATCTGACATAATCTGGGGCAGATGGGGACTGTGAGCCCTTCATAGCACTGTCCCTCTGTCAGCTGGATGAGAGCTGAGATGCCCCAGGGTACTTCAGCGAGCCTGGGGCGATCTGTGAGGCGGCAGGGACAGCTCAGGGGAGTTACTGCTGTCTGTAGCACTGTCCTCAGCTGACCCCAGGGATTTCCGACTGGAAATCAGAGCTATGGCTAATGCTGCTTGACACAGAATTAACTCTCCCAGGGCATCCTCTTTGCTTCTGCAGAGCTGCTGTGGAAAAAATATCTGAGTTGGACTCTGTGCTCCCCAAGGGGTCACACTGGAAGGAGGACTAGAAAGATGGAAGATATGCATGAAAGGGGAATTCCTTAAAATATCCATCTTGCAGCCCCAAAGGGTACAATCTGAGGGAGAGTCCACCGTTCAGATTTCTATAAATATCATATATCTCCCATATTTCACCCACAGGAATAACGATGGTCTGCAGCAAAAGGCAGCAGGAGCCCTGTATCATCTGGTGCATTTGGATATGAACTAGAAAATAAACTGTTTCATCAGCTTTTCAGACATCAAGCATATGTACAGCATTGCTTTCTCTCTCTTAGAACTGCAAGCAGAATAAGGTGTTGTTTTACCCATTATAACCAATTTAGCACGAGTCAGCAGCATGAGAATGATTTCTCCCTCAATCATTTTATCATCTTACTTTTTAGGCACAGTTTGTTGCTTTGTGGACTTATTAATCTCTTTGGTGGAGAATGACAGCATTAAATTTTACATCCAGAAAGCCATGGAAGAGCTCCAAGCTCCATACCAAGATATGAGAGAGACAGGCAGAGTGCAGAACCCTTGGGGTTACCACCTCCACAGCATCCCCTCAGCCCCAGGATGCAGGCCCGCACCATACGAGGCCCAGGCCCACACCAAAAAAGGCCCAGGCCTGCACCATATGAGGCCCAGCCTTGTCGGCCTTCTGGACATGAGGCCTCCTTGCAGCTGGCTGTGCACTATCTGTCATCAAGGGGAGTGCCAGCAGATGGGTGTTTCTTGAGGGCGGGTGGGGAATATAGCATTTCAGACTGGAAGAAGAAGCCCTTGACAAAATCCATGTTGGCTGAGAGGTGGGGAGGGAGGAACTACGGGCAGCAAATCCCCTTTGTGGAGAGGTCAATGTTTCTGTCCGGTGAACAAGATGACAGCCACTTGCCTCAGCGTGGTACCGGACCTCTGGGTAACTGGAGCATGTCAACCTACAGGGGATTATCTTTGGCCCAGGAAGCCCTGGTTCAAACCTGTTAAAATCCACAATAAGTAACCCAATGGCACAAAGTCTTCTGCTGATGCAGAATGAAGAACTTCTGAGGGATGCTGAGCAAGCCATGGGTTACACACAGCCCCAGAGCCCTCCTGGTGCCTCCCTGCACCTCCATGCTGCATTTCCTTTTTTTCCTCCTGAAAGAGAGGTATTTGCAAGTCATGCAAATGAGTGAATCCAGCATGTGATTTCAGAGCAGTCTGAAGCTCCTTCTTTGCCTCAAACACAGACACTGGGTTTAGTGCACATCGTCACATCATGATTAATGACAACATGGCATCTACTCCAGGGAAAACAGCCGGCTTAACCACGAAAACCCACGCTGACTCAGACAGACAGACAGGCATACAAACTTTACTTTTTCTGCCAGCCAAGTAAACTGTAAAAATAAGAATATAAAATCTGCTCTGATGTTTGCTTTGCTGGGGGATAACGTGAATTAACAGCATTACCAACCATAATTTTTTCCAAGCTATGTCACACATCCCAGCCTGCTACCGCTACGCTGCCCTCAGCCCACGCCCAGGCACAAAAGGGACACTTTGTACCATCTCTTTGTCACCTTGTTTTGCTATCCTCAGCGGACACCATAAAGACACCAGCCACAGGAATAACTCAAATTATGGTCAAACAGTGAGGAGCTTGCAGCAGCATTTGCAGCATGCTGGCTTCTCCTCACCCAGTGTCCTGTGGCATGAGCCATCACCCCAGGATGCACAGCCTCCTCTGGAGACCCGTTAAGTTGCTTTATGGCCCTTTCTGTTACATTGGATTTCCAGAAGGGCTATATATTGTGAGACTAACGCTCCGGTCTGGTATTTGTATTCCCTTTATATTTCATCTTTCACAGCCACTGGAGGCTCTATCAGATGACAAACTGGCTCTCCAGGCATTAAAGGTTTAGTGCCACTGATACAAATAAATGAAAAGGACAAAGGTTTATGCTATCAGTATGAAACATGGAGTACAATTGAGTTATGTTATTTTTACATCTTAGATTAAAATGGTCCTTTCACCTTAAATTTTCTGATTTTAGCTTAAATCTTTCAAGGTCAGTGTTCCTCTGTGGCAGGCTTGGGTTATCTGATATGCCCTTTCCAGATTTTCTCAATGGTGTTCCTCAAAAGGCTTTTCTCCTAACCTTTTCAAATTCTGTAGTACAGAATTTTTTTTATTATTTTTTTTCCTGCAATAGTTTCAGGAAAATTAAATAAATCTTTTAAATTTTTTTTTTAAGGGAAAGACTGCTTTATGTCAGAATCATTCCATGTAGCATGGTGTTGTAATTCAGTACTGCTAGTCAGCTACAAAAAGAAGCAATGTGAGCATCTGTGAGCGGAGTTGAAAGGACAAGAGAATAGAAACCAGTACTCTAATGCCATTCAAACGTACTACTCTGTGTAACCTTTTTGTGATCTTTTTTCCCTACTTTTTTGGTCTAGATGGGAGTTTCAGAGGCCATAAAATGTCCAAGGCTGTAAGAATAGTACCAGAAATCTCAAAGTCCTTTTGATGGAATACATATTCTGTGCACTTAGTTTACATGAGATTACATGAGCGTATCAAAGGCGGCGACACACACAACAAAGAGAATTTCATGCTGGGAGAGAGGAGGAATCCTTCATTTGTAACACCAGAAATATTTTTAAATAGCTGTCCATTCATGGCTGATATTTAAAATATGAGAAATCCAAGGGATTCAAAGGCAAATATAAAATCCCTTGCATGATTCAGGCACACTCTTACCGTGATCCATGCAAGTATTTGTCTGTCATGGATAATTTTGCTGGCTAGATGTTTTAAATCAAGCCCACATAGTGAAGTAAAACTAACCAAATTGTCATACTGTACTTCATCTCTTTCCACAAACACTGCCATAATTTTTCGCAATGCATCCAAGATAATGGGAAATGATAATGAACTCTGTTATAACATAAACCCCACATTCTGTGCGTATTGCAAAACTATCAGGAAGATGAATTTCTCACTAATATGTTATGGACTTTTCAGCAATTCAAAAGCAGCAAGGGTACTAAAATAATAATATTTTAAAAATAGACCCACATAACATTTTTTCTTGTAATCAGCTGTGGATGAGGCCCATCTGTCATATCTAGTCTGTATGACTAATTGTTAGTGGTCTCTAATTGAAATTTAGATTTATTAAATAAACAAAGATGCCATTATAAATACACTAATTCAATATGTGGAGGAGGGAGGGCAGGATATGAAACCGGGCAGTAGCTTTTCAGCATTGTGTATGTTCATACATATTCAGATTAATATGTTCCCGTCTACCACCAGCAAATCCCTCTGCAATGCACATCAGAGCGGGCCGGCAGATGTTGAAATCACAGCAAACCTTCTCTTCTTCATCTGTTCTCCCTTCAAAGAGGGCTGTGAATGGAAGATGGGCTTAGGCTTTTTGGAGGGTTGTGTTTCCTAGGAGCTCCTAGACATAAGGAGCTCCTTGCTATTGCTGTAAAATACAGTAAGCTCCAAGAGATGACCTCTGCGTTTATATACACCGTACAAGTGGCCAAGGCCAGCAGAGCACCCAAGAATCTCTAGAATCTATATTCAGGCAGCAGACAGATCCTCTTTATTGACCTAGGATTAAATCCTACCCACATTGACAGCAAAACTCCCATTAACTTCAAAAGCCAGGATTTCACTCCACAGAAGTGAAATGCATTTCTGTGATGTGCTAAGTGTCCTCAGCTGGCATCAGGTAAGCTCATTGAGAAAGGAGGTTGCTCAACCCCTACAAAATTGAGTTCTTCACTAGAAAGCAAAGCAACTTCTTCATGCTCTATGAAAATGCATTTCCAGAATGACTATCCACCTAATTTTTGTTCAGTGGAATAAATAACCACTGAGCCTACACAGATGTCATCACCAGCTGCAATTTCTCAGTTGGTGTCACTGTAAAATGGAAACTTGAAAGACTACGGTTTCAGCTAGAAGCAGAAAAAATTCACCGGCAAGCTCCACATTGCTTTATTTTTGCTTGACTTTGTCACCAGTTTTAGCAGCTCTGTATTTTCTCCACTAATCTGTTTTATTGTGGAGGTGTTCTAGCTTTCTGGATGGAAAATAAGGCTGAGCACTCGATTAAATCGCAAGGATATGAGATTGTGCCTTCTGTTAAAGCCTGTAATTCTTTAATGACTGCAGCATCGGAGTGTTGGGTATGTGCACAGGCAAGATGCATAGGATGTTTTTTAGCAGCTAGTTGCTTGATCCTGCAGCCTCCTGAGCACCCTTAATTCGCAAGCACTATCCTGAGATCTGAGGGCACCCAGTGCCCCGCAGGGGCTGCCAAGCATTTCACAGAGCTGACACTTTCAAAAGAGTGCAGCTCTGTGTTTTCAGAGATGAATTTTGGGACTTCTGCCACACAGAGGTTTTTTTTTCATGAGTTTTTTTCTTGTTGCTTTTAAAATGCTGCTTTTTTTTTTTTTTTAAGAGCTAAGCCCAATCCACTCCAAGTAAAAAACGCTCATTTAAATAGATAACCACTTACAGCAGATGTACCAGAGAGCAATGTCAGAAAAAGGCTGAAAATGCTGGGTTGATTAACATAAGAGGTCAAATCAGACACTGCCCTTGGATTTGACAGAGCCTCCAAAAACAGTTTATGACCAGAAAGTCTCCCTTTTTCTTAGGTATGTCACTGCTTCTTCTCAGCTCCGCCTGGCGCCTGTTTGTATTGGCTGTGGCAGAGCTCCTTTCCAGTGCACACTTGCAATTAGGGTAGGAAATTTTGTGGAGCTGCTAGGAGACTACAATCCATTCTCACACTGAAATAAGCAAGACCGAAGGCAATGTTTTGGGGAAAAAAAATGATATATGAATATGGATGTTGTGGTTGCTCAGTTAAGAGGAACGAGGAGCTGTTGTGGGAAAAGAAGTCAGATCCTATCTTTGTCTAAAACATTAATGCCCTGACTGCTAAACATAGAGCAGGGTCCAGAGTCATTTCATTACCCGTAACTCTAATGATCACGTCTGTATGGTTGCAGCTTAAAAGGATATTTTTATATTTTACTGAGTGTTCCCACTGTTGATGAGAAACATTTTTCTTTAAGAGTGATCAGCGTTGTCCCTAGAGCTCAGTTGTTGCATCACGTCAAAACATGGATAAATCCCGCTCTACTTCCCACCTTATCACATCACTAGAGAAGGAAAGTGCAGCATGGGTTTTTCTTGAAGTGAAAGCACATCAAACAACTTCATTCTCCTGCCTAAACCATTCAAGGCTGCAACAACTGTTTGTTTTATGGTCTGGCAGGCATTTTCCCCGCTCTGGGTTGTGCAGCCTTCCTCTCAGTGCAGAGCTGGTGCAAGGCGTTGCTCGTCCCTAGGATCACTGAACTGTTGATCTGTCATTCTGGCTGGAAAAAAAAAAAAAAGGCAAGTCTAGAGTTTCAGGTATTCCCCTGCATGTTTTTCTCTATATACTTCTTGTTGGCCTCCTACTTTACACGGTTGATTGCGCTTTTTTGTCTTAAGCCAGTATCTTAAATGTTAGCAGTCGAGGTCTGGTCTTCATTATTCTTTTGTCCCTTTTCCAAAAAACAGTTTTCTCTCCTTGGCTCTTTATCACTTTTATGGTGACTTGCTCATATTTTGGATCTTAGGATTTTGCTTGCTTTACTCTGGCAATCCCTTCTTGCAGCTTGCTGTAAATTACGTATTATCAAACAGCCTAATATTTCAGAAATGTGTGTGGGATGAACAGAGGGAAGGAAGGCTTTTAGGTTTCTTTGTTTTAAAAAGCCAGCCTCCTTTTGCTGTCACTCTTCCACCAGGCTCTGCCTCCATGAAGCCGAGGCGTACTAATTTAAAAACCTTCTAAGCGACTCGGCAGCAAATCCTGAGGAACTTCAGATGCTTGGGCTGCTCATTTACAACAGCATTTGGAAATGTTACTGTCAGCCTCAAAGAACACACGACTCCAGCTGCTGCCCGCGTGTCAGCTCATGCCATCCACCGCAGTGCCAGCGAGCTGCTGCCTCTCATTGCACCGAGCCGCGTGCCACAGACCCACCCTCCCCTGCCTCCGGCCCCTGCAGGATCCGCTCCCTCTCACCAACACCCAAATCCACCTCCTAAATTTTGCAGGCTGGATGTGCAGCTATATAACCTGGCGTCACTCTGCTGACTTAAAATCAGAAAAGACATGGGAAATATAGCCGATAATATTTTAGACCAAAGGGTTGTGAAATATTGATGCAATGCTCAGGGTTTGGAAGATCTTTCGCCTCGCGCCTCAGTCCCTGCAATGTAGCTGAGATCTGTTGCATCAACAGGCCATGAATGAGCTCTCTGATACTTTTTGTAGCTATTTTCAGTCCTTTTTCCCAAAAGCCCCAGCCCACTGCCAGTGCCCTAGCCACCTGCTGGGATCCTGTGTGCCCTGCAGCTTGCCGCTCCGCAGCCTGTCAATCAGTGCTTGCTGTCACAGGGCATCAGGATCCCGAGAGCTGGTAAATAAAAATGAGGTCAAGCCCACAACGTTTTCCACTGAGTAAAAATACATAAATGTTGCAACTGTGATTAAACTCTGTCTTCTCCCCGCTTGTCTCAGGGATTTACAGCTTACACGCAAGCTTAGCAGAACCATAACTCGTTCCCTTTTGCACCTATGCCTCCTAGTTTTTATTCAGTTATTTCAGCTCTCTGGTTTTGTAAACTTTTATGTCTTGGGCTGTGCCCCTTCCCATCAGGAAATGTCTCCCGGGGTCAGTTTTGAAAGTGATGCACAAAGATTTAGCCTCATGCCTACCATTAATGTCAGTGGGAATCAGGCTGCTAAACCTCTGAACGCTGTCTTTAAAGCATACCCTGTAGTATTTGTGCTCTCACTGCATTATAAGCATTTCTTTATAGGAAGTCTCATGTCAGACAAATACATGCTTGCGGACTGGCCGATGAAAACGTACACTTTTCTTTCCTTTCTTAATTGAACTGGCAGAGGAGATGAATGAAAGCCCGGGGGGAGCACAAATAAAAGGGTCAGGGTCGGACAAAGAAGGTTAATGCTTTCTGCAGGATCTCATCGCAGGGCTCAGCAGCGCTGCGGCACAGCCTCCGAGGAGATTACGCAGCTTGGTCAACAGCGTGCACAGGGCAGCACCGTCAACACGGAGCTAATTAAGCGAACACAAATTACGACAGCTCCCAGAATCAACAGCTCTGCTTGTAGCTTGTGTTTCAGACGGGTTTCAAATGTTAACAGAATGAGCAGCAGCGTAGAAGATAAAGCACAAGATGTTTACAGAACTGCCTGCTATTTCCTTGTGTCCCCCCTGCCAGCCTACCCGGAGTTTGCTTATGGAAATTTGCATAAAGCATTCACTTTTCCTTCCTAATGTTTCTATAACGATCAGCCTGCCCAGCCGTCCCGTCCATCTGACTGGGGAAACTGTGCGAGGGAAAAATCCTGAAGCAGAGAAAACGCGTGTTTTACGAGTTTTATGCGGCACTACCTTGCATCCCAATAATCAGCTTTGTAACTGTGCATTTTATTAAAATCCCACATTTTATTTGAGCTGCTGGAATCATTCTACTTCATTAGCAAAAGAGAGGAAGGCGAGGCCCTGCCTTAAATTTACACGCCCAGACTTGAATCCTATGAATTCTTGTGCATCCGCATGACTTTATCCACCTGAACAGCCACTGCACCTGCAGCCGGGCTGGCATGCACCACGCTGGCACAGAGCAAAGAGGGAAATTGCAGCCCCCAAGGGTGGTGGTTCCAGGCAGCCAAGGCCTCAAGGACAGATGTGGTGCCCTGGGTGTGCTGAGAGCAGGGCAGAGGTGCAGGAAGTTCCCCAGGATTAGCAACGACAGGTGGGACATGCAAAAGGGAACCATCCATTTCAGCATGCAAAAAAGCCACTCTTGTGCGGCCTCTCTCTGCCCTCTTCTTCCACATCTCTGCTTTTCTTCAAACATCTCTCCCTCTCTGTATTTGCTACAGGTCCACAAGGGGAAGAGCCCTTCCTCTGCCTCTCTGAAAAAGTGGAAGAAGTCAGTGGAACTGTTTGGATGAGAAAGCCTCTTTAGGGAACTGTAGCATCTGCGTGGAGACAGCATCCAGCAAAAAAGGAGGAGAGCTTCATGGGGAGCTGCAATCAGCTCCCAGCAAATGCAGAGGAGGAGCAGATGGCTGTGGTCCATGTGGTTAGCAATACCATAGGAAAGGCAAGGCGAGGTGAGGGAGAGTGGGAGAGAGGTGAGGCGAGGTGCTGAAGCTCTAAGGAGCTGCCAAGCAGGATATCCACAGTAACTGCCTCTGGTATGCTCCCCGTACCCACGCGCTACCAGGGAGAAAGAGGCAGAAAGGCAGAACACTTGTGCATGGCTATGAAATGAGGTAGAGGAACAGGAATGTCTGGCCTAATCAAGGCATCAACCTAACAGACATATCAGAAACATTCCTGAGAGAAGACAGTGAGTGGGACAATATAATACGTAGTATTAAGGAAGGTTAGAGTAGAATGTGCTAGAATCAACCAAATTAATAAATTGGCCACTTCAGTATAAAACATGTGGATTAACATTCCAGGCCCAAATAGGACAAGCATCATTTTATCAAAATAACTTGGGAAGATTGTTGTGTACGTTATTGACTCTCCAGCTCCAATGGAGATGCAGGCTGCAGGACATGGGGGAATTCCAGGATACCACAGAGGCAGGAAATGCAATAAAACTGTAGACATCAATTATTTCCATGTAAATTGGCCAGATATTGCACAAGAATGAGAGATGGAACAGTCAATAACTATTTCATGTTAGAGATGACAATCAGAAAAGAGGCCGTTCTGTACTTGGTTGGGAGTAGAAACGTATATAAATGTGGAATTTTGTTAAAAAAAAAAAAAAAAAAGCTAAATGGGACAACAAAGAAAATTAATTCCTTCCTGCAGGCAAGGAGTCTGCTGAAGGACACTGCTGGAAGCACAAGGCCAATGCATATTATTCATCAAGTAGGTTTGAGAATGGGCAGTACATAGCAGCTTTGTAAGACAGCAAGATAAGGGAAGTTATTAGAAGAATAACTGCAAATCCTTCAAACAGCCAAAGCTGGATCCAAATGATTAAGTTAGAAAGCAGCAGACACTCTGGAAGATCACATGCACAAAAACAATTAGACAGCCAAAAAGGAGTTTGATGAGATTCTAGCAAAAGGAATCAAAACTAGCAATAAATCTTTTTTTCAGCACATCAGGAGCAGGAAGCCTGCCAGAGAATATGCGGAGTCAGTTGATGATCAGAGTTTGAAGGGAGCACTCAGAGAAAATAAAGCTATTAGGGAAACTAAATTAATCCTTTACATCACTTCTTTCACTGTGAAAGAAATGCTGTAGATTCCCAAATGAGAAAACTTCTTGGGGTGGGAGGACCCTCAGCAGCAAGGCAGTCTGAAATGGCTGTGCCCAGAAACCAGGTCTGGGAACACCTCTACAAAATGAAGAGCTACCAGGTGCCAAAAACCAGGCGATGTCACTCAGGAGTTTCAAAGGACCTCAAGGATGAAATCACTGAATGACTAACAGCAGATTATAGCTCTGTGCTTAAAAATCCCTTGATATCCAAAGAGTGGCTGTCAAATATCAAATGTCAGGCCAGCATTTTAGAAAGGTTCCAGGGGAGATGTGAAAAACAGCAGGCCTCTAAGTCTGAAATCTGTACTAGGCAAATTAGTAGAAAATGTAATGAAGAACCAAATCCACTGACACTTCAATAAATTAGATTTACTTAGGAAGAGTCAGTGTGACCTTTGCCATTTGTACATATTGGAGTTCTTTGAAGAGATCAAGGAATGTATAGATAGAAGTCATTCAGCTGATACAGTCTAGCTGGCTTTCCAAAGACTTTCAGAAAATTTGTCCCACTATAGGCTCTTCAGGGAATCCAACATCCGCGTGATGAGAGGCAAAGTTACTGTGCAACAAAAAGACAGTTAAAAGACAGGAAACAGAGGAAGAGGCTAGCAGCCCTGGGCTTGCAGTAGAAGGAGGTGAACAGAGAAATTCTGCATGGCTGCATGCTGCAAATCGTGCTCTCAGGGTATTCACAAGTGACCTAGAAAAGGGGATGAACAGAGGACAGTTTGTTGGCAACAGCAAAGTATCAGTGATGTTAAGAACAAGAGCTGACTTAAAGAGTTGTGGTAGCACTTTATGAGACTTAGTAACTAGACGATAAAATGGGAAATGAGAAGCAGCGTAGATAAATAGGAAGTGACGATAAGGGCGAAAAACAGCCATAGTTTCTCATCAAAGATTATGCACTGTGAGCTGACCATTAGCGCTCAGGAGCAAAATCATGGGGCCTGTTCAACAGTTTCATGAATTTGCCATCACAGAACTCTGTAGTAGTCAAAACAAACAAACAAAGCAAACAAAAAACATATGTATATATATACATTGGGGATTGGGGCTCAGTAGGATAGGAGTAAAGATTAAATGAGAGAACATTATATTTGAATTAATGACTGACCCATATTGTGAATAATCTGCTGTTCTGGTCCTCTCCTCTCAAAGAGGGTGTGGTAAAACTGGACAAAGTCAGAGGAAAGCAACAGGTATGAACAGCTTCAATACCTGATCAGCTATAGGAAAGTTTGAACAATGACTTACCGGGATGGGATGCTCCAGCCTGGAAGAGACACAACTTCAAGGCTTTGACAGCATAGAGAGTAACAGGGTGAGGATGCTTGGAAATTGGACATTCACTGTCTTCTCCAACACAAGGGCTCGTGCTGAGGGTAGCACAGAGTTACAAGGTGACACAATAAGTTCAGGAGTGAAGGAGCTCAGGGATGGGAAAACAAACAACACCTGTCTCAGGAAGTTCCTGACAGAAAATAGATCGGAACTGGGAGAGATCCACTTTCGATATCTGGAGAAAATAGCATATATGTTTTCCCTGATTTTATTCTTTATCTGGCATCCATCCACTCAATAGCCACTGTTAGAGAGAGAGGACACTGGGCAATCTTAAGTCTTTGGTTTAACCAAGTGCAGCCTTTTGTATGTTTTTATGCCATCAGCTGTCCTGAGAGGTGTAAATGCACACACGAAGTGCCCACACACACTGCCTATGTGCTTCCCCAGCCTTTCCCTGCCTCATCCGTGACCTCCTGGTGTCCCTCCCAGGTCAGTGGTGCCTTGAGGTTCCCTCTCTGCTGCCAGAAGCTAACAGCCTGTGTAGGAGTGCAGGGCGGTCCTTCTCGTCCATGCACATGATGAGTGCACCCAAAGGTTGTTGAGCCCAGAGGATAAACATGTAATGAAACCCAGAAATAACATGCTGTTGTCAAGTGTAAAAACCTTTCCTCACGGTGCAGCAGGCAGTACTGGCCTCACCCAGAGGCTGCTGGCAAGAATTAAGCCTTGAAAGCCAGCCCACTAGTCACAGCCCAATCCACGGGGTGTTCATCCCATCGGAAGATTGAAAAAGCAACAGAAAATGTTTGCATACACACTTAAGACCCTTTATTGGGCCCTGACCAACTACTCAAAAGTCCACAGCTAGAAACTCTTTAGATGAATGCATCCTTGCTTTTTTAAGGCCAGTTAAGATCTGCTCCAGTCTTAGCCTTTTGAACACACTTCACCTTTCTACTCCATTTCTCTTTGAGCTTATAGAGACAGCAGTTTGAATACTTGGAGTTCTTTATTGGCACTATCTTATATCTTATTGTAACATGTCCTGAGGACACCAGAGCTCCACACCCTACAGATCTTTATTTAAAACTTCAACTTAAATAGAGCCAAACTGTCTCATATTAAAAAAACAAAAAATAAAAGAAGTATTATTTTTTCAAGGGAAACCAGATACTAAAATGTGCAGGACTACTTCCTTTGGGATTCACATTCTTCCTGGAAGCAAAAAGATGGGAACTCTCATGGGATCTCCTGTTCTCATGAAACTCTGAGATTCATTTTCAGCCTCAAGTGGCTAATACTAGATATGGAGTGGTTCAGATTAGCAGCCAGGCTTGGGGTACTTATCGAATTGTCCTCAGTTTGGCAAGCTTTGATGTTTGCTCATCAGTGATACTGCTCTGCAGTACGAAGGATGTAGCTCTGTAATCACAGATTTAATTAAACTGAAAAGTACTTTGTTTTATATGGTCATGTTTTTTTCTTTTCCCTAAAGGATAAAATCTTCCCACGCACAAAACAAAACTGATGACATAAAGGATTAGACCTGATCTAAAGTCAATTACCTAGGTTTTGTGTCTGCATCCTCCTGAACTACCTGAAAAGAGCTGAGTCCAAAAGCAGACAGCAAACTTCTCGGAAAGAATTACTTGACAGTTCCATCTCTCAGGCTGAAGGACTTTTCCCTCTTGTGGAAACAATACTTCCAATGTAGAGCCCTGCAGCTGGTTGAACTGCAGACTCTCAGAAACGCGTGGATGAGAGGGCATAAATACGCTCTTGCAGTCGCAACATGGCTCTGCGCCCTGGAGAGAGAGTTTATTTCCACTAGCTGGCTGCCAAAAGCCTCTCTCCTGTCAAAACACAACAGATGAATTCACAAATTCCAGATTTACGTTCCCTCACATTTGCGGGCAGGTGATCAACTGAAATCATCCTGCAATGGGCTAAACAACAACCGCCATG
Organism: Penelope pileata; assembly: GCA_013396635.1. Taxonomy (NCBI): domain Eukaryota; kingdom Metazoa; phylum Chordata; class Aves; order Galliformes; family Cracidae; genus Penelope; species Penelope pileata. The sequence goes on along the minus strand of WBMW01002721.1, from coordinate 120,104 downwards.
GCGGCCAGCTCCTAAACTAAGTAACCTTGAGCTCTTTTCTTTTGCAGCCTTCTCTTCCCACATTAGTAATCAAGTGGGCTAAGAGGCTTTATGACAGAATTAACTTCTGTGAGCCCAGAGCAGCTTCCTATCCCTCCACGCCCAATGCATCAGAGGTGGCTTTTTATCTTGCATCTAGAAACTTGGCATTGGGAAGAGTTCTTATTCTTAGGACAAAAGACAGTCTTCTGGATAGGGATTTCTTTCATTCTTTCCTTTGCCAAGAAAATGTTAAATATTTCATTAAAAGCTGAACATCCCTAAACCACAAAATATTTCTTTCTTTTTGCTTGGTTGAAAAGTTAAGATTTCTCATAGAAAATAAAATTGAGTCATATGCCAGATACATTCTCTGATCAGTCTTTCAGTAACAAATTGCTCCTGGGGAGTAAGTTGGATGTTGCTCTGACTACAAGTATAACCTCCCCATGTTTTCCACAATATGCCCCATTTCCTCCTATCATAAAGTGAGAAGCAAGATATTCTCATTAAACATTTTTACATTTAAAAGCATGTTACAAATACTATGTTGCCAAAACCATCCTTCTGAAAGGTATGGCTTTCTTTGATCAATCTTTACATTTAACGTTCCTACCATTCCCCGTCCTTAAGAGCTTCCATTCATATCTCTAAAAGGTTGGGAAGAAGATTGTTCTTTCAGAAGACAAAGTGTGCACATTTTTCTCTTTCCCTTGAAACCAAATAGCACCAAGAGTGATCCCACCATTTACTGCTCCATTTGCTGCTACAAAGCAAAAGTGCTGCTCCTGCTTTTTCCTTTGGAGAAGCCCCCATGTACCTCAGGCTATTGCACCCCTTCCTGCCAAACGAAGACAAGAAGCAGTATTGATCCCACCAAAATGCAAGGTTTGCTCTGGCTTTTCTTTCTAGATGGATCCCCTCTGTACGTCAAGCTTTTGTGTTCCTCTTAGCAGAACTGCAACATTAGGGATCAGGCCGAAGTCTTTGGCTGAAAACTTGGGTGGGTTGATTTTTGCCTATAAAGTCCAGCTGTCAGGTAGTTAATTCTGACATGAAATGCACATTTTCGTTGCTTTTTCTCTGTAAAAACAGAATATATTTTATGACCACTAAATCCTAATCACATTTTTAAAGACTTCATCGCAGAAGGTTTACTATATTGTCCTTTAGCTGAAATCCTTCCATAGAATATCAGCCATGGGCAAACTAAATGCCTGATCACTGCTTATTAGAAATGCAACAGATTAGATAATGGGATATCTGGAGAGGAAGAAAATAGCTAAATGAAGTTATTTTAAATTATTTTAATTCTTTCAATTGCTTTCACCCCCACTTCCTTTTGAATAGTTCCTGACTACAGGAAATGAAATTCTTATCTGTAAATTGGGTTTGTACAAAACAGATTTCCATACATTGGCTTGTTTTGCACTTATATCAGGAAAAGATCTGCATTAAGTTTTGCATCTGAAGCAAAAAGTCCATCTGGGTTTTGCATGAACTGCAGCCCATGACCATCTCAGTTTTCATCTGAGATGATCTTAAAGTCACAAGGAAAAGATGCTGAGCTTGATTTGAGGACCTGCTTTGCAGAATCCAGTTATTGGTAAAGAAATTCACTTTTCCTTTATTTGGGTATTTCATTTTAAGTGCAATGGTGACTATCGTGTGTTTGTTGTGCAGCCCAATTCCCCGTGACTTCAGAGTGCTCCAGGCAAACCAGAGATGTGGTCAGGGTCAGTGCAATTTTAGTGTGTGACAACAGAAGGCAAAGGTAAGTTGCTTTCTCTCATTTCAATCTAAATGCTAAGTGCACTCAGCACTAAAACTTCATGTGTACGCTTCTGCTGAAGAGGTGCCAACAAGGATAGAGGCATGGTTCGATTTAGTCACACTCAGCACTTTAGCAGGGGCTCAGAGGAGGAGCAAGCACAATACCATCTCCCAGTAGCCCTGCCTCCATGCTGCTCTGCCTGTTCCTCCCTTGCCTGGGTGCTAAATTCAGTGACAAATTCAATAAGCAGTCAATGTTTGCATTTTCCATGATGAGAAGAGGAATCACAGCTGGCTGGAACCAGTCCTTGTTGAATATTTTAGGAAATTTGATATCCTTTCCCTATTGGATATCTTTGGAAGCATGTAAAAGTTACATAGGCTGCATATCCAGGCTGCAGCCCCTTGGGCTGTGGGCGGGACTGGCACCTTTGTTTGGACTGGGTAGTACAGATACAGCATGCTTACATCTCCCTGTCTGAGTTAATTGTTATTGATTTTTTCAAAAGTCAGTGCACACATGTAATACAATATACAGTCAATCAAACCAGCAACTGCAACAGCACAATAAAACAGAACAAAATAAAAATCAAGAAGAAGAAATAAACATAACCAGGAACCCTGTGAGATAAATACAGACACACAGATACATCAATACCTGCAATAGATGCATTTGCTTATAGCAAAGCACAATCAAGGGGAAAATGCAAGCTATGCAAGTGGGAGTTGGGTTGCATCATCGTGTTGTAGGGGAGAGCTGCTGCAAACAAGGGGAAGCTGAAAGATGCAGCGCGCTTACATGGGATTCCCAGCCAGGGGCTATGAATGTGCCATTATGGGCACAGCGAAGGTGGGCCACAGTCACAGGGCACCAAACCTGCACACATTCCTAGTCACGTATTTAGGTATGTGAGTCATGCAAAAGTCTGGTTGTGTGGTACATCTCTGCTTTTGACTAATGAACACCAGGACTATTTCCTCACTGACAGATTGCGCGGCCTCTGCTTCCCAAGCAGCCAGGTCCCCTGACAATGGTGCTGTATTTTTCATTATGATATTCTGCACATGCACTTTTACATGGAAAGTTATTACTTTGTCCCTGAGGTTTTTGCTCTTCCCAGGCTTTTATTTCCTTCATCTTTCTGTCTTTCTAAAACTAGCTGTGACCTTCTATCCTCCCTCCTCTGCTCACATTTCTAGTCCTTCCATTCTCCACTGTCTGCACTTTAACTAAGATTTGTGTTTTGTTTCTATGACCCATCCTATACCACACGACCCAAGTGTCTCACAGTCTAGTGGTAGGTCTGTAGAGCAGGTGGAGGTATTTCCCCTAACCGTAGATGGAAGGCTAAGGTGTTTCAAAGATGGGGAGTTTAGATGCAGAGAAAGCTGAGACCAGTGAGGAGGTCACTGCTTCAACTCCTTCATGGTCTTGAGTCTCAGGGGTTTCCTTAGGACCATAAAAAGGAGACCTGCTGGAGCAGGTCACTGAAGTCTTGTGCAGTGGTGCCATCCTCCACTTCCATCTTTCCTTGGCTCCTTCCCTCTTTCACTGACTTTTGTGCTTCCTTTCGCAAAAAAAAAAAAAGTGGTTGTTATCATCCTCGTCCCCATCTTTTTCACTGCAGTTTTCCTTCATGCATTTACAACAAGAGGGACACATACTTGTGAGCAGTTTAATTTCCTCCTTTTAAAGAGAATGCACTGAGCGTGAAGTGGACAGATCTTGGTGTTACATTGCAGAAGGATTGGTTGCTCTGAAGGAATACTTACAAACCTCCCCAAACAAAACTCTAACAAGATAGATCAATGCCCTGGGCACACTTTCCTTTCACACAGAAAGAACTTCGAGGACTGAGACACCAAGACTTCATTTATGTCAAACCTCCTGTTGTGTTGCAGAAGGGGATGGAGGCACAAGGAAAGCAAAGAGATGTTGAGCCTTAGAGCATGAGCTTTCAAGAGTGCTCTGTACAATTCTGTTCCACGTGAGATTTTGACATAAGTGGAGATAGACTTGATGTGCTCTGGTGTTCAGGTAGGCAGAGAATACTGTGCTTGATCATCTGTTTATGATTTTTGTTGTTGTTGCTATACTTTGTGAATCTGTAAACAGGATAGAGAAAAAACATCTTTTCAATGGGTAGCAGTTGAAAGGAAGAGAAATATTTTACATCTGAATGAAAGAGACAGGAAGATCCTGTGATGCCTAACAATAGGCGCTCCCTATATAGCTTGGACCTTGCTTTTCTCATACATACAAAGCTCACTGTAAGTTTTGTGCATGAAAAGAAGAAAAAAAGTCCAAATGCTGCTGCATTGCATTGCATGAATTCTTCAGGGTCCCAAGGGGGGAGCCTCTTCTTCTCAATAACAAATCATTGCCCAGGTGCTAGAAAACATTTATGGGAATATGACCAAGCTCCATAAATCTCAAACGTGAGTAGAGTCTTTCCCAGGAGTAGGAAGTCACTGAGATTTGTCCCTCAGGAAGCCCTGGAGGCTGAGGGACCACCCATTACTGAGAAAGGAATTGCTGCCTGGTCTGAAGGAGCATTGGGGAGAGGGAAGAAGGATTATTTCATGCTTTTTATTCATTGAGCTTTATTGGCCTAGATGTACGTGTTTGTGGGTGGACTGAAGCAGGGTAGACAGCCTTTCATTGGCATGGCTTTAGCATTTGGTGCCAGTGGCTGGCAGGAGACAAGAGCTACTCACAAACATTACAGTATTTTTATACTTCGCTTGAATTTCTGTCCCCAAAATCACAGTGTAACAATCCAAATCCTTTGCTAAAGATATTAGAATGTATTTTAAAAGCAGTGCAATTTCACTGCAATACGTTCCTTAATAAGATGATTTAAGTTACTTGTTGATTTAATAACTGCAGCCACAGATGGACTGGACGAGGGCTCGGTGGAAGGCTTCAGAAGGAGCCTCAGCAGCTCCTGTCACGTACAGGGCTAACAAGGTGATAACATTTCCAGAATTGACTTTGTTTCTGTCTTCTAAAAGAAATCCCCTTGCCCATGATAAAGAGACTTAAGGGACCTCTGTTTCAGATAATTACATTGTAACTGAGATAAGGATGTAATAAACTTAATCACATGCTGCAAGTGAGACCCATCATACACGCAAGGAAACTGTAGGTGCTTGGGCTACAAAAACATCCCAGTCATCCCAGACAACTGCATCTGTATTTTCCTTGCAACTTTATGAATATTTTAATAGGAGGACAGGATGATTGATGTCAGCCTGTGTAAGAACCTCCCTTGTTGGAGGAGGAGGGGGTGAAGGAGCCACTTTCTCCCCACATCAATCTGCAAAGGGCATTGTCCTTGCATCCGCCTGAGCCCAACTCGCCTCCTGCATACTGGCACTGCAGAACTGGTTGCAGTCACAGTGACACGTCTAGCTGATTGCACCAAAATCTCACTACGGAAGGCACCAGCCAATCTTTGCACCCGTGCTTTGGGAAAATAGCCAAGGAAGGACACCTTACAGCTTAACAGCCTGCTCTGCCAGGAGATGAATTGTGTGCCCGCGCAAGGTGCACAGACCAGGGTCTCATTTTTCTGCTACAGGCTCCCATGAAGCTGTGGGTGCTCTCTCTGCAATTTCCCTGCCATAAAACATAATAGTGCTTCTCTCATGCCTCCCGGGCATGCTGTGAGGATAAACATGCTGCAGAGCTGGTAGCTGTTCAGGCACTGTGGTAGCTGTGGGGGACAGGTGGAGCGGGAATGTAGCAGCACCAGAGATAGAAAGCTGTGGGCACAGATGTCTGCGTGTTGTCCCGTGGGCTGGCTGCGCACCCCGTGTGTTCAGACTCGATAGACACAGACACACACAAACCAAATGCAGACTGTTTGGTTATCTGCCCCGTGGTGGCTTTTGGGGGCACCAGCTGCACAGCAACCTAGATAAGACAGCTTCCCAGCTTTCCTTTAGAACATAACAAAATGAGAGGACAAAGTTCTTGAGCATTTTTGCTTTTCCCACATTAATATATTTCCTATTTAAAAGGCAAGGCTCGTTTTTTTTTCATAAAATAAATTATGTACTCCCTCTAGTGTCAGAAAGTGTATATGGGCCTAAACCACTTTTGATCGAGTGTTGCTATAAATGCTAAAGTAAGGTTCAATTTCATTTCTCCACATTTCAAGATTAATAAGTTATAGTGATATGCAGAATTAACAACAGTCCCACATGCTGCTGTTCTGCCTCCTCAGTTCTGCAGCCATACAAAGGAAATACATTGTTAAGCAGCAAAGTAAAATAAGCGCTTGTCTTATTTATAAAGCCAGGTCTCTCATTAGTGCTTTTTGCCACCCTTTTTAATTCTAGTTCTGAACTGCTGCTTTGAAAGGAAACATATGAAAAGCCAAATTGCACAACAGAAATGTGCCAAAAGGGAGAGCTAGAATGGCAGGAAAATCCAGGAAAGGTCTATTGAATTACAGCAGAGAAGAAAAAGACAGTTCTCAGTGCCTAGGGATCTGTTGCAGTTGTACAGGCTTTCCCAGATCCTCTTTTACTGTAAGTTGCAAGCATTTGGAGCATGGTTCTTGTGGCTCTCAGAGCACCCAGGGCAACCCTTCAGGGCAGCAAGCCCACTGGCTGGAACCGTTCAGCTGCAGAAGGTGCTCAGTGCATCGCTGCTTCTGTGTTAGGTGTACCAAGGCAGCCCCGATTCAGGGCAATGTGCTCCCATTCCCAGCTTTCCTGAAGCAGCACTGGGTCTTCCAACAAGCTCAGAGGAAAGGGTGGGCAGGAGAGCACTGCCAGCTCCCAGTAGCAAGATATCAAGCAGAAGATCAGGTGTCCTCTAGGGTTTTCTTCCCTGATACACACTGTTTTTAAACCATGGCTAGAGGTAACACCCCGTTTTCCACTAATTGGAGAAACTGAATGGCCCTGGCAGCTGGCTGCCTGCAGAGATGCTGGCCTCCCTGCCAAGCAAGGTTGCAGAAACGCACAGCTCAGTAGGTGAGCAGTGGCAGGTGGAAGTGGAAAGCACCGGGGGGGAAACCAGCTCATAATGCCCCTGGTAATTGTTTCCATGCTGAGGCACAAGCAGGCACTTCAACACCAAGGTTGTGAGTTTGGATGACAGCCACTGCTGGCCATTCACAAACAAAGCTCCTTTCCTCCAGCCACCTGACCACTGATTATACGTGTCTAATTTTATCTGACCAGTTTGAAAGAACTATCATTACTCCTCACCTAATCCTCCCTCTAAACATCCTGCTGTGGGCTGGCAGGCTGTCAGCAGCACAGAGGATGCAGCAGGCACGGACAGTGCAAGGACGTTGCCACGGAGGGCCAGGATGGGTGCCACGTCCCTAGGGACAGGCAGTGGCCCCAGGCAGGCCTGCACGAGGCTCAGGAGGAGCACCAGTGCTCACCTGGAAGATCCACATCTCCTGTACAGCTCTCAGCAACTTTCCCAGCCCGGTGCTGGGGAACTAAAAGAAAACTGCAGATTCTGATGCTGTTGATTTCCTAAAAATACACCAATCTGTGTCCTGAAAATAGTGTTGCGGTGCGGCCTGCCTGTCTTCTCAGCAGAGATTCTCCAGGCACCGTGCTGTGCATCCCCCTCCACACACCACGAGTAGTGCCACCCACTGGTTGAGGGAGGGCAGGAAACACCCTCTGCCATTTTTCTCTTCATGGTGAGAAGACCTAAAGCTGGACTGCTGGTAAAACTTCTAAGCCCTGGAAAAAATATTGCTGCGGTTTGGCCTGTTCAGATGAACACCTGTAGACCCTCCAGCCTGCTCTTCTCCTGCTTGCTACAGCCAGGTAGTGCACGGGGCCACGCAGTGAGCAGGACAAAGTGTCCTTTTCCTGAAGACGGAAACAAGGAGGGGTTTCTTTACCACAACCCCAGCTCCCCTTCAGCGAGCGCTTGGCCAAAGTGTTCTCTCCCTCAGTGCTTTCTCATTCCCTTAGCGATACATCCCCACCTGTCACTCAAGCTGCCTCCAATGCCACCTCAGTGTGTGCCTTTTTGCATCTTCCCGCTGTCATTTGTCACTGCCACGCGATCACACACATTTTCAGCAAACGCTGCGCTGCCCACAATGGCTGCCACAAGCCTGCAGGCCCTCTCCAGCTGTACGGGTACCAGCACGTTTTGCCATGTTTTGAGTGGTGGTATCTCCTGTTTTAACTACCTAGTTTCATGAGCTCATTGGCTTATTTACATTTAGCAGAGCTGCTACATGCCCCAGCTTCAATAAAGCTTCACCCCAGCTTCCATAAAGCTTAACCAATGCTTAGCACTACTTAGGTTATTTTAAATATTAATTTAGGTGTTTCTTTTCTTTCACTCCATGAATGACAAAACTAGTCAAGGAGCTGAAAAATACTACATCAGAATTTTGCAGTTATGGTATTTGGTCCAGATCCAACAAGCAGCTGTGCAAACTTATGTCTAAGACATTTTAATGCATATCCTTAACCTTATTGGGAATAACTTGGCAGGATGAACTTGGCAGAACAAGGGTCCCAGCATGAGACCAGAAAGCAATCTGCCTCATTGTGCCAGGAGTATCGCATCTCATGGTATCATCCTGTATCTCCAGCAATTCACTGACGTTTAGGAAGGCATTTGTGAGCAAACAATATCCAAAGGTGACTGTCAATATTTTTTCAAATATTTCAAGATGATGACATTGTGAAGACCCTGAGGAACAATCAGGATCAGGAATGCCTGGAGGTGCACAGCTGCAGGCTGAGAGGCAACAGCCAGAACTTGCAACAAGGGAAACTCTGTTCAAATACAAGGATTTTTTTTTTTTCCCACCATGAGGATGGTTGAATACTGAAATATGTTGCACAGAGTGGTTGTGCAATGCCTGCCATGGAGATACTCCAAACTCAGCTAGAGAAGGCCTCAAGATACCTGATCTGTCTGAATCTTCTTTGAAAAGAAAGATCAGATGAGACGACGTCCAAGGGTCTCCTCTGACCAAAATTATGCTACTATTCTGTGATTATACACAAAATCATACAGCCACCTCCCAGGTATTGTGGTGAATGCTACATGTTGCATAGGCATCAAAAGCCTTAACTAAACTGTCAGTGCTTTTGTCTGTCCCCTCTGATGTCCAGCATTTTACTCTGCTGTTCTCCAATATGCAGAGTAGACATCATGTCTATGTAGAAAATAACTCTTCTGCCATTACCCCACTAGAGGGTGCTTTAGCAATATAAATCCTGAATACTTGATTTAATACCTTGTAAGAGCCATCATGATAGAGAACCACTTTGTATATCAAAGACTACCAATTCTTTTAAGACACGCTGAAAAATTCTGCAATAAAGAATCCAGGATGATGCACTTATGCCTGTGTGGTAAGCACGCAAATAACACAAATAGATAGTAAATATTGTTAAGGGTTGCTTCCTGAAAGCCAAGGAGCTGAGGAAGGTTTCACACTACCTCTTTCAATATTAGCTGTGCTGCAAAGCAATCATTTGCTTTTTTCTGTTTGATGGTTCTGGTACCTTGGGTCATTTCTCTATAACTAAACGTAAGAGCTAGTCTATACTTGAACTGTTTGAGTTGCTGTTGATAGGATCTGCAGGGTTGTTAACATTTGTGATTTCAGTGTGAATATCCTGATACTAAGAGGTTTGCTTTTGTTACCATTTTTAAAGGACAGCTTTTACAGGAAGGTGTTTGCTTAGAAGTGCTAATGTCCCCAGGCACCAACAGTGATAAAAATACAGCTCTTCTGAAACACCTGTGGAGCCATCCCTGACAGGCTTAAACTATGACTCTAAGTCTTCAAACTCAGAAGGCAAATGCAAACAAGTCCCATCCTGTAATTGTCCTCAAGACCCTAGATACACAAGAGCAGAAAAACATTATCCCTTAGCTCTTGTCCTAGAATGGTTGCAGATGTCGTGGACAATCTTTTCATGCCATGAAAAAATGTAGTATGTCGCAGAGACAGATTTTTGCTGATGCTGTTTTATCCAAGCTCTTTTACTTACCATTATCTTCTCAGCTGCTCAAACTCAGCAGTGACCTGACATTTATCATCAAGTACATATGCAAGTAGTTGCTGAGGGATTATTCAGGTTCATTCTACTGTAGCTTTTGAAATGCATGACAGCAAAGCAATAAACCTGTAGGCAGTTTTACTGTAAGCTACAAATCTATCATTCAGCCCCATGAGCGAAGCATTCTTCTATAGCCACATGGTAGTCCTGGCTGCCGCAGTAAGAAGCCAACTAAAGCCAACCTTGGTTTTGGAGACAGTCGCGAAAGCTTGTTCAGATTTAAACACATAAATGGAAATATAAATAACACACACACACCTAGGCTGCTCTGAAAGTAATGCCTCCTATTTATTTCCATGGGAACTGCAACAGATAGAAAAAGCACAGTAACACCGATAGAACAAATTCTCAGCTGCAGAACACTTTCAACAGTCACCACCATTAGCTGTGCATTTTTGCCAGCCATGAACAAGAACCTGCATGCTTCACAGAAGTAAAAACCTATTGTAGGTAAGTAAAATCCCAATAGAAATCTCAGAGGGAAATAAGCTTCCAGGATTTGGCATTTCCTTGAGGAAACAATGTAAAGGGCAGAATCGTAAAGCTTCATCCTTGCACAGGAAGGCTGTGAGGCATGGCCACAAACCAGCATCACCCCAAACCACAGACCAGTATCACCATCCACCAGCCCTTCTACCATCTCAGGAGAAGGAAGGAAGCTCCCTAAACCTCATGTTGTTATGGGCGTATATAAAGGATAATTGTGCAGAGACGCAGCTATAAAAGCTCTGGAGCAAAACAAAATACAGCTCCCCACAGACAAAGGTAAACAGCTTATATTAATACTTGGAATACACGAAAATGACTAGGGCAAGAGTCATCCAGACCTGTAATGGGACAGGAAAATCACCTACTGATTATATTGTGAAAAGTATCATCAGTTGTCACTAAAAGGGCCACCTGGGGATCAGGCAGTCAACACAGTTAACATCAGCAGCTGCAAACGAACTCAGGCTGCAGCAGGGAACAGGCAGATTGCCAGCGTTCATGCAAGGCAGAGGCCTCACACCCGGCCATTCAGAAACACCCAGCAGCACATTGTGCTCTGGCTGCACTTGTTAGTTGAGGGAGCACTGCTCAAGTCATGCACACTTGCTGCCATGTCCCCATGAAGGCTGCTTTTCAGCCCAGACACAGTCCCTGGTCCACTTCCCAGCTTGGCCATGCCCAGCAGAGCAGAGGGGATGGGGCAAAGACCGATGGCTGCAGGCTCTGCTGGGAAGTCACCCTGCAAATGGAGGCCAGAGGTGTTTGTGGCTGCTCTGCAGAGCTCGAGTAATAACAGTGGTTTCATGGTAGAGGAGGGTTGATGCTGTTGCTTTGCTTTAAAGGGGGAGAAAAATAGAGGCAAGGAAATTATTGACCAGTCAGTTTATGCTGAGCTCCTCTCCCAAATCTGGGGGAAATAAACTAATAATCAGCCAAAGGAGATCAATGACAGCAAACGTGGTTTTTTTTCAGGAATTAAGCATGGCAAGTTCAATTCTTCCTATGACAAGGTAACAAGCCATGTCAATTTAATTGGTGAGAGGATCACACTGTCACAGCTTTAGTACCCTCATTGCCAACAGCCTGTCTTCACTGGCCTGTACAACAGACTCATAAACGAGTGAAATGTCTGCAAGCAGAACATGTTATTAATGGTATACAAGTGTCTGGGGAATCCATAGTTAGACCACAGCTATCAACAGCTCACAGACGGAAGGAATGTATCAAGTGAAGTCTGTCCTCAACCCAGTATTATTCAATATTTTCATTAATGACTTGTATGATGAATTAACAAGCATACTTTATTAAATTTTCAAGCAACACCAACGCTGGAAAGGCTGCAAGCATGGAGGAGCATAGAACTAGAATTTAAGACATTCTTGATAAATTAGGAAAATGGCCTGAAAGTAATAGGCAAAAATTCAATAAGGACATGCAAATTTCTACATCTACTTCTCCAAATGCAGGATGGAAAATGCCTGGCTAAGCAGCAGTACTGCAGTAAAGCACTGAGCTTTTCAGTGAATCACAAACTGATCATGAGTCAACAACGTCACATGGCTGCAAAATAGGCAAACAGTATCCTGGTGTACATGAGCGAGAGTTCTGCCTCTGAGCCAGATGAATGTCTATCTGCAAGTGGCAACAATAAGGATCCAGTTTGAGACAGCACTGCTGATAAAAAATACTGGCCAACTGCAAACTACAATCGCAAGCTGCAACTGTGTGGGCAAAAATGAGTCTGTAAGGCATGACCCATGCTAGAAAAAAGAAAATGAGGCTGTTTAGTGCAGAGAAGAGAAGGCTTAAGAGTAACGATGCCAGTTCACAAAAACGTAAAAGTCAGCCATACAAAGAATACAAGTAAACTAATTTGCACGTTCGCCTTGAAAAAGATGAGCAATAATGGGCTGATGATACCAAACTGGGTGGAGCAGAAGATACACCAGAGGACTGCACTGCCATTTAGAGATCTTGACAGGCTGGAGAGATGAGCAGAGAAGAATATTATGAAGTTCAACAAGGCCAAGTGCACAGTCCTGTACCTAGGGAGGAATAATACCACGCACCAGTACAGGCTAGGGCTGACCTACTGGAAAGCAGCCCTGCAGAGAAGGACCTGGGAACTCTGGTGGACAGTAGGATGACCATGAGCCAGCAGGGTGCCCTTGTGTCCAAGAAGGTCAATGGTACCCTGGGCTGCATTAGGAAGAGTGTTGCCAGCAGGTTGAGGGAGGTGATCCTGCCCCTTTACTCAGCCTTGGTGAGGCCACATCTGGAGTACTGTGCAGTTCTGGCCTCCCCAGTACAGGAAAGACATGGGGCTCCTAGAGCAAGTCCAGCAAAGGGCTACAAAGATGATTAAGGGGCTGGAGCATCTCCTATGAGGAAAGGCTGAGAGATCTGGGCCTGTTTAGCCTAGAGAAGAGAAGACTGAGAGGGGTTCTTATTAACGTGTACAAATATCTTAAGAGAGGATATCAACAGGATGGAGCCAGGCTGTTTTTTGTGATGCTTATCAACAGGGCAAGAAGCAAGGCGCTCAAACTGAAACATGGGAAGTTCCATCTGCACACAAGAAAAAACTTCTTTACTGTGAGGGTGATGGAGCACTGGAACAACTGCCCAGAGATGTTGTGGTGTCTCCTTCTCTAGAGATACTCAAAACCCACCTAGATGTGATCCTGGACAATGTGTTCCAGGTGACCCTGCAGGGCGGTTGGACTGGATTATCTCAAGTGGTCCCTTCCAAGCTCAACTATTCTATGACTGTGTGATTGTATGATTCTGTGAAATAAAACAAATTAAGAATGGATACTAGCAGAAACAGTGAGGCAAGCAAAGCCTTGAACAGACTGTTTAATGAGAATGCAGACTCTATATCGTTAAACATTTTGAAGGACAGTGTAGGCACCCACCAAGGATGAAACTGGTCACACTGCCTGGGGCAAGGGAATGCTCTCTTGCTCTCATGTGAACCTGGTAAGTTCAGGTCTTTAAGAGTTCTGACCGCTAATATGAATGCCTTCAATGAAAGATGTTTGACATAGCTGGAACTGGTTAGAAACTTTTCTGCAAAAACCATTCATCTCAAGCTTAAAAGAAAATACTTTGTTCTGCTCACACCACCACACAAAGTATATAAAAAAAAAAAAAAAAGAAAGCCCCCATAACCCAACAACTTGGATCTGGAAGATGAGCACAGCTAACATTTCTTCCTTCAGGTGGGATTCTTACATGCCTTTCCATTACCCTGCTTCTCCATACACTCTGAGCAAGCAGACATGGACATTATCACCTGTCGGTACGCCAGTCATTTGCATCCAAGCATTTATACTCTTTTTACACCATCAATGACCTGGCCTACCACTTCTGACTGACTGCTCCAAACTGAGGCCTCTTCATTTCTCTGTTACGCTCAACAGCAGGCAGCAACATCCAGAGCCTTTCCTTTGCTCTCTGAAGTATCTCTGGCCAGGGGATATACTTGAGTGATTGCAGTGTCCATGTGCTCTCTCTGGCAGCTGTGCAACCCCACTGCTTTCAACTGTGAAACTCAGGTTTTTCTAAGCACTTCTGTTCAGACTGCTTGGTCAAGGTTAGAAAGGCCAGCCTAGTATTTCTGAGCTGTGCAAATCTCCAGAGAGCTTATAGGAAGAAACAAATTTTCCCTGATCACTAGATCAGGTGCAGGCTAGCAGGGAGCAACCTCTTTGTACAGAATTTATCAACAGCCCTCCTGCACGTCCCCACAGATCACTGCACAAGGGTAAGCTGCAGGCAGGTACAGATGTGCTACACACATACAATCAATTACAGCATGGACTCAAGGCATTTCTTAAAATATCCAAATGCCATGGTGAGCTCTCACAGTCAAGGAGAAGTTGGGAGGTAGCTGGAAGGGCAAGAATTTACGAACTCACCAAAGAAGCTTAACCATCTTTGGAGGTACTCATTCCTGACTGTGCGAGGGTCACTTCCCAGGATAGGTCCAGGCAAAACAAACATCAAAGAAATCTTTTCATTCAAAGTGTCTTTCTCCTAAACTGCTATTTGGGCAGAGGGTAGTGGAACAATCATATTTTGGAACCAGATGATAATTTCTCATGCGTAATTATCTACCATGACACCATATGACCCGTCTTGCCTCTGAAAACAGGAAGAATTCTACCTGATGTTATTTCAGGTTGCTAATGTAATCCCATCTGATCAGAAAATAACTCCTTGCCGCTATTGATCTTATTTCCTATCAGCAGTTTCTTTATCAAACTGATTTACTTTAAAACACTCACTTAAGGCACCTGCTGTATAGCATCCAAGAAACCACAGTGGGCAAACTCTGCCAACATCATGAAGTCCAATAGCCTCCCAAGTCAGGGACATGCCCGTTACCTCATTTTTGCATGCTTTTGTGCATGCTCACCATGGTACAGCATTTTGAGGTCACTCACTATGGCCATATCGTGGGTTAGCACCGCCCTGTGCCCTGCCTTCAGCTCACACAGTGCCAATCGCACACTGATGTTTGGTCGCTGCTGAGCGACAGGCGCGCTCCTGGGGCTGGACCAGGCCGCTGGGTGGGAATCGGTGGCCGCCACAATGGCTCAGCAGCAGCAGCCAGGGGAGGGCTGCAGCACGGGCTGTGCCAGGCCGCCTGCGGGCCGCGGGTGGGTCAACTACATCAGGAATTTATCTGAAAGAGAGACAGGCATTTGGGAAGGGGAAATCCATCTCTGCCAGTGTCCTTCATAAGTTCTGTACTCCTTCCCAGACACGACAGACTGTGGCCTCATCTTTAGTGACAGAGCTGAATGTGCTGTGATCAGGTTCAGTCAAACTGGATGTGACAACACCCTAATGAAAGCAAAAATCATTTCAGTCATTAGAGAAACATCACAGTAAGGATTTAAACCACATTCAAAGCATAAGCNCTCCAGACTAAACAATCCCAGCTCCCTCAGCTGCTCCTTATAAGACTTGTGCTCCAGACTCCTCACCAGTTTTGTTGCCCTTCTCTGAACACGTTCAAGGGCCTTGATTTCTTTCTTGTAGTGAGGGGCCCAAAACTGAACACAGTACTCAAGCACTCCATGTCAGACACCGTTTTGTCAGACCTTTCCTCTGCTGCCATCTGAAATACGGCAACAACATTTAATGGAATATTGGTGGGAAGGTTCAGCCTGTAGCACCAGAGTCTGCTTCTGACGTCGTGGGCCGACATAATGGGGTCTCCCAGCTAATGGTAAACTTACAGGATGGGAGGTTCAGCACCAGGATCGAGGCGGCCATTTGTAGGGAGGTGGACAGATCCTCGCACCCCTGCAATATCTGGGGTGCAGTCTCTTCATGACCAGCCTGACAGTGATGGAGTGATGACTGGTCTGCCCTGACAGAGGTGGATCCACTTCCATGAGCTCTCCATTGCTGTCAGGCAGGTCCACCTCCATTGTCTCAGTGTCATAGTGCCTTCCCATGAGCTGCCTCTTCTTGACAGGCAGACGGTCCATCCTCTATCCTTGAACAAAAAATTTCTTGAATATCTCACGTGGAGACCTAATGCCACTGGCTGCTTTGGCTCAGTGACTGGTGTTCTGGACACAGTGTCCCTGTATTTGTAGAACGTGGACCAGAAGGTGGCTTGTGACATCAGGAGGCCACGGCGATGGGATTCTGACAGTGTCCCATGGAGACCAAAACATGGCAGTTCGGGCCTATATCCCATTCTATGAGATGGTGGCACAAGTGTCCCAGGAGCATCAGGGAAGGGGGGGTCTCAACAACCCTGCAGCTGCTTGGAGTGGAGCTGTCCTGGTGCCAGACAGTAGAAGAGATGGGGCAACACATACTGACACCCCTCAGGCAGCCAAGGGAGATTGCAATTATTAAAAACTGAGTTTCAAGGGTTGCATCAGCTGTCCTTTACCATCCCTCACCCCTGCCCCTGGAGTGTGAGAAGGTTGACATCTCTTCTGCCCTGATCCCCAAAGGAGAGATGTGAGGAGAAGACCTAGCATCCTCTCGGCGGCTGTACTGGGACAGCAGGAAGGGTCCATTGGAGGGCCTATGAGATGCTTGGAGCCTGGTAATGGGTGCAGTTTTTTCCACATGGAAGAATTCAATACCACACCTTTGCTCCATCCGCTCTCCCATGTCAGATGCCATTTTGTCAGATTGCCCCTCTGCTGCCACCTGTCACACGGCAACAAAATGGAATGAAATACTGGTGGGACAGTTCAACCCCTGCTGCCACACCACCACCAACTGCCTCCATCATCAGGAGCCAATGTAATTAAATAGGATGCATTACTTTCAAAGCAGCACTGATAGATGGAGATTATATCTGGATCATGAGAGCCTACTGGTGTACAGTTGGATCAAGGCAGCACTATGCATAGTTTAAAAATACACTGATTATCTCAGGGACCTTGAATATGCTCCCTACATACAGGGAGGGAAATAAGAGTTTTTCACTGTTGCACACTGTGAGTTTGCACTCTGTGAGTGCAGCCTTTAAACATGTAGAATGGTGGAATTAATGCAACATTTTGTTTGATAAATGATGGAAGAGCATTGAAATATTTAAGCTATTGGTGGCAATATTTTATAAGGGCATGCAAGTCGTGACCACTACTGAAGCGTGAAGAAAACAACATGCCATTATTTTACCTTTTGTGTAAAGAAAAAGAAAAGAACCAATTGTTTAGCCTAACTGCTGTATTTGATTGTGATTTCTATGCCTGTCAGATAGCAGTTAGCAGGACTATTAAAGTGCATTAGCTCTCTGCTGGTGTTTAATGACAAACAGACATGGTCCATATTCATCAAGCAATTATTTATATCACAACCTTTTATAGAGCTGTGAATTACCCTTAGGACTTTTGCAGTGACTGATATTTCTAATAAACTGTTAATTTTGCTCCATGAATTGTTCATATTTTTAAGCTGGGAAACTAAAAACTGTGAAATTAAACCTCCAGTGCAAGCTGTGTAAATGGGATCTATGAGATTAGGACACAGTTTCAGGTCACACCAATGTAATAAAAGTGCATCATTACTACAGAAATTAGAGGTAGCTGCAGATATTAATATTTACACAATTGCCTTTTATGAGAACAAACGCACATGACCTGCCAAAGCAAAGAAAGTGCACGTATTTCTACAGCCCTGCCACTGGGACTAGCTTGGAGATTGCCTCTGCAACAGACTTCTCCTCAGAGCTCCAGCTGCAGTAGCTCCATTACACACCTTTGCCCTTTGCCCTGCCAGCTCCCTGCCGTCGAAATGTAGCTGACACACATGCTCCAAAGATTTCTGGTGTTAGCAATGCATTTCTGCTGGGAATCAAACAGT
The DNA here is from genome assembly GCA_013396635.1 of Penelope pileata. Taxonomy (NCBI): domain Eukaryota; kingdom Metazoa; phylum Chordata; class Aves; order Galliformes; family Cracidae; genus Penelope; species Penelope pileata. Next base: position 102,395 of record WBMW01002721.1, on the reverse strand, counting down.
AAAAGGAAATTTGGGGGAGGCAGGCCATGCTCTTCTCAGTAAGGCCAAACATCCTCTAATGCTGATGGAGGTGTTGTCCCAAAGAGGGGCCCACGTTCCAGACCCACCTAGCTCCTGTCATAGCGTGCATGTCCCAAATCAGAAACTTAGACTTTCTCTGGTTCTGCCAAGGAGTCTGATCTCACAAAGTTCATAAACAATGTTACAGATGGGCATCTGGTGAGCTTATCGCACAGACCTTGGACCTTGATTTCCCACATTAAGACACCTAAATGCATTAGGAAAAGTATAATCTGGCCTTAAATGACCATGAGAGCCTTTGCCTCATTTTCAGAGGTGGCAGAGGCCATGTAGGCTCCCTCCACCAGCCTGCAGAGAGGCATCTCCTTCCACCTGGGTTTCCTTGAGGTCAGCCCCTGAGTGCCAGCAAAAGCCTCCAAACTGCTGACTGCCATGAAGCGTCATTGGTGTCTAAGCCCCACGTGCAGGGGTGACCAAACCACGTAGGAGCCCAAGTGCTTCTGAGACTCGACCAGTATCTAGTTTTTAATGCTGGAACCACAGGAGGGACTGAGGCTGACTGTCATAGTCATGCTGGTGATACCCCTATACATCTTTCTTTCTAAAGAATTTCCTGCCCATAGAGAGTTGGATAATGTACCAATATAATTAAAAATTGAGTATGTATTATTTATGTATAAGTGTAAGAATGAATCTTCAGATAATAAATTCTTACATTCCTCTACTAGAAGCCAAAACCAGACGAACAAGAAAATCCTTCTCCAGGACTAACATGTTTATTGCTACATTCCAGCACAAAGCAGTTTTTTTCAGGAACCAGGAACAATTCCCAAGAATAGAGTTCAGCAGAGAAACACTGATCTTACAGTTTTGAACAAGAACCTTATCACTTGTGTTTCTCATGTATGTTTTATATCTTGACAATTTTCTGTTCCTCAGCAATGTATACCACCAGAAAGCTATGCCATTATGTGCTTTCTAAATGGATTTTCCTCTTCTTCTCAATGCAGTATTGCCTTATAGCATATGACTTATTTAGCAAAATTCTTTCAAATTTGATGCAGGACATTAAAATGTAGTTCACACTCACTCAGCAGAAACTAGTCTATTTTGTTACCTGTTGCCTTGTCACTGCTGAGATTTTGGACTAGGAATATGCAGCATTTGAACAGCAACAGGGCACCAGGTTTTCCTGTGAGCTGAGCTGAAATAACAGCCAAATAATTAATTTTGGAGTCTATAACTTCTTTTGACAAAACCCTCTGATCCGCAGTGGATATAGTATGAAGTAGAGCTCTTGTTTTATCTTGCTTGGTGCCACCTGATAACCTGGGAAAGGATGGAAGATCATGATTCACCACATCACACAGAGGCTGTGTTTTACCTATATTCATTAAACAATCTTCGGAGAGAAAGGTAACTGAGGCAAAGTACCTATTCCATCCACTCCTGTTCATGTAATGGTTTCAAACTGGCACTTATTGGTGAGATACTGGCAGAGCTAGCTCTGACTACCTCACGGCTAGCAATATACAATCCTGAAAATAATGATTCAGAACTGTTTTTTTCTTCCAATGCATCCAACAGGAAAGAATTAGAGTACTGTGATAAATACCATAAAACCAGGCTGTTATGTTTTCCAGCTGCCCACAGAGAAAAGTAATAATTGTGTCTTTTTTTTCCTCCACAAATGTGCTTTTGTACAATCCTGTAATATCTCACAACCTAATTTTGTTTCAAGTCTTGTCTCCCAAGAAAGTACCAGTAAGAGCTTACAAGAGAGCACAGTACAGAGCATATTTCTTTCAAAAAGAAAATTCCTAATATGCTTTCAAGGCTGTGGTGATTCTAGTTTGGGGACAGAAATTGAACAATTACAGTACATGTGGTTTTGGAGGTGAGTAACTGGAGAAGATTAATACTTCTGCCTTACAGTTAATGGAGTGGTATAGTCCACTTAAGAATACAGTAATGCTGTTGAAAGCAATTGTTTTGTGATTGCTCCTTGAAATACAGGATGAAATGACAAAGAGGGAAAAGAGTTTTCACTTTGAAATGACTCAAGTGGATGAGGAAGAGCAACTTCTTGCAACTTCAGCTACTGATGTTATTTCTAAGTAACAGAGCCTTCATGGTCTTCCTGGTGGCATTTTTAAACTCATCAACAGTACAGATGTTTGTGGACGCAAACATCAACGTATGTCTGCCTAGAGCAGTGCAACTTTCCAGGAAGCCTTTGTTTTGTTAGGTATTTGCCATTTAATTTTCACAGCAATTAATGAGCTAGTAGATAAGATGTCGTTCATTTAGCAGAGCACTGCTGGCTGCTTCTCTGCAGAGGAGCAGAGACTTCTCATGTTTACGTTTGCTGCTTACTATCTAAGGGCCACGCTGACAATCAGCTGCAATCACAGCAGGAAATAGCTGCTTTCAAAGCAAGAGCGGCTGCTAAGTAAGACACTGTCTTCCAGAAAATTCAGCAGTTTAATTATGAATATATTCTCTGAGGTAGGTTGTCATATAGGTGCTCAGTTCTGTGTTTCATAGGCCTAGAAAGGACTTTGTTTTTGTAGCTGAATAAGAGTGTAACCATGCAAAGACCACCTGCATACCTGGTTCAGGTAAGGAAGGCAGCAATGTTCTCCTAGTGAGCTCAAGAATGGATAAGGATGATATGCATCATAAAAACCTGGAATAACTTAGGTTGAAAGGAACTTTCAGAGATCACCTGGTCCAACCCTCCACTCAAAGCAAAAACAGCAATAAGATCATAGAATCGCACCACTCAGCTTAGAGTCATCACCGAACTTGCTGAGGGTGCACTCAATACCACTGTCATTGATAAAGATAATGAAGAGCACCAGTCCCAAGATGGACCCCTGGGGGACACCACTCATGACTAGCCTCCATGTGGACATAGAACCATTGACCACAACCCTCTGGCTGCAACCATCCAACCAATTCCTTATCCACTAAATAGTCCAGCCTTCAAATTCATATCTTTCCAATTTAGAGATGAGAACTTGATGTGGGAGCATATCCAAGCCTTGCAGAAGTCCAGGGAGATGACACCAGTTGCTCTTCTTCTGCCTATTGATACCATCCCCAATTAGTCTTTCTTACTCAGGCTGAACAAACCCAACTTCCTCAGCCTTCCTGGACTTTAGGAGACTTTTAACTGTTCCTGTTTAAACCCAAATGTTTGAAAAGCTGCAGTCTCTCACAAAACTAGAGGATCTACAGCTGAGGTGATCCAGTTATCAGCCATCTGCCTAGCATCCTGCTTCACCAAAAGCTGACATCACCAGGGAGTTGTCAGGTCAGAGTCCAAATGAGAGAAAACTGTTAGATCACTTTGAAATAGATATTTCTGACAAGATGCCTAGGCTGATATATGGTGGTAAGCATTTTGGAGGCCAAGAGATACAAATTTCTCTGAATGCTTAGGGAAACTGAGGTTAAAGGCAATTCTGAGCCTGAGCCAGTGAAAGAATTCAGGTTTCTAAGTCCACGAGGCATTACCATCCTTCATTCTGTTCTGGTATTGAAAATAATCATCCCCATAAAGCTTTGCTCTTCATCTCTGCAGTGCAAGAGACTGAATTTTATTGCAGTCAAGGCCTGCACAGAGTTCACTTTCGGCCAAACCAGGCTCATTTGAGAGAAATTTCTGAGAATAAATGGAGCCAGTGATAGATTTCAGGGCAGGAAAAACGCAGACTAATTCAGACAGCTGCTGGCAACAGTGTTTAAGGTCCAGGACCCTGAATGACTGGGCGTCTTTCTGAACAGAAGTGAAAGATCCTCTCTCAGGAGGAAAGGACGCAGGAGGAGAGAAGGGTTAAATAGAAAGTTCATAGCTGCTGTTTGACTCTTTGGGATGCCAGCAGATGAGGAAGACTAGACAGAAATCTTCTGTATATGGTATCTGTGCTGGGTTTTGTGCTGTCTACCTGCCGGAACTGACTATAGGCTGACACTGAGGAACCGGCTCCGGGATTTAAACCACAGCACATGGCATGCGTGGCACAACCACAGAAGCGATCCCAGATAAAATATTAAATGGTTTAATGATTGTAAACAAAAGATTTCAACTTACATGATAGCAATCTCCCACAGAGATGAGGAACAGCAAGATCCCACACAAGAGATCCTTTCCCCTTGGCGGCTGGCTCTTAAATAAGCCCAGGGTAGTCCCACTCTGGGTCCACCCCTCCTGGTCACATGGAAGGGGGGTACAGGTGTTCGTTAGGCCAGCCACCGCCCTTCACCAGGTGCTCAATCACTAATTTAGGCCGTGACCTCATGTTTCCCTTACGGCATGCAATTCTGATTTTCTCTTGGTGTCTGAGAAGACAACATCAGGACATCCAGCAATGCCTCTGGACTTGGGTGCTTTGTGGATTTCCACCCCTTCCAAGCCTGAGCAAGGGCATCCCATCAATGCCAGCCATGAAGCCAGCCACAGAAGCCCCCACACACTTGTCACAGTGCACAGGGCTCTGGAAGCAGAAATACAGCTGTTAGGGAAGCCTCAGAGAAGGTTGGGAAGGGAACCTCCTGTTGTAAGACATGACAGTACATACGCAGCATCCTTCTTAATGTCAGTGGGAACCAGACTGACCAGTGTGGCCCAGCTGCTGAACAGACAAGCTAGTACAAGCAAGGGTGTAAATCCATTTCCAAATGCCTGGTATCATCGTCATACTAGGATGATGACACCAAGACCAAAGACATAAAAATGATCTCTTTCATAGAGTCTTCCTGTCTCCCAGCATTTCTGATTGCTATGGGATGAAAACAAGCTGCACTATAACATCATGGCTAGCTCTAGATCTCTGTCTTAGCATTAAAGCTAGTTCTCTCTTTCTTCAGAAGATGAGCATTCCGTAACCTGTACAAGATCCAGCCGCCTTGATTTCTGTAGTCATGTCACTGCAGAACTGAAACATGTCCTTGAAGTATGGAAACAAAACAAAAGCTAAAGAATAATAAGAACATCTTACCAACAACAGAAGCAGAAGCAAAGCAAAAGAAAAAATTCTATGGAAATCTTTAGCAACAGAGGCTCACATCTCCCCACGTCAGACCAAGCCAGTTGTACTCTGCTTTGTGTCCTCTCATACTGAGCATGAGAAGAAGTAGGTATAAATCAAGCTTTATGCATATGGTGAGAATTAAAAAAAAAAAAAAAGGGGGGGTATTTAATGCTAGTGATTGAAGGCATATATGTGTCCACAATGAGAACAATGAGAATGAAGCTCTGGCTTACCTCTTGAAAATGTAGCTGGATAGGCTGATACCAAAAATACCTTTCTCCTGAGATAGTTTTATGCATGGACATCATCAGCAAAAAGACTGGATGTCTCCAATTTACTTCCTTGCTTAAAATATTTGAATGATAGTTTATGTAGGTACACTTCAGACACTGAATTAGCTACAAACAGTTTGCTGAGGGGTCTGATTCCTGTAGCTAGAATTCAGCCTTCGATCCAAATGGGGAGTCCCCATTCACAGTCAGCGTCTTTATGCGCAGGTCTCAAGTAGCTGCTCTTCTTGTTCAGAGGGACTCAAACCACCTGAATTTTAAGGAGGGGTTGAGAAGACCAGTCTTTGAGCAATAGGCACCCTCCAGATGGCAGAAATATCCCTGGCAGATTGGCACCCAAAATTTCATTCATCCTGAAGGCTGGTCAACCCAAGAGGAGGTGAGGCTTTTATAGGACATTTAATTAGCTACTCAGAGCCATATAAGAAGCAACAAGTCCTCACTGTTAATCAAATATTAGCAGCAGCACAGCTTGAGAAATGACAGGCTTTACATAATACATGAAGTTGGAAAATGACATATGCATTGTCAGTTCTGTTGAGCAAATTAGCATTTGTGTCAATTTGACATATTTTGCAGAAGAAAGTGTGACCTTCCTGTGTCCTATCAACAGGCAAAACATCTCATTGTGAAGTCAGAAAAGTACTGTAAAGGAAAAAAAAAACAAATAACAAAAACAAACCATAAACAAAACATTCAAAGTAGAATTATAGGATTTATAAATGTTCTGATTTTGTATGAAGGACTGCTATTTCAAATGCTCTAAATATCAGCCCTGAGAGAAAAGAAACAGTACTAAATCTATAAATTAATGTACAAATGTCATGGCTTAAGTAGAGAATCATATGATCAATACAAAATGACCTGAGGCGCTCAGATATGCTTCACAAATGTCAGCTCTCACAGCAGCTCTGTTATATGGAGAAGAACCCTCACCTCTGTCTCGTAGCAGGGGCTATGGAAGTCTCCAGAAGCAGTGGATCCCCAGAATCACCTTCTTGACCATCAGGCGCGTGACCACCATGTCAGCAGTGCAGACAGCTCCAAAGCACGAGTCAGACCTTTTAGTAAAAGGGGTTCATGGTGATGATTTTCTTCATTTAAGCAGCTCATTTAGGTTCTTAATTACACCTACTAAATCTCAACCTAAAAGGCTTTCCAAAGCAATAGAAGCATGGTGGTACTACAAACAGAACTCAGTAGTCTCTGCCTCATACTTTGTTCATGATTATGGCTTTCTATGAAAAGCAGCTTGCTTTAGCTTTTTTTTTTCATAATCATGTTTCTCAGCAGAATACAAAGCTGACCGATATATTTGGCATTTAGTTCTTCTCTATCACTACCATACAGACTGCCTGTTGCAATTACTCATACAGAATTAGAAGAATGATTTAAACATTTGCTGTTACTAGGCTGACTTTTTTCACAAAGTATTGGCTACGAAGGATTTGCAAGCGGCTTGTCAGAAAAAGTGTAAGGGTCAAGAAATGGCATTTTGTTTCTAGTTATTAACTTCAAATTAACTTCTTCGGGGTGTCAGCTTGGAAATGAACAGGGACAAGCCTCCAGCGCACTTCAGATCTACTCATCTTAGACCTGCAGAGCAAATCGATGCATCTCTGCTTCTTCTGTCAAGGAGGCCACCTAAGCTAGGACCAGGCACCAGGACTTCTGCAATGAAGAGGGGAGCATTGCTTCAAGCACAGCAGGATCTTCCAGAGTGACCAACAAGGCTCTCTTCAAGCATCCCTGAAACATGCACATGCTATCATGAGGATAGAAAAATTTAGGTTAGAAGGGACAAGGAGGAGTGATGTTTCTCCAAGATTTTTTCTCACAGAGGTCTCTGAAAAGGGATCCCTTAATAGCAGAGGAGGGCCTACTCCAGCATCCCTTTAGCTGTGCTACGGACTCCACACTTGTGTGTACTAATGTGTGGCAGAGGATCTCAAGTGCTTTTACACTCTTGGCAACGAATTGTCCTGGAACAATTTAGTCTCTTTTCTTCTTTCTTTAGGAGTAACTGTAGTGGGAATATGGAAGAAGGAATCTCGGGTTCCTCCTAAAACCCCATTCAGGGCATCGTTTTTGAGCCTAACAAAAATTTTTGATGGAAGGAGCATTAAAGCCAATTTGAAGCACAAAAGAGTGTTCCAGGAACTTGCAGTAAAATGCAAACTGTCTTAGTTAAACAGATGATCACAAAGCTGGAGGTGCAACAGGGAGGTGAAATGGGGATGGAGAGTGTCTTATCCTCTTCAGTAATTAAGAAGTTACGTTTGGAAATGAGATTGTGCTGTGCTGCTATGCTGCTATACTTTCCCCTTTTAAAAAACTCAGTTTTATTGCTTTGATACTATTTGCATGACAGCGGTGTCTTCCTCTTTCTATTCTACCTTTTTAAAATACATTTTCCTATCAAGTGCTGAGGACTGCTTTAGAAACTGAATCTCCCAGAAGATGAGGAGATTGCAAACAGAGTAATACTTTCACAAATATATCTAACTCCTGTAAAAGGCAAGGGATTTGATTCGTTTTGTACGTTAAGAAATACACAAGCATTAGGAACTGAAATAAGCTGGGTAAAACATACCACTTTCTAAAGACTTGATCCAAAAATCAGAGATCAGGGAAAACTTTCCATCAGATTAGTTCAACTTGGAAATAAAGACTAAGTGTTATTATTTCTGAAATAATTATGAATAACTTGAAGTAATTAAAATGGATAATTTTAAATAAAAATGAATAATTTGGAGATTGAGAGAAGATAAGAATAATAGAATTATTCCAAAGATAGCATATTCCTAAATTATATAACAAATATAATAATCCCTAAAGAGGATGGGGCCTAGAGTCATTAATTACAGCCAAACATAACCATTGATAAACCTCTTTAAAACCTCCCAGCCTTGTCTGAAATTTTTCCTCAGTGCCGCAAATTACGTCCTCTTTTGGAGTAATTTTGTGGTTCACCAATTCATTTCATTTACACAATTCAAGAGCCATCAAACGCAAAAACATCTGAGTGAACTGTATCATCCAGAGCAAAAAGCAACACATTCCATTTTCAGCCTCCTTAGCCATCTGGTCTCCCATCACCAGATTATTTTTAATATTCACAGACCACAGCCATAAAAGTCACTTGGGGAATGGAGAAAAATATAATTAATTGCCGTGACTTGAACTACTTCTTTTCTACATGGAGGACACTGACTGTTTAATTAACATTTTGTTGGATTGTTCTGAGGGGCTGGAGGGATTATTATCTGGACTTAATTACCAGCATCTCATAAAGCACTATCCCAACTAAAAATGTTTACAAGTTGCTGAACTGATGCAATGCCTTTGTCTGGTGTACAAATTTGTCACTCCTAATTAATGTTCCTTGGAAAAGGACACCAAAACAGTGGTAATGGCACAGTAGGCAATAACGGGATGACATAATTGCCTCTATAAAGCTGGCATGACAGAGCACTGTGCCACGTCCTGCTCCTTTGCGGCCAACATGCACAAAGCACCCATCAGAGAGCCAGATGGGAGAGAAGCAAGTGTATGCGTGTGTGCATGCGCTGCAGAACATCAGCTCTGCACCAAAAAAACCTTCAATGGGCAAACATAATGCATAGGGGAGTCATCCTGGCCTGCTCAGGACTTGCTTATCATTGTCTGTACCAAGAGGCCACACTTCCCTTGCCTGTGAGGAGAGCCTGAGAGAGCTGGGACTGTTCAGCCTGGAGAAGAGGAAGTCTGGGTGGGATCTTATCAATGTGTGTAAATCTGCACAGGGAGAGTGCAGTGAGAGCAGAGCCAGGCTCTTTTCAGTGGTGCCCAGTGCTGGAACAATCGACAGTGGGCAGAGACTGGGACACAAGAAGCTCGAGGCTCCCACAAGAACAAGAAGTTCCAAGTACAAGAAGACACCAGGAAACACTTCTCTAATGTGTGGGTGACAGAGCACAGGCACAGGCCACCCAGAGGCTGTGGAGTCTCCTCCTTGGAGATCTGCAAAAACCACCTGGACATGGGCCTGGGCACACTGCTCTGGGTGTCCATGCTTGAGCAAGAGTTGGGACAGATGGACTGGACTTGGGCTTGGCCAGAAGCTGCTGCCACACACCAAGCACACTGGCCACTAGGCTGACACAAACACCTGGGGCAGCCAGACTGTAGGGCTGCCTTGACACACACCACGTGAAGGTGTCCGGGCTGTGCAGGGCACAAGTCTCCTCCAGCAGCACTCTTTGCAGTCCTGTGCACTTATGGGCCCACTGCTCAGTGAAGAAAAGTCACTGCAGTGCTGAGTCACTGGCCTTCTTAGAAACACAGTGAAACCAGGGCAGCAGCAAGACCCCCGGTCAGCCCTGTCCCAGGCCCCCTGGGCTGCAGGGAGCTGGGCAGAGGCAGTGTGGGAGACTGAGGTGGCCTCAGGCGGCAAAGCGGAAGTCAGGTGGGCTCCTTAATGAACCCCTTCCATAGCTTTAGCACAGCACTTCTGAGAAGAACTGATTAGATGTAGTAACTTGATTTGAAATACTAAGGTTAGACAATGATCTAAAGATAGCTATAGTTCTGTAGTTACAGGGTTCTGTGGCGTATCAAAGTTAAGTAAGGCAGAAAGGATATTTTTGTTAAAAATCAATATTATGACAAAGAGGTTAACCAGAAAGAGACTGACAAAACGCTGCGCAGCCCAATGGAGCAGCGATGTGGTTAGTAATCTGATTCCCTTCAAGGGGAAGGGAACAAAATGATGAAATGATCTTTGAAAATATTAAGATCTACAGTTTGGCTTCCTCGAATAATGAGATTATTATTTTTCCTACTTATTATGAATATCCTCTCTGCTCCTACCCTTAAAAAATAGATACTTAAATTTTTAAAGGTAAGGAATAGGGAGCAGAAGTCATTAAGAGAGCACACCTAAGGGTGAGGGAAGGAAGGAAGGAAAATCTGAGGACTACAGAGCTGGTGGAAGCAGGTTGCCTTTTATAGCTTTTCCCCAGGACTGCTGAGCATTCCTTCCCTTGCTTTCTGCTGCCAAACAAAACCTCCTCTCTGCACCTGCAAGAATGGTGGAGGGAAGAAAGGTGGAATTGGGACAAACAGGGGCACCAAAAGCAAGAAAGGGAAGAACCAAGAGATTGCAAGACCAGAATCAGAAGTGTGTGTTCCTTAAATGCAAATATATATATATATTTACATGCACATACATATATGTGCATGCGTATATGCATATATGCCTATATAAAAATATGCTTGTATGCCTGCAAATATACCCACACACAGCACAGCAGAATGATCAGTACCTAACACAAAGTTCTGATTACAGAGGCTGCTACGCAGCTCTATATATGGTCAAGTTACATGATCACAGAAAGAGGGTTCCTGGTTTTCCTCAAGACCATTTCAGATACACAGTTTTCTCAGAAAGAGATTTCTGGTTTTTGTTAGCACTCTGACACACTTTTCTGATATTGTGACTGATGGCTTCATTAGCACAATCAGCCGCGTTTTCTGTTATTATGCTCTAAAGCCAGTTGTCTCCGAGTTGTGTTTAGACTGATCAATAGGCGGTCATCTGTGTTTGCAGCCCTCTGGCCTGGTTCCATCTTGTGTTTGTTCACTCTCGTGGAACAATATATGCATGCGTGCATGCGTTTCTCCACTATTGTTTTTTAATACTTGTTTATAGCGTTGTTAAAGGTAGTTATCAAGCTGATTTGCTTGGATTCATTCAATTCCCTCTAGACTACTATAGCTCTGGCAAGCTGAGCTGCTGCATACCCCTCTCTGCTTTTCCATCATGGACAATGTGCGCAGCTCAACCAGGGCAAATCCTTCAGTGTGCTTTTGTCTCAGTCAAAAAGAATGGCTTTGGTTACAGGCAGATGAAGATACTGTGCTATGAGGGTGCCAGCAAGCCCCTTGTCACCTCTGGCCGTGGCCATACCCCTAGGAGGCAGCTGGGAACTTGCTATGCATTTCCCATGCTATACAGACAAAATCATGCCCCTGGGCCATTGCAGCAGGAGCGCTGTCAGGCTGCTTCGCCTCTCAGCAGCACATTCATCTCTCCCCCACTTAGACCAGATTAGCTTAAATAGCATAAGCTGTGGGAAGCAGCTTGCCCCAGTTCTATCAAGGGAAGTGGAGAACCCATTTTAAGCAAGGGCAGGGTTGCCTTGCTGGGCTACCACTATGTGCCCAGATTTCAGCAGATTTAAGTAGTGTTTTGTGGATGGATTTGATTGAAATCATGCTAATTTAGATTTCATACAGATATTCATGGTCAGAAATAAGTGTGCTTTAAACAAAAAGAAGCAGATCTGCATAGGCAACTGCAGCAGGGTAACCAAATCAGTTCCAAACAACACCTGGAGGCTTTTTTTGCCCTAACCTGGCACATAGCTTTAACCGAGTGAAAGTGAGCTGTCAAGCTGATGCTGCACTGTGATTCACACACATTTTACTAAAAAAAATGCTATTTTCCTTTTAGATTGCAACTCCTGTTTTTGTCTTTTTGTTTATTTTTTCTTTTTCCTTTTTTTTTTCTTCCGTCTTCCTATTCTTCCCTCCTTTGCTGCATTTTCTGCTCAGCATCTCACTGCAGGGAGGAGCTCTGTGCCAGTTATCTAATAAAATTCTGGCAAAAATTCAATCACACTCAATATGTACAACATCTAAAAAGAAAATCTGAATTATGATTGAAAAGTCAGAAATCTGGTTTTCCTAACAGCCAATACAAAACTGCCTTTTGTTAATATTCTTGTCTTCAGATGGGAGTGGGAAAGGACACAGAGGCTATTTGAGAAAACGCAATTATTCAAATACATTTATAAAAGACAGATCTGTTCCCCCCACCACCCACCTCCCGTGAGACAATGCATTGCAAGCTCTGCTCGTCAGTACCCACAAAGTCACTGCTGACAGTGCAGATTACCGCTGTGGAACCTGAAGCTGTTTTAAGGAGCTCTGCTCAAAACCCTAAAATAGCTGGCAGCTGGCGTCACCCGCTGCAGGGTGCCTGAGCTGCAGCGGTGGATGGGAGGCAGCACAAAGTTCCCAGGTAGGGCTGTGCAGCAACAGGCACCAGAGGGTTTGCTCCAGAGAAAACGGTGCACTCAAATATTTAATCAGAGCAAGACTGTAATTTGTGTTTTCATATTATTACCTGACACCAAAGAGGACTCCTAGCCTTGCCTCTGTGTGCAGCACTGCCTGTGACAGCTCTGTTTGGGACCGCTGGGACTCAGACCCTGGCACGTCCAGCACAACGCATGGCCCCACAGGAGCCAGCTTCGTGGTCAGTGGAGATGCACAAGGTGCTCGCGTGGGGTGGTGGTCTGCTCGGCGAAGGGGAGAGGCTCCCCGCTTTGCTTCAGCACAGCTCCAGCATGGGGACTGACAGCAACTTCTCTGCAGAATGTAAAGCTGTTAAGATGTCAGAAAACGACAGCTCAGTGACCACATTTTTCAGTCTTAACTGGCAAGTGAAAAGAAACATTAATTGTGTGTTTGTCATCTCCTCCCACAGCTGACTGTTGCAGAATGCAGTTTAAGGTGGCATTAAAAAGCAAGGTGGGTGTTGTAATTTGCCTGAAGTACTTTAGCAGTTTTTAGTTTTTGTTCCAAAAATGATCTGAAAACTGCCATTCTACTGATGTCCTTACAAATCACCTACACCCTCTGCCACGGAGTGCGGGAGCGTGCAGCCCCATGAGCGACACAGCGTTCACAGCAGTGACAGTGCCTTAGAGCTCCATGTCTGTTGGTCTGCTCAAGGAGCAGATCAAAACACAGGAACCTGCCTGATTCTCCTAAAGAGTCATGTTTCTGGTCTTAAAGTCATAGAAATCGCTGCTTTTTGCTGCCTCGAAGTAGTACTTCCCAGGCCTGAGTGCCTGGGTGCTCTGGCTGAGTGCCCCAAAGCTGCTGGTGCCACCCTGAGCCTGGGAGGGTGCCCAAGAGCAGCTCACAGCGAACCAGGTGCCACCAAGCTCTTCTCCCATGTGAATTACTGCTCCTGGCTGTGCCCATACACAGGAAACATCTGTGGCTGCAGATCAGGCAACTTTGCAGGCCGAAGCACTCTCCCTTCGAGCTTCTCTCAACAGTGTAGAAGAAATGTCTGATCCCATTCCTTTCATGAGGGGTGTAAGCAAAGTGAGTACATCTGCCAAAATATGCCATACGCTCCCTGAGCAGAAAGGTGTGACATCCAAATCCTGTTAACATCACTTACAGTAACATCACCACCAAAAACGTTCAGGTTAAGCTCCAGGCTATGTGAACAGACTGCATTTTTTTTCCAAACAGGCAGCTGATAATGGAAGATTTGCAAAAAGCCTGTTTTGTGCAAGCATGAGGACAATAAAATCTAATTACCTGGTGCCAATAGATACTCTACACTGTGTGGAGATAGGGAGGGAGCTTTCCCCGAGGATCCCCAGGTGCTGCCTGGTAGTGCTGGGCCAGCTGAACCAGCACTGATGGCCTGCATCTATTACAGCCACCCTGAGTCGTATAAAATTTGCTTTTAGCTTCCTGCTAGGCTGCATTTCACCATTTCACTGATCGTGTGAGAGCCGTATTGGCTTTGACAGTTCCACAGCAAGTGAGCCACAGATCCGTGGTCTCTCCTCAAACAGTTCCCAGCCCAGGAAATGCCACATCACCTCTGTGTTTCACCCTGCCTCCCTGAAATCCCCCCTCCTGCAGCCCCCCAAGGGTCAGCAAGGACCTGAGGGGTGACCACTGAGTGCTACTCATCCCTGGTAAAAATGTAAAGGGAGAAAGCACCAATAAGTAAGTGAAATACAAGTCTGTCATTTCTGAAACTGGAAGTCCTAAGAGGCTCTTCTCAAGAAAACCTAAATCAGGGGAGGCTTTTTGAGAAGGGTTTCACAGGCTGATGAAGCCTTCAGGTTTGCACAGGAGATCTCCACGGCATGCAGTGCAGTTCCATAGCCATTAGGGTCCAGAAGAATGCTGAGTATTTGAAGGCATGTAAAATGCTCATAAAGTGGCTTTTATCTGCCATTAGAGACCTTTATTTGGAAGCATCTCTTCATCACAAAAGCGTTCCCAATGCCATTTGTGTTACAGCATGGTGAGAGGTCAGTTTTATACTTTATATTCTTCTCCTGAGGTGTATTTTTCAAGCCAGCATTTATTGGAGCACAGGTGGGAAGAAAGCAGGGTCTTTTACAGTGAGCATGCACAGGATTAAAGAAACTGCTTATCTAGACAGCGAGAAGAACTGCCACAAGAAGATTGACAAATGGTCAACTGAGTTTAGCACTGTAGCTCTGGCAGTGGGCTGCACTAAACAGACTAAGAGGCATAAACCCCCTGAGGTATGCCAATATGTTTTCACATCCTAGAGTTGATTCACTGAATGATCCCACTGGGGTTGTATTCTTTATCTTATTGTAGAAAAAATATTTTAGTAAACAAAACAGTAGCATTAAGAGGAAAAAAAGAAAGAAAGAAAAGCAAAAATCCCTTTATTTTATATATCATCTTAGCATGAAAACCAGCCGCATGAGACCCACGGGAGAAAGAAATGCTCTTTTCAGAGCCCGTGTACTGATTATCTAGGGTGAAGTGTCTTTGGCTTTTGTTCTTTTTGCTACAGGTTTTCTGGTGACTTCTACTTCCACGGTGTAGGCTAGGAAAGTCCAAAAACCCTAGGGGCCCAAGATGTGAGAACAGGAGTTGCTATTAGCAGTGCTGACAAGGTGTAGGGATTCAGCAGTGGTCTCACTTTGGACACCAGAAGTCCCAGCTTGGCCAGATGAGCAATCCAGGAGAGGTCAGGGCTGTGCACAGCTTCTTACCTTGTACTGGCATGGATTTCTCAAAGTGAAATTTCTGGGACCCTTTCTTTGCAACTGACCAAAATGGGATGTGGAAGAAGGGAGAATGGAAATGTCTTCCATCTCTGAGTAGCGGAGATTCCTGAATCAGCTTCCTTTCCCTTCTTTCCTCATTCACCACATAGAATTAAAAATCAAGGTATTTTAAGCAAGTAGCAGGTAGGGTCTTTTCATAAGCTTTTCCTGCCTGAACAACTAGGGCACGTTTCATTGTTTCCGTTGCATCCAGGCCGAAATACCATTGCTGAGAAAGGAGGGTGCAGTGACTCGTTGACTGGCAACATTCTTCTGTTCATGATTTGCATAAATCCACATGAATGTGGACACTGGTGCTGGTAGGACAACACCCTAAGCACCATTTAGAGAAGGGCAGTGACACCATGAAGGGGCTGATTCCTGTTTCTGTCTCTCCAACCTGCCAGCAGCTCAGCAAGTGCCCAAGGATGGCACCCCAGCTCATGTTGAATCTCCTTTTCATCTCTGGTATTTGCCAACTCTCTTTTAATGAAATGTCCCCACTTTGAACTTATACAGCCAAAATGGCATGCATTCCCTGAAAATCAGGGAGTTTTATGGCTTCTTAGAAGAATTTTTTGATAAGAATATTCTTTCATGCTCCCTCTCATGGGGTCTCTGTAAGCTCCAGTGGCTTTAGCTCACAGGTCCCCATGATCAGTACCACTGCTGGTCAGGGATGGGTTGTGTGTTGTAGCAAAGTTCAGAGGATTTCTATCAGCCCTTGGCATGATCTTCACTCTGATTTGCAAAGAGCTGATAGCAACCAGCATTAACTGAAGTTATCCCTGCTTTTTTCCAGCACAGCTGCCTGAAATTTGTGGCTGAAATTTGTAGAGACTAAGCCAAAGTCTTTCAGCCACCTTCTATTACACCGGTAAAACAAGGAGCTGATTCTCTGCCACATCTGGCAACTATCACAACTCAATGTTCACCTTACAGGTCACTTCCCACCGTAGTGAGAAGGGGCCAGCGCGGGTCCCTAGTTGCTGCTGGATGCAGCACAGAGACCGACACTCACCCAAGATCCAAGGTAAAAGCCTCCACAACCTCCTTAAAAATCCTGTAAATTCATTCATTTCTGATACTTCTAAATGACAAGGTTTCTATGCAATTTAGGTTTGAGTCATGTTATTTAATTAGATCAATTAAGGTGAATTATCATCACACTGCAAGTTTGACAGGGAGATGAAGTCGAATCTCTGAGCAGAGCTGTTGGACGTGGAGTACGGTACTTTAAAGAACGTGGCTGTAGTATTCAAATCTTTGTGCTCAACAAAATCACACAATCAACCCTTCTTCGTTCTAAGTTACATTGAAAGAGGTAAATAAGTACAACAGAAATATGTATTTTGCACATAAAAATGGATTTCTTTGTTAGCAGCCACATGAGGCTGAGGAGGAAAGGCCATGGTCTGGGTAAATGCAGTGCGTGTCAGCCAGCTTGCATTGGAAAAATCATCCTGCTGGTGAAGGAATGAGAAACATCCATCAAAGGTACCTTAACCACATTTTAAAGCAGAAGTATACCTGCGTACCCTCAGGTGCATTTCAGGAGGAAGGGCCTGTACTTCTGCATGTGTGCCGGATTTGCCATAGCGTAGCCAAAGCACCTGTGCAACATGGTGCACCTACAGCCCATGTCCCTTCAAAAAGCTCTGAACTTTTGGGTTGGTTCCCTGGTTAAATGATGTAAAGGAGGAAAAGAGACTGAGGAGAGAAGGAGATGACAGAGAGAATTGGCATTAACCGAGTTCCTAGAGTTTCCCTCCAAACACCAGAGGAAAATGTGGAGCAGCTGGTCAGGAAGAACCATGCTTAAGAAAATTTAAATATAGCTTCTCATTATCTCAGCCTATTTCCTCGACAGAACATAAGGCTGAACATCTTTTTTGTTGCTGATGACTTTCTTTCTTTTTTTTTTGTAAAGGTAAATCAGGAGGCTTAAAGGGAATGAAAAACGATTTCTTCCCACTTAAACGTAGCTCATTATTAATAACCAGGTCTGACTCACGGCACAGGAAATACATTTCAGGGCTCGCACGCTATTGTGACAGTCACCACTCGTGCTGAAGCACAAACACTCTGACGTGCGCTGAGCTGCAGCGGAGCCGGGTACTGCCACTCGTGTGTGAAGAAATGTAAAACGTACTCCTGGCTAAGATAGAAAAGGCAGCCAATTTCAGATGCGTTTTTAGCAGTTCTATGTGCGATTTGTCTCTTAAAAGCAGATTTACACTAAGGCCATGGAGCAGCTTCATGTCAAAAGTCAGTCATTTTCTGACATTCCTGATTGCTGATTTGAAGGAGGCAAAGAGCCGAAGCAGAAGCTGAAATGCTTCAAATATGGATGCATTAAAAGCAAGTTAACATTTTTGATTGACTTCATTACCTAACTGAGACCTCTTCCTGCTTAGAAAAAGCTGATCATATCAAAAGGTGCCCAAGCCTTTGGACTATTAATATTCCGTTAATAAAGTTTATTTCCCAATTTAGATGACTTCATTAGAATCCACCCGTATGTTTTATAACAGAGTGAAAACAGTATCAGAGCAATTGTTTTGAGCAAAATTCTCCATGTCATTGCTGATGGAATAGGAGTTGTAAAGGGCTGCACTTCCAGCTGGCTTCACTGCAAAAATTCTTGAGCAACAGTAGTCATCTTCTACATGAATGTAAGGATAAATTCAAGAAAATCATCCTTGACTATAAAGAACAGCTTGCATTATAAATGCAGAATAACATCAAATGGCAATCCTTCTTTTATTCCATATAAAGGAAACCAAATCAAGCAAAGGAAGGAAAAAGGTGTACTTTAAAGGGAAAGAAGCTTAAAAATGGGACCCAGGACCTTGTGGAAAGAGAAATACGAAAGATCTCTTCAAGAGCCACTCACCTACTTAACTAAACCCTCATTCTGGCCTGGCAAGGAGCTGGTCATTAGGGAAAAGCAAATAGCTTGGATTAAGAAGAGCTCAGCAAACATAAGTATGAACTTGAAACAAGATAACATCAGGCTATGTGTTTGATAGTATGTTGTTAATTGCTGTAATCAGTGACTCTAAAAGTAGGGCCACTATATCCTTCTCATCATATTTAATTCTTAGCCTGAGTTTCCTCCCACTTCTCTTTCTTTGCATTTGGATGAAATATCTCTCCAGTGTTGTTGTTTTTTTTTTTTAACTATAATACCACAGACCACAGCACAAACAGCCCCGTACCTGGAGTCCCCAGGCTGTAATACAGATAAATAAATGACAGATAACACTACTGACAGATGATAAAACACTGCTCTGACGTGAACTACTGCATCGGTTAGGCAATTTCCGCTCAGGTGCAATTTCTCACACAGGGTACAAACCCACCAACATGAAGCGGGAGACATTTTTAATTTGCATTAGAGGTGTGTGTTAAATTACTCTGATAATTTATTAATGGGAAAACAATATTAAATGTTGAAGTTAAACAACCAAATCTGACTGAATTCCAAATTCTGTGATAACTCAGGATTTGTGAACGATGGGCTGGAGGGCAGACACTGGTTTATAACCCTGGTGCTCTCTGAGAAGTATCCCAGGCTGATATGCTGGCCCCAAGTGACAGATTTTACATTTACTTTTCTGATTTTACTGAAATCCATATGGAAGCCCATTGTCTTTGGCCACAGGCCATCTATTTGGTTCACACAAAGCATATCCCAGCTATCATATGGCTGGCATAAATTTGATTTGATATCGAGATCCATCTGTTTTAGATAGCAGCACAGAGATTGACATAAACCACTTGCTTTTTGCTAAATCATGTTTCTCACAAGGGGTAAATATTCATACTCATGACAGATGATTTTCAGAGCTATATGTATAGAAATGGGGGCAGTCTCATGTAAATTTACCTTCTCTTACTCCTGGACACATACTGTGCAGATCTCAAGACAGATTTGGTCTCTTTGACCAAAAGAAATGAACTTCAAAATTAGGTTTGGAATAAATTTAGAAAATATTCATTGAAATACCTTCCTGTATCACTGGAACAGTATCAATGTCCAGCAGCTAAGTCCAGTTATTCAAAGTCTGTGAAATAGTTCAGATGCAAAGAGTGGAAGCACACCTTTTCCTCTTAGAATATTATCAACCTTGAAGGTAATCAAAATGCTTTTGATTTCAAGAGAAAACATAAACTAATGAAAGAAAAGATGGTCTAGGAAACTCTTCCTAATATATTTTTTTTAACTGTGTATTTTTAACTTGGTGTTGTTATATGCTTGTAAAGGGAAGGGCCTGTAAAGCACCTGTTCAGAGTAGAGCAAGGAGCACCCACTTCCTGTAACAGTATGTTCTGGAAATGTAAACAAGGCCCGTTCTCTGACATTGGCATTTCAAAGCCACAGCTGCTCATTTCTGGTATTCTGTTGTTTCTCCATTTTCTGACATCAGCTTTTCACAAGCTTCGTAAGAACACCTCAAAAGACAAATACAGAGTCTGTCACAATAAATTCTGCCCTATCTTTTTTTGACTTTTGTTTCCAGATGTTTGTCCAGAGTCTGGTTTGAGGCCAGGACACCCATTGAGATCACTCCTACTTTGGCTGTCACAGCAGTGCCTCCTGCTTGCACTTTCCCCAGCTCTACACCCCCAGCACCTCCAGGCTTCTCAAGGTGAAGGCTGTGGTGGGGTTGTCTTCTGCTCCCCAAACCCTGCTTGGGATGGTCTGGCAGAACAAAGGGACTGCCTGCAGAAGGCTGTCCCTGCCCTTTGCCCACCACCAGAACAGGGTTTCCTCCTCCTGGATGAGAAGCGAGGAGAAGTTTGTCTTGATGGGTGGCTCTTTCCCACAAAGCAGGGGGATGGCAGACGGGCATGTCATGCACACTGGGTCTGGCACTGGCCACAGGGATAACATTTCACACCCTGGCTAGGGAGAAAGGAAAGAGCCATCAGAGGACTGAGCATTTGTGTACTTTGGCACAGAAGACCTTCAAAGCCGAAAGTGTTGTTAGAGACTGGGTTTCTAGGGATGGAAAGAGAAAAGGATAGAGAGAATTTCCTATCCTGCAGGAGAATATAGATACATGGTTTTATGGGATTATCTAGATCCTTTCATTTCTTAAATTAAAATTGGGCATAATTCAGGGATGTATATTAAAGAAATTGCCACAGGTGGGCCTCCTTTTAAATGTTTTACACCTATCTATGTACATTGCTCATGATTTCAAATCCTCAGTAAACAAACAAGAGAATACTATCACCTATTTTTATGGTTCTCCCTTTTGGGGTTTTTTTTTCTAGCACTTCCTCAGAGTCAGACATAAATTTCAGCCTTTGTTTTAGAAACAAGGCTCTTTTCTCATTACAGAGAAAAAAGATTAAAAGGTTAACCCTGATGTCAAAATGCAGAAGTCAAGCCAAACAAATCCAGCATTTATCTTCATTTCACAGCTCATTTTTCTACGCCTATCCTGTGATCTGGGGAGCTGATCCGGTATTTTCAATGTCTTGGCTTGTCAAGAGTGGTATTTGAAGTACACGAGGGAAGTAAGCCCTAAGCACATTGGCCTTCCCTATGAGGTTGTGTCTGCCGGGGCATGGTGAGGATGGATGTATGCCATGCGACTGCCATGCCTTGCTTCTGTCTTTTACAGCTCATTAGTTATGAACTTGGCATTTTTTGGAGTTTTCTAGCTTTTCTACACAGATAGGTGTTCTTTAAGTTCAAGAAAATTAGGTAATCAAGTGGAACTGCTCACCACGAGCAATTAGCATGTGCTAATTCTCATTTCACTCTTTCCCTCTCCACTAAGGCATATTTGCAATGGTAGTGCTAAGCAACATGAGTTTAATTTTATCACCTGCAGATTTCATCATTTACACAGCCATTTATATAAATGTATAGTCACTAGGAATTACCAGGAATTAGAGATAATACACAGCAGATACCGCACTTATCTCCAATTTTCTTTTTAATAATCATTCAAAGCAGCACTGTATGGTGGACTGTCCCTCCTTAGGTCCTGGCCTGCAGCTGATAGGCTCCTGTAGCCTCACTAAGTTGTGGCCACTCTGGAGTCCCTCTGAACACTGTCACTTACGGCACTGGCTGGCAATATTTTATGCTGGGGACCTCCAACATTTTTATCATTAAATCATAGAATCATGTAGGTTGAAAAAGACCTTCAAGATTAAGCCCAACCATAAACCTGACCTACCAAGTCCCATCACTAAACCACATCCCTTAGTGCCTCTGTTGCCTGGGGCTGTTCTTAACCCACACAATTTAACTGTGAAACCCATCACCAAGTCTGTAAATAGAAGTATTGCTGCTGAAGGCAAAATTTACCCATTCAAGTGAGATATAGAAGTTCCATAAAACCAAAAAATATTTAATGCTCTACTGAAGAAAGTGTGATCAAAAAAGCTGGCAAGACCAGAGAACCTGCTAACACTCCGAATGCACCCAGCGTGTGTTTCTAGGGATCTGGAACTGATTTGCACTGATGCATCTTTCCTGGGGGCAACAGCCATGTGAAAACATCCGAACAGCAGGAACGAGATATAAACCTTCATGCTGATTCTCTTCCAACCTGGCACTTTTTATGTGCTTTGTTACACAACGTCCAGTCTAGGTGTCTAATGAAAATAAATTATTCCTCAAGCTGGGATCAGGAACCAGCATTTGTGCCATGCTGCATATGACCATACCACAAGATGAGTTTCTGTGAATTAAAACCACATGTTGCCATCCTATTTTGTTACTTTGAATCAAAACAGTGAGGGTTTCCTAAGAAGTCCTTGCATCTAAGTAACTCCCTCTCTAGATTAGTGATGAAATTCGTCAAAAACAAAGAAAGAAAACAAAAACCTGAAGGCAGTTCCCCTCACCCCTGCTCCAGGTACCTTCTTGTGGTGGAAACAAACTATGAATGACTCCAAATGAGAGTCGTGCCCAGAGTGCAGGTACCCAAAGGCTTGTGATTTACCAGCATGCTCCTGTGATTAAGCAGCATGCCCATCAACTTAGGCAATATTAGATATCTTGTTTCTGGCACAAATGGCTGTAGAATTGTCCTGATTTATGAGTTACTTTAAATCTTGTTTTCTGCTGCTTTACGTATTGCCAATACAAAGACATTACACCATTTGTTTCATTTAAAATTCCTAATTCAAGCTTACACCCGAGCTTCAAACCAGTTTTGAGAAGTTAGGAGAATTAAGCTATCACTTAAGTCCATTGTATTTTGAAGATGCTATTCATTTTAAAACGTGTCAGTGTTAAGCAATATAATTTTTTAGCATGGTGATTCTGAGAAATCTCTCAGAATATTATTCTCCTAAATTATTTAGTACACGATAAATTATTTTAAACAATTTTGGATAAATCAAGCAGTTAAGTGGAGTTTGAGTCCACCACAAACTGTGCCTTTACATTACTTTGCACACCAATTACTGTAATAACTGTGACTCTATTGTTGACCATACTACTTTAGACTGCAGGGAAGTTATAATTCAGTTTAATAGTTTAAAATAATTCTTTGCTATACCAATGACAACGTTGTTTGTTTTCATTTAGTATGTTGTATTTTGGAATGCACAAATAATTTATTTAAATAAAGGTATATACAAATATAATGAAAGAAAAACTCTACAGAGTTCAGTACAATGGCTGCATGCACTGGGAATGACGCTATGATTTGCTTCAGAGGAGTGGAGTATGAATTGAAAACTAGGAAAAACTTTGATGGTGTGCTGAAAATCCCATCACCACATCGAAGGGTCTTCAAACCTGCAACATATTATGAATAGAAACCTATTAAACACATTTCAAAGTCCCTTCTGCGAAATCCAAAGTTAGAATTACAGAAAACTTTCATTTTAATAATAGCACCAATAAGGAATACATATCTACATTTGCAGCTGAAGACTCCCGTCAAAACAGAGGAACCTTGGGTGGCCAAAAGTATAGAAAATGATGATATGTTGAAATACAAATGAATTTTAAGAGAGATTTTTAGCTTTTGATCAGGCATAAACGGTTTTCAAAGAGAATTTACTGAGCCAAACAAAACCATATCATGTTGTTAGCATCCTCAAGCAAAACCAAAGTGACCATCGTAAAACCATCCTAAAATATTATTGTGGTATTATTGTGGTATTCCACTGCTCAGTATCAACCATCAGAAATACATTTTGAAAGGGGTCCTGGGAGCAGGATTCGATTTAGAGGTTCTCTGCTTGCAAATAGCTGTTCTACACAGAAGAATATTCAACAAGTGGGAGAACATGGAGAGAGACATGAGGAAACGGATTTGCCATAATTTTTGCCATCTAAAAGTTGGGTGGCTGGTCTTGACTAATCATCTAGTCTGCCTCCACGGTCACTGGAGAGACACTGACACCTTGAGAGGGCAATTAATCCTGACTGTTTGGGGACGAAACGGCTCAGTTGGGAGATACCCATTTCTCCAGTTGACTGCAAAGTGAGCCTAGAGAGCTCCTTCACACTAAATACTTAACTTACAGCAAGGCAGTATTTGGGGGAATGCATACTGTTATTGAGTCATGACTCCACAGGATCCACCAGATAGAAACACAACATCTCACTTTTTTGTTACAAGAACTTGTACTCAGGCCAAGGCACCTCCTTTTTTAATTCCTTAACTTCCTAATTTTCACCTGGCTTCTGTATGAATCTCTGTAAACTTTCTTTAGATGCCCAGGCATACATCTATGCAATGGAGCACATTTTAGTCAGTAAAAGTGCAGTGTTCAACTCAGCCAGCCATGCTGAATACAGTTAGGCTGTTTCTTAACACCTCAGTGTTCAGTTTCAGAGAACACATGAAATGTGTCTTTCTGCTGCTGACTCAATGACAGGAAATAACATCTGCTCTGTAATTGGCTGTGTATGAATATTTCTAAAATACATGATGTTTTAGAACATCATTAATTTAAGCCCAGAATAATATTAGCCTGCCTTTAATTCATTTAGCTTAGTTTCCTCCAAGAGGAATGCTTACACAGCCACACTGTACTTGGGCACATTTGATGTGTGTCCATCCCTGCAGGACTCCCCTAACTTCTCCACGAGCTTTTGAATGCTCTGGACTCAGTCCACCAAGTCAGAGAAAGGTGCTGATGTCTTGGAGATAGTAAGCTCTTGATCTGCCATCAAATACAGGACTAGAGAGAAAGATGTGATTACATCCTCCCATGGGGGGAAAATCTGGAGAGGGGTTCAGAATCCATACTGGGTTTTATCCTAGAAAACATATCAATAGGAAACGAGACATCATTGTTCCCAGTACTCACATAATTGTCATCGGTGAATGACAAACATCATGGCTTTTTTCTCAGTTTAAAGTGCTGTTACAGGGGGGTATGAGATAAAAGTCTGTTTCTCATCAATTCTTGATCTTAAATGCAGTCTAGTTTGTTATTTTGCTCATGAGTCTTAGCTCCCTGGTGTGTTACAAATAGCATTATTGAAACAATAACAACCATAAAGTTTTGTTGTGAAGGGGGGGGGGATTACCGAGCGTATTAGACTTTGTACTACCCTCTGTGTTGCCTCAAATTCATGGCAGTGGAAATTTCCCATTATGTGAGGGTTGTGTCTTCTCATTACAAAACACAAAATAGTCTCAAACATCTCACTGTACTCCATGAAGTTTTTTACATAAGCATCTACAGATAAAACCGTTTCCCAATAGCTGTGGTTAGTCATCAAACCAGAAGTCAACATTCTCCCTACACATAGAACCCCAAGTCTGATGGACACCCACTGATGGCAGTCCAAGTTCTGGTCACCTCCCAGTGGCAACATCATCCCCAAAGTTCAGTGCTATGAACTATTATGGTTAACTATTTAACCAGTTTATTTGAGCCTCTGCACAACTGACAGAAGTGCAGACCTTGTGGACTCTTGATGACTACTGCATGAAACATTTATTTCTGCAGCATAAGTACTATCAGCAAGTGCCAGACTTTCAGTAAAGGCTTAAACTGAGCTTATTCATGCTTTCTTGTGACTAAAATGAATGTTTTCTTTCACAAGCCAAAAAAAACCACCTGTATTTTACTTCTTAAGAATAGGAAAAAGGAAGGAAAGTTTTCACAGCTGTGTAAATTGTAGTCACCACTACAGAGTTATCTTACATTATAACTTCAGTGTCATTACCTAATTACATACAATACATTCAAAATTCCAGTGCTGCTTGAAACACCACTGTTCTTTTAAACTAAGCGCAAATGAAAATACAAAGGCCTTTTTTTCACTTTGTAAAACACCAGGTACAAAAGTAGTGTGAAACACTATATTTTAAAGAACAGCCACAGCTTTGCATTTATGTGCAAGTTACCTGCACATTTACCGCTCATACGTCTTTAAAGAAAGAAATGTCAAATTGTTGAGCAGCAAGTGAATAAAAATATGCCATCTTTGGGGATCCAATATTGGGAATCAGTGCACAATTCTGTGTAATAAGGCCCAGTAAAGGGCAAGACTTACAGAGTACTTCCCCTCCTTCACCCAGCAAGCAATGCCTGCTCCCAAAATCAGGAAAGAAGGAGCTTGGACTACATTACAGCTGGTAAGGCATTTCTTGCCTTCATAGGATGATTCTAGCTCTTAACACAGGAATTCAAAATGTTTTTCAGGACGTATTTATCCAGCTGCTGGTGGCACACACTTTCTCTCTATGAAACATGTTTATTAGTAACAGATGAAACTGTTAAATCTGAACAAGAACTGAAAGCCACTACCAAACTTCTTCATACGTACCGGGACCTAGGAATGTTTTCTGTGCTTTCCCTCAACAAGAGGTCTGAGATCAGTGTCTCTGGGCTTGATCTCTTTCCATATCTAAGGAAAAAGAAAAGAAAAAAAAAAAGCGCATTTTTATATATCTCAGTATTTAAAAATGAAGATTAAGCAGAGCCATTAGGCAGATTTTCTCAGAAACACAAATAGAGCTGATATAAAGGCAACTTTACAGCAAGTCCTTAACTTCACCTAGCCACGGTAGAAAATGCCTGTTCTTTAATATTTCTTTCAGTACACATTTTTCACAATTGTTACCTAATAGTATTGAACAACTCAGTGTTTCTCAATTCAAAGGCTGTTGCTGAATATTCTAGGACCTTGAACCTTACGGATGTGAGCATGAAGAAAGAGGAAGACAGTGGTGTATGACAGGACCTCTGAGCGTGCCATTCTTGCCTGCAAGCCCAGTTCCATCATCTCATCAGCTTCCTCATTGTTTCACATGCTATTGTATCCTTCATTAGAAATTATGTAAATGAAAAGTCAAAATTATCTATTTTATGAATAGTACACAAAATTCATATATGCTCTAGTATCTAAAGAATTGGCCAAGATTTTTTAAAGCTAGCTAGTAGATATGGAGGTGCCCACTACATATCACATTAGGTCATAAAAACTAAGCTACCCCAAGGCAGTCACCACTCGAACTGCGTGGCTATGGGAAAGAAAATTCTCTGAATGAGAGTTTTTCTTTGGTTAAATGGGATATCATCTGCTAGCTTTGTCCTGTACTTAAACAATGGTTGTCTATTTGTACTTTTTTAAAAATTATAGATATTTTACCATACATTGTTCAACAGTTAAAATAGTGCAATTCCTCATTCTAGGAAAGAATCTGCTCTCTTTTACTCAGAAAACAGAAGCAACACTGAACAGCCAGCTTGAGAGACACTTCATTGCTGTAAGGACTCATTAGCTTACCAGTGATAATGGTAAGCAAAGGCTCCCTTGGCTGGAAAGAATTAAGATCATGGTTTGTAACTTGTGTATGTAATTAGTCTGAATCACACAGTACATTAACAGATAATAGCTTTGTGAACGTCACTTGAGTGAAATTCTAGCTCCAGAGAAGTCAAAGGTGCAATCAAGGACTTAGATTATATTCATTGCTATCAAGACAGTTCTCCAGTGGCTTGATGTGAATTTTTTGGGGAAAAAAACCCTTCTCCATACAAACTATATTTCAAAAGTTAGCAGTTTTATCTGTTATGTCCTATCTTCCTGAGAAGTGGAAACACATCTCACTTTTTTATCATTTTATTTCTCTTTGCATTATTGCCTCACCTTAATCATTTCAGTACATCACATGTGCTCCAGAAAGACAAAGTATCAAATTCAGATTTTTAAAGGAAATTTCTCAATCTAAACTGACTAAAAGTAAAATGGCATTACAATAATGCAATCAAGCATGATGCTGAATAAAATGCCTTGCACTCTACCATCCCAAAGGGATTTCTTTCATTCCTGTTCCCTACTCCAAATAACATGGATGTGACCCTGGCTTCAACTGAAGGGGAATCTAATTCGCTGTTGTCTTTAAGAAATTTACTTTAACAAATCCAAGAGACTGCTCCAGCAGCTCACATTTGGGCAAAAGTCTCACTAATCTCTCGGAAAGTTTTGTCCGAGCAAGAAATAGGTAGCAACGCTCAGGAATGCAGAGATTTGGTCAAATGATGGAGAATACTCTTTTGGGGAGACACATTTTATGAGAGTCTCTTCAGCATGGCAAGACCAGTGCTGCGGCCTGTGCAGGACAGTCCACCTTGTCCTGACACAGCAAAGCTGCACATGAGGTGATT
The DNA here is from genome assembly GCA_013396635.1 of Penelope pileata. NCBI lineage: Eukaryota > Metazoa > Chordata > Aves > Galliformes > Cracidae > Penelope > Penelope pileata. The sequence goes on along the minus strand of WBMW01002721.1, from coordinate 74,534 downwards.
CCTGAATGCACCAAGCGGGGTGGCCAAGGAGCAGCTGCTCTTCCTATGTCAGGTGCCTAAGCCTCCAGTCCACCCCATAATTTTGCTGCTGGGAAACAACCGTGCTATAGCCATAATAAAGAGAGGTCATGAGCAGCTGTGAAAGCAAGGCCTCGGTGCAGAAGTTCATCTCTTCTTCCAGCTGCTTCATGCTTGTTCCTTGTCTACGCTGCACAGCTCTGAGACAACACAAACACAGAAAGCCAGGCTTTTTTTGGTGTTTGGGAAACACTTATCAAATATCTTCCCTGTTTTAAAAGAGAAAGGCTCCGCGCTTTGAAAATACCTGGTCAAGCTTTATTCTCAAGATCTGCTCCCTTCCACATTAAAGGTGTTGACATGAAGTGGGAGCATCCGTACTGTTGAAGCCAGACACAATTTCAGATATTCTTTGCCTTGCCTATGGTTCAAACCATTGCCAGTACGAATGGCCTCATTGTTTTGCTACGGCACAGGAAAGCCAAAGATACAAGAACAAGCTATGGGGGACATGGAAAGAAGATGGCCTGTTAGTGACAGGGTGTACAAGTAGTACTTAGCAAAAAAGATTCAAGGAAAGCTGAGCTCTGAAGAAAGCTGCTGAGCAGTGCAGCAGAGGGGTACAGGACAAGGACATGGGACATTTTTGAGGACAGAAGTGGGATTAATCCAAAGACATGCAGACATCTGCAGGGTAGGAGGCTGCAGCTGTGCTGGTCACCTTAGGTTCTCTTCACCACCAGTCAAGATCTGGAACCCTGTGAACAACAGATCTGACACAGGCCTGGTGACTGGTACGCTACAGGTGCCTATTTCCCTCAGCTAACCTCAAAGGGGTACAAAGCTGACGTGAGCAGATGTCTAAAGCCAAGTGAGATGGATGTGAAGGAGAGAGGGAGCAAAGCAGCCACACAGACAAGGGCTGAAGTCAAGAAGAGAAAGAAGGTTGGGAAGGAGCTTCATAGAAGCAGGGGCAAAGGCCCTGTGGATCATGGCTGCTGACAGAGAATGACATTCAAATGCCAGAAGAAGAAGGATGAGCCAGAAGGATATTCATAATCACATCAACATCAAACATAATGAGACAGATGAACTTGAAGAGACCGAACAGCATTGTTTTCGCCCCTTCCCAGCGCACTTACTGCCCTGTCCCACCGGCCATACAGCGGCCTGCAGACCGGGCCCAGCCCGAGCAGCCCGCTCACACATCCCAGAGTGGGGTGAGCCCCGGGCCCCACCGCCTCCCCACCAACGGGGCTCCCGAGGGCAGCCAGCACCAAGAGCTGTGAGGAGAGAGAAAGCTCCGAGCACATCTGCTGAAACAGACCAAGTGATGCAAATCTATAGATGCGTTCAAAATGCTTATAAAGACAGCAATTCTTTTTGCAAGCAACTGCCACTGTTGAAACAGGAGCTCTGTTTCCTCATTTCTGTGCTGTCAATGCACCACAGAACAGAAAGAGCTTTGGGTAGTTTGATTGTTTGTTTTCAAGTTAAGCTATCTAGGCAGCTTTAGAATGTGCATCATGAAGTTGTCACTGTACTGACTTTATCTGTCAGTTTTCTTTTAAGTCCATGTCAGTTTTGTCCCCCTTAAATATAAAAGGGAGGGGTAGGAAGTATTGGTGGAACCTGAATAATAAAAGCGAAATTCTGAACTGTCATCCATCACCAACAACAGCTATTTCATTTCAGAGCCCAAACGTACACGTGCCAGTGAAAGCAGTCTCAGTCTCTGAGCAGTGTACTTGCATCCAAGCCATAAGAAAAGAAAGCCCCCCAGTCAAAGTTAAAGCCAGCACATGGTGGAGGCTGACTACAGAAGGAAGGGGGTTGTTTGGCTTTGTTCGCTTTTTAATACAACCCAGTTTTGGATGGAAGTTATCTTTTAAATCAAAGACAAAAGAAAAAAAGGCAGAGATAAGAAACCAGCCCAGAGATCCCACTGCATGCAAGGGAAAGGACACAACTTGTGGAACAGATTATTTTAGCAGCTGTCTGACGAAAAGTTACAAGAGCACAGCCCAATGCACAGCAACATGCTGCGCACACCAGCTGGCTGTGGATATTGCTCTAAAAGTCCAGGACTGAAGAACTGGGGTGCTATCAGCCTCCTCATCTGTGTTATGATATTAGCGCATTGGCAGACAACGTCATGGGTTTGCTGGGAAAGCTCTCAGCTACACGATAGCCTCCCTTCTAATTTAATTCTTCAGACTTCTACAGGGACAAATGAAAGCCTAATTATAGATCTCTCATCTGGTTTTGATATTAAACAAACAGATAAATATGCCAAAGGTCTTCTGGTCACGCAGTGTTCAGGGACCTCAGGGGACGCTTCTATTAATCAGTCTAAACTGGACAGATGCTCCCAAAGAAAACAGTTTCATAGCACAACGTTAACTTTTTTCAGACTGAGCCTTCACCACCACTTTCAGCAGCAGTCGTTCTCAGAAAGCCAGCTCAGAGCATGGCAGCTTTGGGTCACGCTCTTTCCCCTTTCGGCTGGGGCTCAGGTGCTTGCTTGTGGCCTTGAGAGAGTTTTGGTCACGACTAGTGGGGTTTTTTGGCACTCGCTGCTGAATTAAGAAGCTGGCAAACTGCAAAGCGTTTGAACTAACACAACTCCTCAGCAAGGATGAGGGGGCCACTTTTTCCCAGCAAAGCCTTCACCAGAGACAGTGGCAGCAACAGAGGTGTGAAACAGCTCCTACTGCCCTGCCTCGTCCTCCCCAGGGTTAGCTGCATTTTCTCTCAATTTTGGGGGCTCTCTGCCATGCAGTCCCACTCCTGCCCACCAGCCTGTGTGTGCCAGGACCAGAAAGGGCAGAGGGAGCATGGACACCTTGGACACCCGCCCTTTCTGCCAGGTGGGAGTTCACCTCCAGACCCAGGGTGTACCGCTATTGCTACAAAGGGAGCGAGGGCACCACATCCTTCCCCGTCGGGGCACCCCACCTCCCTCCCTCCCGCCTCGCCCAGGAGAAGGGCAGCCCGGGGAGCAGGGGGAGGGATGCCGCCGGGCCGCCGCCTACCTCTGCCTGGTGATGAGGTTGATGTAGTGCCTCAGCGCCGAGTAGTATCTGGCCATGTCCTCTGCGGGAGCGTCCTCGCCGGGGCTGTCCGGTTTGGAGGGGTACGCCTCCGCCAGCGTCCCCAGGCAGACCAGCAGCGACAGGGCGAAAGTCAGCACCGACACCCACAGCCTCATGGTGCCCTGCATCTGCACGGCGAGAGGGGAGAGCCGTCGTCAGCGCCCGCCCCGACGGCACAGCGGCGCGGCCTCCCCGGCGAGCAGCCCCGCGGCACTCGGCCCCGTGCCCGTCCCCCCCCGGCGGTACTCACGGCGGCGGCTGCAGCGGAGCGGCTCCGGGCGAGGGGAGGCGAGACGCTTCTTGCCCGTGGGTCGGGGCTCCCGAGTGCGGGGCTCCGCGCCTCGTCGGGCTGTTTTAAGGCTTCTCCGGCAGGCAGGAGGGGCCTTGGGCGATCACGCCTCGCCAGCCCCTGCCCCCCCCGCAAACCCTCCGCCCGCGCCCTGCCCCGGGAGGGGCACCGCGGCCGGGCGGGGCCCAGCGGCACCGAAGGGGCGGGCACCGCCGCCGCCCCCCGCAGCCTCAGCACGGCCGGACCGGTACGGTGTGCAGCCCCGCGCAGGGGTCTCCGTCCGGCCCCGGGGGCCCCCGATGGGGCTGCCCGAGGGCGGCAGGGGAAGAGGAGCCGGTGGGAAGAAGCTCACCCCGCTCCTGTGGCAGCGGGCAGGTGCCAGCTCGGGTCTGCTTTGCGGGAGTGCTGCCCATCCCAACGCCGAGGAAGTGAACGAGAAGGTTTTAAGACGGTTTGGGGCATCCAAAAATCAGTGCCACAGGATCAGACAACGTCCCTGCTAAATAAATACATCTGGAGGGGTAACTGCGCCGGGAAGTGGCTGCAGAGCTGCAGCAGTGAGATTGTCGCTCCACACTCGCGCTGCTGGGGTGGCCCCGCGTACCCATGGCCGCCTTCTGAGCGACCCTCCTAAACTGATTGTGTCCTGGTAGGTGTCTGTGCCCGCGCAACATGCCGCAGGAAACAGCCCACCAGCGCCATGGGATCCTGTCCTGACCCACGGGGGGTGCCCACTGCTGAACCTGGTACATGACAGCTGCTCATGAGGTGGGACTGCAGGGACTGATCTGGCCGAGGTGCCAGGTTACATCTGCCTAAACCTGCCCAGCCCCTGAGTCCTGGAGGAGAGACGGGCACCCAGAGCGAGCTGACCCCTCACACCATGGAGCTCTGAGGCCAACCAGAGTTCATGAAGTGTTTGAACAATGCTCTCAGGCACAGGGCTTGAATTTTGGGTGACGCTGCGTGGAGCCAGGAGTCAGACTCAATGATCCTTATGGGTCCCCTCCAGCTTGGGATATTCCATGATTCTATGATGCTAAGCAGGGCAGGCATCTCCCAGCATCATGCCCTTCTGTGCTGGGTGGGACGCTGACCTGCAGAGCACTGACGTTGGTACAGTGAATCCAAACCAAACACAGTTTCTGAATTTGTTGAAGAGTTCGGTGGAGTTGGAAACTACTCATACGTACTAGTAAAATTAAATTAATTCTTTAGAAACAGGTAATTTGATTAGTGTCTTGATGACCAATGACTAATTCCAGTTGGAATGACAAATCATGACTCTAAACAGATTTTTGCTGTAATTTGAAGGTAAAATAACAAGCACACGATTAAGAATATTAGACATACTGTCAGAAAGCTTTAAGACATTCTAAACTTGTATTACATGTATACTACTGCAAAGGTAGTTGTTGACTGCTCTGGTTATTAACATATGCAGCTGCTGCTTTAATTATAGCACAGCATATTTTGAAAAACAATATTCAGGTGAGAGTAAAGCCATCTCCATTGCTCCATAAACATAATATCTACATTGCTCCCAAAAGCCTTATCAAGTAAATGGCTTCTGCTGCGTGCGAGGAAGCCCACTGGGCTGTGACCATCTCAAGCCATGGAAGCAAAGAAAACTCCAGAGCTCCCAATGTCGAGATATTCTGAACTCTTCATGGCTCAATAGTGCATTGGCCACAAACCTTGCTGCAAGATTGCAGGCTCTCTTTTATCGCCTACTGCCTGAAGAATTTTAATGCGTCTGAAGAACTTGCCATGGCATGGCCAGCGACCTCAGCTCCTGACAGCAGCCCGTCTGGGGACAGGGTGACACCACACCGTGCCACCTGGCCCCACCGCACTGCCGTGTGCCCTGTCCTCCCCGCAGCACTGCTGCAGCACTGCTGGAGAACACTGGCGGTGTTCGTGCTGTCCTGTCGACTCAACAGAATCAGTCTGAACCCTGTGACACTGCGAATGTGAGCAGCTATGCTTTGCCTCCATCGCTTTCCCTTTGCCACGCTGGATCCAACAAGCTGCCAAATCCAAATCTTGCATCCATCTGGTTTATCAGCTCATAGGGGTGCAGGGGACAAGCAGGGACAGCACTGCACCCAGACTGCAATTTAGGAAACCCAAAGCACTGAATCCAATATTTCGATCCAAATGATTTAGGAGGAAATTATGCCAGTGTTAACTCCTGCCGCTGCTTTAAGGGGCTCTCAGCATCCCCACACAGGCTGTGGTCTGGAAGGACGCTCTGCCTCCCACGGTGCCTATTCCTGCAGCAGTGCTGAGGCACTGCCCAGCTTCAGTGTGTGCACCTGCCCCGTTTCATCTTTCAGGATCAAGCAGACACCTTAGAGTTATCTTGAGCATGGAAACTTTCGTGTTTGAATAGGTATCTGTGTCAGGTACATCACCGGGGGGAAAAAAGTGAAAAAGAACAGCACAATCAGATTTTTCCTATGTTTTAGTGTCAGGGTGTTTAAAGATTCAAGCTGTTTAGCCTACAAACATCAGACTACACTACAAACACGAAGATTTCCAACATATCTTTCCACAAGCAGCATCAATGTGTAAGAAAATCAAGTCGTTTATTAATGGCAATACGTATGATTGCCTTAAGGCATGATATTTGCCTTAATTAAAACTAAATTTAGTATTATTAAGATGGGACAATATTAATTATAGCATCCTTTTTGTGGTATTCACTGAATTAAAGCTTTTTTAAAAAATTATTACAAATACAGACCTTTTTTTTTTTTCCCCTGAAACAAAGTATGGTTGTGGCATCAGTGATCCTAAACCACCACTCCGTAATAGCTCACTAATAGTCCATGTTTCAAATGCAAGCACAAGACTAATTCACTAGTACAAGGAAAGTGTTAAAAACCGGAGCCCCAGGAAGATTTATGAGATACCAGGGACCTGGAAATGGCAGATCTTATCAGCTGATGTTGCCTGTGCTCCTGCAATTAAAATGTCTCACTAAAGGTTTCCATAGCCGAGCGAACCGTCCAGAAATGCTGAATCTTTGGGACTGGAAGTTCAGGCAGATAAGCACTGCATAATTATTCAGTAGTCACAGGAATTTATCTGAACCCATTTGGACAGAAAATTGGCCTGTTAATCTTACAAAATCTCTCTCGCACGTGTTACAGTATTGCCGATTTCAGTCTGCTTAGAAACACTTTCGGAAAAGCTTCTCCTTGTACTTAGAGGCATCACAACGATACACACTTCCAAGCTTTTATGGGCTCCTTTCAGAGCTTTTATTCACCTACCCCATGCATACCAGGGAGAGTGGAACAGAACGCCCTGTCATCCCCGAGCAATGACCCCTCCTGGCTGCTTGGCATCAGCCCTGTTTGCAAGAGGCAGCCTTGTGAATCCAGTAAATGTTAAGCGAGTTCGTAATGTTTCACCAAAAGCAGGGCTCTGGCTAAAAACAAACTACATGAAAACACAAGAGAAAGCAAAATCCCGTGATTAAACCAAAAGCCCATCCGTCTTGTCTTCAGTGGCACCTAAGACGGGTTTCTAAGGCTTTCAGAGCAGGAAAAGCACGCTGCACTGTGTGCTCAATATACTTTCCCAGCCTCTAGAAAACTGTGCATTAGGGGCTGCCCAGCGAAGCTGCCCTCCTTGGCAGGGCCCACTTCTGGTGATGCGTGAACGGCTGCCGTACAGCTGCTTGGCTGTAAGCTGCAGACCCAGGATGGAATACAGATAAATTGCTTGTTACTTAAATCCATGTTGTTCACATCAACGGTCCTGCAGGCATTTGACTCACAATCATAGCAGCATATGACTGGAAACCAGAAAAATAAAACCTGGTTTCAGTGGTATCTTAACATGAAAGCTGTTGGGTGTTGTTAGTTTTTCTGAAAACACAGCCAGAGAGACTTCTGAAATGCCACAACAAGGCCAGAGGGCCATCAGCAATTGTCCTGGGGACATGTGGTACAAAACTCGCTTTTGACAGGCACACAATGATACTCAAATAAGCAGCAAAACCAGCAACAGTGTTTGCAACTGTAATGACATTTGTTTTGCTGTACCTTTTTCCCTTTCCCACTCCCCCAGGGCAACAGAAAAACAAAGAGAGATCAGTGGGATGGAGATCAGACCTCTGGCAACACGTCTACTGCTGAGACCAAAGTCAGGAAGGAACAGCCTACGAGAAGATAGCGCTTTAAAGCAAATGAATCAAAACAGCGTTTATATCAGAAACAGAAATTTATTCTTACTGAAAGTAATTTTTCATGCGTCTACAACGAGGAAGTTGGCAGAGCTGTCATGACTTAAAGACAACCAGAATTACTAGAAATAACCGTTCTCTGCTTCAGTGTACGTCTTGACTTCAATCCTCTTAAGGAGGGAAATGGGAGAAAAAGTGAGAGAAGCCCAGACAGACTGCACTATGAGATTGTGCTGAGGTGACTCTGCCTGAGAAGGAAACAGCGAAGAGTTGCCTGAAACACAAGAGATAGCGGAGGTTGGTGGGACTGTGCCAAGGGCTGAAGAAATCCAATCACGCTCACATAGAGAACTGTCACACAACTTACCTGCAGGGAGTAAATCAGAGAGGCAGATACAAGAAAGACCTGCAAAGGCTTCTGAAAAACCCTCCTATGTGTGTTCATTTATAGAGTGTTACCACTTACTGATATGTGCACGGCAATGAATTCATCTACATCCAAGGCACTGGAGCTGAAAAACATCCTTACGCTTAAAATGTGGATATTATACAGACAAAAAAAATCTCTCCCAGCAGATTCACAGTCCAAGCACAGTCAGAATCACTTTTGCTTCCTGTCCTGAAGCAGTGACACAGCTGAGAGCAAACTTTATCCCGGAGGGTTCCATAATTTTCCCTGTTGAATGCTTTATTACTCATCATGGCACATGGCACAGGAAACCTCCAGCGCTAAAGTTGCAGCACTTTTAGAAGTGGATCTAAACTCGGAGACGTGGGTGATGAACTCAATCATAATACAGGATGGGATATACTAGCTTTGACTATCTAAAAAGCAGGCTCCTGGTTTAAGCGGTACAGGCTGTCCCTATGGTCAAACAAGGAAAAGGCAGGCGGCTGCAGAGCATTTCACCTAAAGTAAGGATCTCCACAACTGGGACCCCACTGGGAGATCCTTCTCTCTCTGTCCTTTTAAATTACGGAGATCATAGACTGCCCAAATGAGCATAGCCAAAGAAATCAAGAACAAAACACACTCTGGTGGCAGGGAATCCTCAGCCATCACAAGGATTTATATCCCACAGAGGACCACAACAATTGTCTCCATTAGAGATGTTCTTCATTTACACCATGACACCCACATTTGAAACAACAGGAACAGGGTTTAGGAAAGGATCGTGCACTTAGGATAGCACCATGCAGACTGTGCTGGTCTCACAGAGCAGGGACAAATGGAAGTGTCTTGACGCCCTCCTAAAAAGATGTCCAAATGGTCTTAGGGGTGCTCTGGCCTTGGACAGTTTATATCTTAGCTAACAGATTTTAATTCATGTCTAATGGATGAGCTCCATCAGATAAATTGCTTGTTCAGCCATTAATTCAGAAGTTCTGACATCAGGATAAAGAGATTGTTCATCCGTTATTCTGTTTGTGTTTTTTTTCTCGCTAACCGGTGCAGTTTGGAGTATAAGAGAGTGGCAACTGCAGTGGCAACCGCAGGCTCATTTTGTATATGAAAAGCTAAGAATATGAATGACAAATTCTAGTTTTGAAATATACTTCTTTTATAAAGTTCTTATAGTGTTAGAACTGATTATTTACTTCACATTTTGGTTCTTACCATTTCCTCTTAAGCTACTCACAAATCTCTGTCAGGCAATGCGGCCCCAGAAGGTAGATCAAAACACATCTTCAATGAACATGACCAAAAAAGGATTCTGCCTGATGTAAGCACACATATTTTTTCCTTTGCTTGTAATTTGACCATATGTGGCTATTTACCAACATCATATCTTATTTTACAACAATTAGCAGTGATATTCTTTATGCAAATAGAAGCAATGGTGCAAGAGTTGATACAGTGCTCCCCAGCCTGCCGCCGTGCTGTCTGTAACCTCACCTTTTAGTTGTTGCCTGCTGAGAGACTGCAAAGGTGAATATGCAGTTACCCAGTTTGTGATCCATAACTGAGGTTAAGATCTTATGGAAGTGCCTTTCTTTGTACACTCTCCCTTGAGAGAAGGAACAGATTTTGGGCTCCCTCTTTGCTTTATTCCAGCGTCCACTCAAAGCAGGAAAAGAGAAAGGGCTTTGCTGGAGCTGTAGTGCTTGAATGGAAGTGAAATTCCGGGAAGCATCAGCGTGGGCTGGTTGGAGGGACCGGCTGCAGGCTGGAGGCCAGAGGTGGCACGCAGCCAGCCATGTACATGAACAACAACAGAGCTCCGCCGATGGCTGCAGGTACAGCCTGCAGGGAAGACACCGGGCCAGGGGGTGGTTCTGCCTGGATTCTCAATAGCTTCATGGAAGAGTACGTTGGTACAGCTTTTGGCCCTTGCTCTGCAAACCGCACCTGGCAAAGCGCAGACTGGCTCCTCAGTGTCCATCCTTGACTCTTTGAAGGCCTTGAAGGGAGATAACACTGGTGTTGTTTATACAGGCTCAATCCTTCCATTCTAACTGTTGCCCACATGTATTTGATGCAATTGATGCAATTTAGCTGTCAGTTGCCAGCGCTTTGCACAAAACCCCCAAGAATTTTCTGGGCACCTGGCAACAGGAGATTGTCACCTCTCTGCTGAAGAGCCAGTGCTCATGCACAATGAATGTATTGGCACAAAACTCACAGGGATCAAAGATCATTAGCCAAATAAATATCATCAGAAATCAGTGCAGTTCCATATTCTTTAGTGATTCTTGCTGAAATCTGCTGATCTCCAGCATTAACAAGAGAGGTTGGAGGAAAGACAAACAGGATGCTCGCAGATCTGATTTTTTTTAAGGTACCCATCCCCACAGTATCTGTCTGCAACCATATAAAGTGTGCATGTCTCTGAAGCTATCTGCACATCTGTTTCTGGGCTTATAAATACAGAGCCTTGCAAAGAACTTGCCAAACCTGTGATCATTTGCACACCACAGTATGTTCAAATTGAACCAATAAAATATTGTTCCCAAGAAGCAAAATCTCAGCTGTGCAGTGTAATTCCCCAGAACTTATTATTTGTTTCATGGCAGTGACAATTTCTCCAGTTATAAGAATTGACATGATCACTACACTGACAAAGACCTTCTGGCATTTCCTTGGATAACTTCTGTGGCTTTCTTCTGCTTTTAATTGTTCAGAGAATAGTAGTGATTTCCCATTCTTCAGAAGTTTCCAGATTATTTTTTTTGCCAAGTAGAAGAAAATCACAGTCCAGAGAGGATCTATTATTTAAAGGTGTTAGGTCAAACCAGTCCCTACTGTAACTTCCTCAAGCTCAGCAGCGCTGCTGTGATGAATTAGCACATCTGCTTTTAATATACTGGCCTTGCAAATAAAATTAATATGGCATTACTTTTTCATTGTCATGATGATAATATTATTATTGAATTTATCTTCTCAGATTTTGGATTTCTTTTAGTTCAAGTAACGGAAATATGTGGACAAAAGTCAAACAAAATCACCCCAGTTCCAACCAGACAGGTGGAAACACACAGTAAAACCTTTGGCTTTTCTTGGGGTTGTCACTGCTTTCACTACTGGAAAAGTAGTTTTGATGGCAATAGTTTTAAATACAATGCCATAGGACGTGATAGCCTCTTTAAATTACTGTGTGGCTAGTTGCTCAGCTCATATCAGAGACAGGGCTCCTATCAGCTATGCTTAAAACACCGTTTCAGACACACTTTCAGGTGCAATCTTATTCCTAATGTTTACTGTGTTTGAAATCAGTGCTTTCCGCATGTTTACGATGTCAGAGGATCTTAACACTCACTAATGACAAGGATAATAGTAGTACAGTGTAGGAAACAAACAAAAAAGGGATCCTTGGAGCCCGATTGTCCAGTTCTGTGTATTTTCTAAAACTCAAAAAGTATAGAATGGGTCTCCGCCCTTGTAGGGAGCTCAAATGAAAGTAACCCAAGCCCAGTAAATTACTGAAGAGGATCCGTGCAGAGGGGCATCCTCACTACCATGTGGCATCACCGTCTGACTGGGGAGGCTTTTTAGTCCTGTGCAGCTCTCAGGGACAAACTATTCCCATGAAGGACTCCCAAAGTCCCATTTATCAGCAGCTCTGAATGCTGATGTGATATAACAGTGCTCGTACAGGTCAGACTCACCCCAGGTGTTCTTCACTGAAACCATATTTTTCAGCTAGCTTGTCCCATCTCTGTGCTGCTTATCAGTGAAGTATCCAGGCGTCTCCTACACAGCAGTGAGTTCAGCTCCGCCATGCCCTGTGAAGTGGGAAAGTGCTGGCCTTGCATTTGGCAGATGAGTAACTAAAACCAAGGGAGACTGAGAACGTTTGCAAACAGAGCCCTGGCAGGAGCAGAAACAGAAACATCAACTCTGACAATTTTGATTAGCCAGGGAATTAAAAGCAAATGCCCTAATGAAGTCAATGATCAGTGCCTTTTGAAGAAAAAATTTGTGTCTTCCATAGGAGTTCAGAGGCATGGGCCAACGGTGCCACAGGAACCCACAGCCTGGAGGTGACAGCACTGGGAAGCACCAGTGCTTATTCCCACAGCAAATTGCCCTGGGCTGGAATGCAGTAAAAGTGCAATCCCCTTGGCTGAGACTGATTGACTGCAAGATAGTGGGTGATATCAAAGGACCAGAACTTCTCATTTCCTGACAAGGAAAGCAGGATGAATGTGCATTCCTGGGAAGGAGGACATTCTTCTGACACGTGAAGAATCCTAGATCCTGACCCTTGCTCCAGGGATGCTTTATACTCTGCATACCAACAACATATATGCCTTTTGCATTTTAAAGATGCACTGTCAGCAAGAGCCAGGACACATGGCTGTCCATCTCTCTATAGACAGTGCTTCCCTTACTGGGCTGAGGAGTCAAAATCACTGATTTTCTTCTCCACTCTGCTTTGAGCAGCAGCCCAGATCTAGAAATTTGGTCATCATGTTAAATCTGCACAGGAACATGTTCAGCATATTCCCTCTGTGCAAACTTTTCAGGACTTGGGAGGAGTTTAATCACCTCAACGACTAGATTGCTCCAAATTGTAGGGGAGCTTGAAGGGCACTATCAAGTCTGCTATTATCAAAATGGAGCCACCCAGTGACTTTGAATGCTTTCAGCCCCCCTGCTAAAGAATCACACTCTAAACCTCGCATGATGTCTTATCCCACCTTACTGTATATCCCACCTTGGTTCCCATTTAGGTGGCACTGAGGCACTAAGACTTTTGCTTTTTTTTGGTCTGCTAATTCAAAGCTACTCCTGAGATCAGTTAGTCACCAGGCTCAGATTGTGTTGCATGTCTCTGCAAGCACGGACACTGAGCAGACTAAATCCAGGCTAACATCATCACCAGTGAGGAGCCACCTCACCCTTGTAGATCGGAATAGCATCCTGCTATTCCCCCAAAATTTCAGATTTCTAGGGGACCAGGTTTCCACTCTGGCTGTCCCTGTCCTGATTCCTCTCAGCTGGCTTCAGCGCTGCTGATAAAGGTGTGCTGACTCTTATCAACAGAACATTTCCATATGGAGGAAATTGTGTCCACTAAATGAGGAAAACATTGCTACTGCAGGGCACACTGCAAAAGAAATTATCCTTCTATGGAAGGTGCTCAAATGTCAGTGTTACAGCATTTTATGTGAATTACATACTTAGCAAGTTTTTTAAAAGCATAACACATGCAGTTTTCTTTGGTTTCAAATATTATCATAGAACAGTAGAAAAAATATTTATGTGATAGTATAGATGAATTTTCTTCTCGTTGTGTTCAGACTCAAAAGGTATTGACAGACAACATCCCAAAGCACCTTACTCCAAGGCATGGTGTCTGTGTAAACAGCAAGTAGCATCCATCTGGCTTTGCTTGGATTTTTTGGGGTTCTTTAATAAAAGTTGAGTGTGAAATCCTACACTCCTCTCATCCTTGTAACACAGTTTAATGGGTTCGTGATTCATTCTTAAAACTAAAGCCATTATTGCATCATTTATACCAGCAAAAGTCTGTTCCTGGACCTGATTAGTTTATTAAAGTAAGACATCACCTACACACGTGCTCCCATGAGGCACTGATGAATCCGCTCCTGGAAAGGGGAGGGAGCAGGGGAAGGTGAACCTGCATGTTGCTTTTGGTTTCTGCTTTGATATTGGTACCGTAAGTCTTGTTGAGACGTTACCAAGAAGGACCCTTCTGACAGATAAACCACATCGCATTAAGCCTCGAGGTTAACCTCCTTTCTCTTCCTCATTTTACACAGAAGTACGGAGGAAAAACACAGTAACCTGGAAAAAAATATAAAATAGAAATATAAATAAATAAACAAATAAGAACCTTGCTGTTTAAATTTATATTATAATTTCTGAGGTTAAAGTCTGGCTGATGGAATGGAACAGCAAGGACATGGTCACCGCAAAGGTTCTCCTCAACCTTTAGCTAGCTTGGGGTGTCCCTGTGAAGAAGTCAGGCCTTTTGAGATCATCTTTGAGAGATGTGGTGGTGGGAACAGGCAGAGAATTAACACACAGCGAGCTGCACAGAGACAGCACAGCTTTTGTCTACGCAGCTGAACTGGTTTCTCATCCTAAAAACGGGGCAGTGGTGCCCAAACAGCCCCTCTCTGCTGGCAATCTCTGACAGATGCCACCTCCTGGAAGCCATTTACAGAACTCTCGGCTTTTATTTCACTTATTTCATTTATTTCCTTTCATTTATTCATTGGGGTTACTTCTTAAGGAAGTTGTTAGGCCTCCTGAGCCCAAATCATTAGGTATGAAAAGATCGATGAACAAAATGAGAATGATCACTTGGAGACGTTCAAGATCACACCAGCTAAAAATCAATTTTTGCTTATTACAAAACATAAAGGTCATAATTAAAATTTAGAAAGAAAAGAAAAAACACAGAGAAAAGATAAAGCCAAAAGAAAGAAAGTAAATGATTACGTATATTTGAATGCAGATTATTAGCAAGGAATTTTAACACAAGAAAACTGGTAAGTGATGAAAAAGGATGCAAATCTATGGTAAATAGGGCTAACCGTAGCCAGAAAGACATTTTGAACTTCAAGGGAGCAAGAGGAATTCTAACACTGGAACTGAAAATTATAAAATTGCCAAAAATAATCCAGAAAAAGCAGAAGTGTTCAATAAATAACTGCTGTATATTTGGCCATGGATCAGGTGATGCAATCATTTCATAAGGAAATTGGGGAACAATTTTCGCTCCAACAGTGCATCAGAAGGATGTCAAAAAAGAGCTATTGATTTTGGTGTATTTACAGCAGGTAGTCCCAAAATCTAGCCTACAAGTTTAAAAGGAGCCACGTGTAAACCCCTCCATTAGTGCTGACTTCTCGGTGACTCTCGTAATACCAAGGAAGTTTCCAAAGATGAGAAAAAGTAATGCGATACGATGTATTTAAAAAAAGTAAATTAGAGAATAAATGATACACCTCAGGTAATTACAAGATTTGTCAGGCTGACTAACATCAATCCCAGGCAAAATAAAGGAATGGCTGATACAGGACCCAATTAATAAGGAATAAAAGGGAGGCAGTGTAATTATTGTCACTCAGTAGGGGTTTTTGGCAAATAGGTCCTGTCAAACCAACTTGATATCTTTCCTTGATGAGATTACAAATTGACTTATAGAGGCAGTGGTTTTACTATATTAGGGCTCTTACAAGACATGTAATGCAGTGAGTACCATATATTGCAAAAAAACATTGATTAAAAATGTTGTGAATCAACGCTACAAACATTAAATGGATTAAAACTGGCAAGCAGCCACGTGCCAGAACATTGCTGTAAAGATATGTGGATTTAGTGAGGTTCGGTGGGGACCCAGTCTTCATCCTACATCAGTTTGCTTTGTGCCTGAGATGCGGAAGGAAGCAAAAAGTCATTGTTGATGAAAGCCATAGATAGCACAAAGACTGGGTGGGATGTATAGAATTATGATGATAGGTGACTGATGCAGAGGGATTTATGGAGCTTTATGATGCATCAGAGCTGATTATGTCATTGCACATCAAAAAAAATGCACACACACTTTCTCCTACGTGTACATAGGCCAGAAGGAAGGCACATAAAACAGGAAACATACAAGAAAACACTCAGTGCTGAGCCAATTCTTACCATATGGCAAGGTGAACAGAAGAAAAAATATGGTATTAAGGCCAGCTGGTAGTCCTATGTGTAGAGATAAAGGAAGGAGGACTTCTCTGGGGAGTCAGTTTGGAGAAAACAGAATCCCTTAAAGATATGAGATCTCACTCAAGCATGAACATTACACCCAGGAAGAAGCATGAGATCTCAGTTCAGTTCCATGGCCAAAAAAGGAACCTCAGATCCCCTGAAAGGATGAGGAGTTGGTCCCGGTTTTGCACTGAACATTGATGTAACCATGACTGGAATATCATGAGCTGGAAAGAACACTGAAAACTGAGAGGGATAGAGGCAGCGCTGAGGAAGATTAAAGAACCAGAGGAAGCATCTGTTAATAACACTGCAGGAACCCAATCTATTTAGTTGAAAGAAAAGGTTAAAAGGTAATTTGATGAGTTTGTAAGTACCTGCAAGGGAATATAACTTTGATAACGTGTTACTCAGTTCAGCAGATAATGAAAAGCAAGTAGGTGAAAGCTAAGGCTGGAGATATTTACAATACAAATGAGATGCAAAATATGTTTTAGGTAGATTTTAAGCACGGTCTTTTAAGCACAATTTTTTGTAATGGCAATTTTTAAACAAAGGCCAAACATTGTTCTAAAACCCATACTGTAGATCAGGCACAAATCTACTTAGGACAGTCCTGCAGCCTGTGACACACCACAGTTCAGAACAGAGGACCGTAGGACCTATTTCTGCCCTTACTACCTATTTATGGTGTAACACTAAGTACATATGGCATCAGGATGTCTCTGTGAGTCTGCAGAAAGTCTGAAAGAAGAAATCAAAGAGGCAAGCATTGCCACCGGGCTCAGTAACATCAACACCAAGGCTTGCCAGGCCAGAGTGCCCAGTGCAACATCAGCAGAAGGTTTTAAATCTGACAGAAGGAAAGAGAGAAGCAGGCAGGCCCTGTCGGTGTGCTGTGGCTAGCTGTGCAAGCACCGAGCTGCTGGAGACCAGTGACCTAGCATCGCAATGAGCTGGTAGAGTACGCTGGGGAAAGGAATAAGGCTGTAGAGAGGGAGTCAGTGATTTCTGTTTTTAAGGGATCCAAAGACCTCAGGATGTCTTTACCCCTCCTTGGAAAGTGATGCTACAACAGGGCACTCACCCTCATGCACTCCCTTACAAGAAATGTGAATTCTGGGTGCTGCTCCTTCCTACGTCCTTATTACTACCAGTGCCCTTGTAGCACATGTATATGAGGAAGGGAAAATACTATTAGCACTGTGAGAATAATATGCAATAGATAAGCAAAGAGGAAAAACCAAAAACCATTCTACAAATTACTAAAACATTTCTTATACCTATTATGAAAAGGGATGTGCACTTAAAATATAGGGTGATGTTTGTAGAAAGGGTGTGGAATCAAGGGGAGAGACATGAAAACAAGCAGTAAAACAAACAAGTAATTCTTGGTAGAAACAGTTGGTAGTAAGAGGAAAAGTCATATCTAAGCCTGTGTTGTGTGGCATATAATTCAAGATTCAATCTAAATGTACCAATTTCTTTTGCAAAACAATAGGTGATATTCTAACCTGTCATATTAAGTGGAGGAAAAATATTATCTGCCACCCACTGTTTCCTGCATTGCTGTAGTTAAAAACCTTCACTTTGCTTGCTGAGGGCTTTAATTTGAGCCTTATGTTTTCAGTCTCTCAGATCAAGTTCCTCATCTCTGAATTCTCCATAGATTCAAGACTGGTGTGAGAATAACAGAGGCAATCACTTCTGTTAACAATGGCAAATATAAAATAAGCAGGAAAGAGGCACATTCCTTGCCAGACCTTGTAATTACAGATTTGGCTTGGTTCATGCAAGTTCAACTCAATCCAGATTTTTATGTAAAAGCTGAGAGTCCAAATCCAACAGAGAAATGTTGCTGGAATTGCACAAAAGATGAGTTCAACCCAGATGGCTTTTTGCCTGCGTGTTTCTCACATGCATGTCTCCTTTTGGTTTTGTCATGCAGGATGTGAACACACAGATTAGAAACCACCAATAAAAGAATTTTATGAGGAACATCTGGAATTTTTTGCCAATTCCAGATACATTGCAGGTATGTTTTTTTCAGTCAATATGCAGATGCTTTTTACTTTCGTGCTAAAGGCTTCAGTGCATGGGCACAATCCAGTTACACTTGTAAATTCTTTCTTTTGGCTTTGTTTGATGATTTTTTTTTACAGCCCCACCACAGGGAAAGCCTCCCCTCCCCTTGCCACAGCAGCGCTCAGTGGGATGGCTGATGTGAGCAAAGTAATCACTGACCTGGTGTGCAGCAGGAAGAGCATCATTCACAAGTAGGTGTGGCTACCCCCCACAGAGGACATTTCCTGAACAGTACCAGACTCCAGAAACACACCGAGGATGAGGTTAGCCAGAGGCATCCTCCAGCCCGAGGGCATATAACACCACAGCACATGACGTTTCAGAAATGAAATGAAATTCAGAAAGATGCAAAGATACAAGGAGAGTTTAGGGCAAACTCAAATGTTCTTTATCAGTCATATAAAGAAAAAGACCATCTTAGTTGTGTTAAATCTGCCAGACTTCCAGGGTTGCACATCACCTGAGTGTGGGCTTACATATGCATTCTTTAACACAGTGTAAAATTTCTGTTGATGTATGGAGGTACTGTGATTCCCTTCGGTGCACAAGTTTATTCTTTAGACTTCTTAGGATTGTTCTTGACATCTTCACTCTCTTTATCCTTGATGAAAAAAAACAAGAAATTAGTTAAACTTTTTTTCTTTAGTATTTGTGCATTTGGTAGAAAGAAACTGCATTTTTTTCTACTCCAATCAAGTATATAAATTACCTCCTAGCTAAGCATTGTTCAAAATCAATTAACGAATAATTATCTTTTGACTAATAGTACTGTCTCTTAAATGCTTAAGGCAGGGACAAGAAAGGCTATGATATTTAAGGAAGTGATCGATTTCCATGGCATTAACTAGTAATTCAAAGGTATGGTTCAGCTCCTTCATAATCTGGACAGGTTTGTAATGCTCTGAGAGCCTGAGGATTGATGTGGCTCTGTGAACTAGGTTCACAGATCATACGTGGTCCTTGGTCACAGTTCTTTTCTTTTCAAACTTTTCTACACTAAAAGTATCTATAAAATTCTCTGTGGTCTGCTAAGTCTTAGATAATATGAATGTGAAACAAGTAGAGGACTTTTTTTTTTCTCTTTTTGCAGCACACGGATCTCCTAGTCTCAGTTCAACTTGATTTAGTCAAACCTTCTCCCTTACATTTGAGGAAGGGAGTCACTTTGAATAAGTCACATCCTTTA
Source organism: Penelope pileata (assembly GCA_013396635.1). Lineage (NCBI taxonomy): Eukaryota > Metazoa > Chordata > Aves > Galliformes > Cracidae > Penelope > Penelope pileata. The sequence continues at coordinate 55,496 of WBMW01002721.1, read as the reverse complement.
TGTCTCTTGCTAAATGGAAGGCTGAGGTGCTGAGATAAAGCTGCAGTCTCCCCATGGAAGAAGTATCACTGCTCCCACAGCCCTAAAGAGCTCTCCCATATTGATGCCATCCTGGGACCTCATTACCTGCCCATGGCTGAAAGCAGCCCTGCACTGAGGCAGATGATAAGCTAATATTGTGGATTTCAGAGGCCACATTCTCAAAAAACAAGGCAGTGAATGCACAGAGAACTCCATCAGTAGAGTCATTACAATGAGGTACCTAACTGATTCTGGGAAACTATATTCAGATATTTAAACAAGACTCTTACCATCCATAATGATTGCAAAAACCCCTGTAATGAAGCACTACCCATTTGTAACTGCTGATTATAACCCAGGGTTTTCAACTGAGGCTTTTTTCTTATTTGCCTTATTATCACAAAATTGGGCAGAGATAGTTAATATAATGCACACACACAAAAAATTATACCTTGCACAGAGCGATCTGTACTTTCCTTCTTCGTTTCTATGTTTATTAGAGATAACACTAAGCAATGTCGTGTTAAGGCAGAGTGAAGAGTAATTGAATACATTTTCTCTCATGTTGTGCATTGTTTTATACAGCAAAAATACGAAGAACGGGTTTTCATTGAACAAAAAACAAGGATCACTTCATTAATGTCTTATAACCATTGACAAGCATAGAGGCATATGTGGACCTGCCCAAATTCCCCGATTTATTCTCCTCCTTATAGCTCAGACACCCACATAGTTAAGAAATAGCTTGGAAAACAGCTCTGCTTGCAAAACATCTCCCCTCACAGGGCAGAGAGCTGTTTACATTATAGAAATGTTTATCCAACAAAGTTCTGTGGCACTTCACTATGACCTGTGGTGCATGAGTGACTGTATCCTGCCATTTGTCTACGAGATGGATGAAGACAGGGCTGTGGTCCTGGTGCTACAGGATCCCACTTGCACTCACACCTTTGTATCTTAGAACCGCAGAACCACAGAATCACAGAATGGCTTGGGTTGGAAGGGACCTCAAAGATCATCTAGTTCCAGCACTCCTGCTGCAGGCAGGGTTGCCAACCACTAGATCAGATGCTGGACCAGGTTGCCCAGGGCCCCATCAAACCTGGTCTTGAACACCTCCAGGAATGGGGCATCCACAACCTCTCTGGACAACTTGTTCTAACTGCCCATCCTTCCAGTGAAAAATTTTCTCCTGATGTCTAATCTAAGTCTCTCCTCTTTCAGTTTAAAACAGTTCCCCCTTGTCCTATCACTATCTACCTGTGTAAAAAGTTGATTCCCCTCCTGTTCATAAGTTCCCTTCAAGTACTGGAAGGCCGCAATGAGGCTTCCCCTGAGCCTTCTCCAGGCTGACCACACCCAGCTTGTTGCTGGGTCTGACTCCCGAAGTGTCCTCAGTACTTCCTGATGGACTTGACAGGCAGCCTGCAGGAGCAGAGGGTGGGGTGGGTTTGGGAATTTTACACGTGCTTGCTCTCAACCCTGGCCTAACCAGTCTCCATGTTCGCTCAGGGAGGCCTATAGAGTAGAAGGCTATGGCAAGACACTGCAGGCTCCCTGCATGCTCTCTTCCCTGGACAGAACAACTTCTTAATGACAACAGTTGGGCTCCAAGGCTGAAGCTAGTAGCCTGAAAACTCTTGCTGGTGCTCAACAGTATCTGCAGGGCAGATGTGTTTGGATACAATGATACCAGAACATCTTTTCAGTGAGTGTTCAAGAGCTGTCTGCTGGATGGTAGCCCTGTGTGCCTCCAGGTTCAGCTCAAATAAAAGGAGATGGAGTGCTTCAGAAATGTCCACAGCAAATGCGTGTACGGCCTAATTCTCAGCACAATAAAAGAGAAGAAACACAGGAGTTTGGTCTTAATGTCTTTCTGAAGCTTTCTGCACCAGTCTTACCTGTTCCCTACCTGCCTACTTTGACTGCAGTCACATAGCTGGAGAGCCAAACCCTTCAGCCCAAGCAAGGTCTCTGGAGCTTGGTCCAAGTCCAACAGCACAGCCCCTGCTCCAGGTTGTCCATCCTGAGAGCCAGCAAAGACGTGGAGAGTAAGGAAGCATGGGCACCACTTCACTCCAACCACCGGCCAAAGCAGCTCGTGTGCGGGAAAGTTCATGGTCTCAAGGGCCAGAGTAATTTGCCTTTCCTTCCTGCTGATCCAAGAAGGGAGGATCTATGCCTGAAAGTCTGTGAGAAAATGGGCCACGTTTGTGTGTGGATCAATAGCAAATAGACACCTTCTCCCTGTAGGAATGGGAGTCATTTTTCTGGCTGGTACCCTGTCTTCACTGGACAACGCAATTATCCGAAGGGGAGCCTCAGATGGCCAGGCAAGATGTGTGGTGTGTGCGCATCGTCCTCAGCCGTCTCTTTCTGCAGGTTTTCAGCTTCATATCTACGTATTGTTTTTGATCTCTCTCACCTTTAGCCACATAATCATGCATAATTTCCCTCCAGATTTTAAGGAAATATTTCTCATGCACTTCCTATTGATTCTGTGGATAAAAATAAAGGAAGCTATATTCTTTAGTATCCATGCACTGAACGAGTAACTGAATTCTTACAAGTACGATTTGTGTAGAACAGGTATTCTGGATAAAACTCTATTGTTGAAATTGTTTAAACACTAGTACATTAGCATACTAGTATGTCTGCAAAATAGTACATTCTGTAGTAAAATGTTCTAGTAGGCTGATAATAAAAAATAAATTAGCATAATGTAGCCGTTCTAATTTAATAATCTTCAGCTCTTTATGATATACACCAGAGTAAGCAAGCTTCATTTGTGTCTTACACATACACATTTTATACCTATAAATATATTTGATGTGAGTTTATATGCACAGCTATGTTCTTGCCTAAGGATTCATATATCAAATATATTCAAATTATATCTGGCTCAAAAAAAAAAACCCTGCTGGGATATTCAGCAACTAAATGAGTTCATTCAGAACTATTAGTGATCATTTCCAAACAGGAGTTACAGAACTAAGGGAATACGCATATTTTGTGTGATTAATCGGGACATTTTATCTGCCTGTGCTTCTTAGAATAGCTAATTGGTTTTCCAGCCTCTGTGCGTGGTAGATCTTGGTTAGCTGTGCATTAACAAAGGGCAACTCACCAACCCTGCACAGTCAGACATCATTATTTTCAATCAGACCAGTCAGTTTCTAGGGTAAATTACAAATCCATTGAATATTTCTGTTTGTTGTACCAGTCAGGGAGCTCATACATTTGACCCAAATGGAACCTCACTTGCTTTCTGGCATTAAGAGATAAAAATTGAATTTAATTTCTTAATCGTTTGATGATGTCTTTTAAAAAAATTGCCACCTGCCTTTTTGTTTGGAAAAAGTCATTCTTTTTTCTTTTTTTGGCTTAAAGTAAGAAGAAAACACATGCTTAATAAAACGTGTGAGTATCAACCTACACCCCAAAAAGACAGCGCTAGAAAGGGCAAACATGGCCTTGACTATTTGAAATATTTTAAGGAAAGTATTGCTTTCATAATCTTCTTAAAACTTGGTGTCAAGCAAGGTAGGTCAGGAACGGATTTTGGTGTAGAGCAGGCATGTCTTCCTGTGAAAGACCCTCCACTTTCACATACAACCATCCAGGTATTTTGGCACAAGTCAGTAAGTGGAACTGTCTACGTTTGATCTCTTTCCAGGAGCAGACAAGAAGAGGAAATGAAAACATCCTTTACAACAGTTGAAGTTAGCTGCACACTTCTTTCCCCTTCTCTTCTCACCCTCCCCTGCTTTCCTCTCTTTAGAGCTAAGAATAAACAGAGAAGAAAATAGAGAAGAAAATACCACCTCTAGTGACCTTTAAAGAAAAATTGCAGAAATTAAATACTTGCTTCCTCTTGGCATCCAAGCTGAGTTGTCTGCCGAAAGGCACTAGTGGAGCTTAGCTCCTTGTACTTAGCAGTAACAGCAGTTTCCTGGCAGAGCATCTGCCAAGGAATGGAGGATCCTCTTCAGCCACGTTTCCCACACCCTCAGCGCATGACCTAGTTAGGCTTCCAGGCACTCTGGAAGGAGTGGAGAGGGGCATTTCCCACACCTCCCACTGAGGCCAGGCCCCTGTGCATCCAGAATTGAAACATCACAGACTCAGGCAATAAGATGACCAGACTGTCACATTGAAGGGTACAGAACTGATGGTCCAAATTCAGCCCTCCAAACAGAAGACTTCTCACATTAGTCTACCACTGCGCAAAGTAGAAGAGGACCAGAATTACCCATGCCCCCTCGTGCTCTACTACCTGCCAGGGCAGAGTCAGGCTCCCATGTGTACTCAGCCAGCAGTCTTCACCCTCTGCCCCGCTGCCCAGTGTCAGTAGGAGAGAGGAGCATGGTGACACCATGAGCTTCTCACTTGGACTGAGAAACCTTCAGTGGAGGTAGAGCATTGGAACCTGGGCTTCCCACTGGCTGGTCTTTCTAATCCCTGCCCAGAGAAAGTAAAAGGGGAGGTGTCCTTCTAGGGGGTGGTCACTGCCCTGAAGTTCCCAGAAGCTTTCTCTGAATGAGAGAAAATAAGTTGAATTCAGCTAAAGTTAGCCTTCAGGTTGCCATCTTCGAGCTTCAGGCAGGATTTAAGAAAACTGGACCACCGGCCTTGCTACTCTAATAAAACAATACTTCTCTGTCCTTCACTCTCTTTGTTGAGGTATGTTGAGGATTAGCCACCTATGAGCAGGGCATCTTATGCCAGGGCAATGTCTGCCAGGGCTTTTAAAATGTTTAAGTTTCCTCAGAGCCTGTCTTCTCAGTGAAGGCCAGGAGAAGCCACTGTGTGATGGAAATTAGCGGCTGTAAAAGAATGAATCATGGCCCAAGGCCAGATTCAGCAGTTTCCCAGAGACAGGATGGCCCCATTATCTGGGCAGTAGCCCGGGGTTTACAATAGCTGGTCTTTCCTCCTCATTTCAGCACAAACCTCCTCTGTGTGATAGCAAGATGTTTGATCCAAATCAAAGGAATTCAGCTTCTCTGTTTTCAGATTGTCATTGGTAAAATGAGAGTCATGACTCTTCTCCACTTCAGAGGGATGTTGCAAGGATGTTACATGAAAAAAATACAAACATGAGTATTTAGCAGAACATCAGAAGGTATAAAACTCTCCCTGCTCCCGGGCTAGCCTGCCCTTTCATCTTTTTGTTGCCGATGAATTGAAGTATGAATTGTTGCTGACTTATATTTCCCTTAACAAGGTGCTAAAGCCATTTATTTTAAAATGATGAATCCCACACACAACCTATTCACAAACTCCAGTTACAGGTGCAGGTTCTATTCCTTGCAAAGCCACCTGAGACTCACAAATGGCTGTGGCTTTGCAAGCCCACTCTTACTGGAAAGGTTTCCTGTTCCTACCAGGAAAGGAAGCCTCATTTAGACTAAAATATTCACCCGCAATGGTACTGGCAGTTAAAACATTGTTCTGCTAACATAATATCACAAAACTAACAATGTGACGCTGTTATTCAAGCAAAAAGTAAGGATGAACTATAAATCTGGATTTTAAAATTATCTCCATTGTCACTGGTAATAAAAGATTAATCCATTTCATAAAAATATAATTTTAAACTTTTTCTTCCGCTTTTTTCAACCTGCCTTTACGTCTCAATCCATCTTTTTCAGTCCAAACATGTTCCCCCCCGACACCTGTAGGACTTAACTCTTGCGTGGGGTCTTAGTCATCTCTGCCAGGGCTGTGCTTCCTCCAGTGATGGAGAAGGCAGCCCACCCTCTGACACTGTTGTATGTACGCATTAAGTGAAATCAGACTGCTTTTATGAGCTATTTTTAAAGCACTCAGCGTTATTTACTGCTTTTTTTATAAAATAACAAATAACAGGGAATAACAATATTTTGAACGATGCTGAAGAATAAACAGGCTTGTTAGTGTGTAATTGTTGTGTATGAGTTTCTGGTTAGTTGTTTCAATGTTAAAGGTAAATAGGATGCACTTGAAAGCTTCAGCATTAATTCAGCTCCAATACTGGTACAGCAGATGAATATTTTCAAGGAGAGGTAGAAATGCCAATTCCACTAACAAATTTACAGTGCAATACAGTGGAAGAACAAAACACACTTTATGGGTTGCTTTCTCCAACATGGTACTTTTTATCTTGCAGAATAATACTTTAAAAGCACACTGGCAAAATGTTTCTCTTCCCACTGAACAATCTTTTATTTTTAGATTGGATACTTACCCTATACATCTATTTAGTCCGATCTAGCAAAACTGAGTAGCAAATTACATTGAGAAAGAGCCTTACCCTCTCAAAACATTTTGTCCAAGCCAAGGAAATCAGCTGGCCAGTACAAAAGCCAGAGGAAAGATGTACTCAGAGGAGACTTGAGTGTAAGCAAGCCCATTGCCAGGAGTGCCAGAAAGCAGCACCCAGGCCTCTCCCTGCTACAGGGCGAGCTCCTGCCCTATGTTTCCAGCCAGGGCCAGCAGGCAGATGAGGTTCAGCCTGCACAGACACCTAGAATCTGGAATGAGTTTGTTGCTCTTTCAACGTGCAGCCTGCGTTGTCCTGCATAAACTCGAGATTTGGGTGCACGCTTGATGAACCAGCCATCTAAACTTGAAAGTGTGCTGGAGAAGCAGAGCAAAGAAATTTAGCCTTTTGAAGTCCTCAACGCGTTGGATTAATTTAGCAGGCCATGCTTCGGCTCTGTTTGCATGGCCACAAAGTGTTTGATTGGCTTTGACATTTGAGTGAAATAGATGGATACTAACGAAAGGACGCAGATAAGGAGCTGGAGAGACAGATACCAGGATCGGACTGTTAATGCTTTTACATTCAGACTTTATACGTGTCTATATATAAAAAATTGCTTTTGCAAACACCAGAACATTCATTACACTATTCAGAAAAGGAGGTTTACTGTGACAATCTGCTGAAAACTGCTTCTGTGATGATAACAGGAAATCAGCCACTTATTTTGCTGGATTGTTCAGAAAACTGACAGACAGGCTCCGACTGAATCCGAGAAGCCTGCACCTGGTCAGAAAACTGTGAGATGTGACAACAGTCTCTCTGTTGCTAATAATTATGCACTAGTTTAATCATCAACCTCATGCTTAGCAAAATGAAAGCATAAAACTGGGTAAATGATGCAGCTATAGGTATTTAAATCATGCGGCATTTTTTGTTCAATTGGCATGGTGATGAGTTGCTCTTTTTTTTTTTTTTACTTCTAGATGATGCTGACAGTATTTAAAATTGAGGTTAGAAATTACAGGACAAGAATCTGACTTGTGATATGTGTCATAAAGTATGGCATTTTGCTCTGAATCAAATATAGACTGTTGATGGCTTAAATCAATAGCTCAAAAAACCTGCAACGCAAATAAGATTAAAACTACTCATTCCTTCCTATGCACAATGGTCACTTCGCTGATTCCCATTTAGCATTTAAATTAGCTCAGCCACAAAACAGAGTACAGGTGCAAGTCTGATTATATCATTAGGAAAGTTCTCCTGGATCAATCTAAAACTATTACTCTTCAGAAGGAATTAGGACAGAGCTCCATGGGAAGATAAAAGACACAGATCTTGTCTTTTGTCATGTGTTTTTGATTTCCCCTACAAGGAAGATGCACTATTCGTTCTTTTAAAACTCTTTACTGTGCTACTCTGTGAGAGCAAAGTGTCTTTGCAAGCAACGTGCTTCATACGTGACAGCCTTTTGGCTCTAGCAAGCAGTCGTAAGTGAAAACTTCACTTAAATACTCTGAAAAATGGGAGAACGTTATACTCTTCTAGGAGCAATAACGCTAATCTAATTTCAATCTCAGCGTTAAACAAACACTAGCTAGTGTCCACAAACCACTTATCTGTGGCTGATGGAGACAGCAGATTGCTTTGGTGGTTGGTGCAGGGTACATAACATACTGCTCATGCAACTCCTCTAACTGTGCAATTCAGAGATCTGCTAGCACAGGCTGGCATACACGGGAACTGCACACATCCTTTGACTACCACATCCATGGCATTTCCTGAATTCAGGGGAGTAATACGTATTTTCCTCTCCTAGGATGTCTGAAGAACGGCTGATCCTCAGCCCAGCAGCTCCCAGGAAGGAAGGGGAAGATGAAGGGAAGGTGGGAGCCCGTCTGGGTCACTCAGTGCTCCTGAGAAGGGCCAGAGGACCACTGACCAGGAGCAATAAGGAACAGCAGGCAAAGTCTGCTGGTGGGGCAGGTTGCCTCCAGCAGTATCCCCATCTCTCCCACCCACCACACACACACAGATTCAAAGAGCAGCAGCAAGCCAGGCTCTGCCCTGGGCTGTGACGGGCTGGATGAGGAGCTGGGCTGTCCTAGCAGGATTTCAATATAATTTACCAAGTTGCTTACTTTTATTCCCTCTCCTCCTATAAGCCTGTCACATACACAGAACTGAGGCTCTTTGACATTTGACAGCTAGATGGTTGAAGTTTCATCAGCTAAAATATGCATGCCAAAACAAGACTCGCTTTATTTACCCTAGGCCTTTGGAATGTATAAAATAAAAACTTAAATGACACTAAAATACATTTGTACTATATGATAAATGCCCAAGTGTTCCTGAAGGCAGCCTACTGAACTGCCTTCCAGGTGATTACCCAGCTCAGAAAAGCTATTAGGCACAGAAGTACTATTTTTAAGAGCAGCTGAGATCCATCCGCTACTTTAAATTACTCTCATTCCTCTGGAATAATTTTCTCCCATGAAAAGGGGACAGGAAATGGAGCTTTCTAGGGGATCACGTAGGACAGTCAGAGACCTGGTGCATGTACATCTCTGCCCTGAGCTAGGAGGGCTCACTATTGCCACGTGTTGGAAGGCTGCAGAGGTGAGATGCTGCTCAGGCACTCAGAAAATGAGAGATGACACCAGAAAAATGAGTCTCCCATCTCCTGTTATTTTCAAAGCTGTACAGCTCTCACTGCTATAAGCATAATGCTTTCGTGGTGAAGAGAATCCTTTCTGTTCTGCTCTGTAGGTATCAACATTCCCCAGCCTAGACAATTCACTTTTCTGTCCTGGAAACTTGTGAAAGTTGGAAACCAGTCACATCAAGCAGATGGCCATTCAGAAGGTTAATGGAACATTTTTTACTCCATGTCCACAGTGAAGGGAAAGGTTGTGAAGTTGCACTCAACAAATTTCTGTATTGTCTGTATACTCTGTATTGTTTCTTCACTGATAACCGCACCATCTGCAACAATGCTAAATGTATCACAACCAAAGGGTAAATACATTTCCTCAGAACATAGGCAAGACCAGCTTAATTTTGCAGTATTCACTGTATTTCACTTTACTACAATTTTCATTATTTTGCGGAAAATACTTTCACGTTTGGGAAAATCACTACAGTTCACAGAGTACATTTGTAACAAACATCATCACAGCAGGTTAAGAATGAGACTTTCATAGATTTATAATTGCTTATTAAAGACCAAATTAATTCCTTTCATCCATGTCCCTTCCCTGGCAGTGTTCGAGGCCAGGATGGATGGGGTTTTGAGCAACCTGATCTAGTGGGAGTTGTCCCTGTCCATTGCTGGAACTGGATGTGCTTTTAGGTCCCCCCCAACTCAGACCTTTCTATGACTTCTGTGACTCTATAATTACAGCTCCTTAGTATCTGTTTTAAAAGGGGTGCTTTTGTTTTAAAATCAGGCTGCTGTCAGCAATCCACAGTTCTATTTGAAAGTTATCGCTGAATGGCCAAACGAAGTACAGCAGTTAACTTTAAAGGCTTGCTGTTTTATTTAATTATGCCGCAGTATATAACATTTCTGCACAGGGACCTTCTTCTAATATCTCCTAACCCACCGCCTCATGAATTTTAATTATGTGTGGCAAAGAAAAGTCTGCATCATTAAGACCATAAAAGATGTATTATATTATTGCTTCTTGCAGTTGCTACTACAAACAGCGACCTTAGAAAAACAGCAAAAAAGAACTCCAATTAATTAAGCAATCAGTACCTCCAGAATTATTCTGGTATCGTCTGGTGATGGATGATAACGAGCAAAACCAACAGAACAGCTGGGCATGCACGTGAGAGATGTCACAGGCAGCATTGCCCTTGATTATGTTGTTTTCAAATGGTTTATGGACAGTTCTTTTGAAAAAAAAAAAGCGAGAAGAGTCTTACTGGAAACCTAAAGAATAGAAAATCTGGGATATGCACTCTGAAACAGAAAGGGGATAACAATACATCGAAGTGATTCCTTCGGCTTTGTAAAACCCTCTCAAAAAGGCCATACTGGCATTATCGACATAAAAGAAGGCATTTTCTCCTTTAGGATCTTTACAGAGCCTGCAGCGAATTACAGAAAAAAATAATGAGAAGGAAGAGTCATTTCACTTTTCATCTGCAACAATATTCATTTATATATCTTAATGTAAATAATTTTATAACTTTAATAACAATCTAAATGGTTTTATAATTTTAATTGCCCTCTTATACATTGGCATCTATGGATGTCTACATTACGTATTTATATATAACAATTTCAATGAATGAATGAACGGGCAGATGGCCAAGGAAAGCCACATGGAGTTCTTTTAAAACAACAGTACTGCCTACAGGCTTTGTCCTAACTTTTCCAATGGTTGAGTATTTATAGCTGTATTTTCACACACTGCCCACAAAGCGTTACTCCTCTGATAACACTGGAGTCACATGAGCACAAGAGTGCACAACACAATGGGGCCAACAGCTTAGGCACGGCTGGCAGTACCATAAGAAACTACAAAACTATGTCTTTGGGGCTCTTACCACTGACTTCTGCTGGCGTTGAGGAAGAGCCTCCAGAAACATCAGTCAGCAGAATGTTAATTCAGATCCGCCCCGCAGCCTTCGCCCATCCAGCATCACTTCAGCAGCGTGCTGCTTCCTATGATGCTTATCAGACCTTTGCCTCGTGGCTCGAAGAAGGAGGCTGAGTTTGCGAAGAGCTTTGAGAACAATGCGCTAACCCACACGTAGATGTGCTGATAGACAGGCAGGTAGCACAGTAAGTCACTGCCATCAGAACAGCTGATGTGAGCTTGCCTTTACAAGCAGGAGTGTTTCGCAGAAGGTGCTGTGCAGCAGCAAGGTACATCAGATATTGCTAAAAGGTCTTTAAAACCTTAGAAAGCTATTGCTCTTCTTCTCATAATGGAGACGTAATAGCTCCATTTTGATCTTTGTAGAAATTAAGTGTATTCAAGCTCCGAATAATTAATTGTGCCGCATATTATAACCTCTTCAAAAGAGGTAGGTGGTAGATTTACTGTCTGGATGTTTAATGGATTACTATTTTGCCACAGTACTAACCTTAGCATACTTACAGTTCAGTGATTTAATGTTTAATGAAACAAATGAGACGGGGGCAGTATGGAGCTCAACTGGTAAGAATTGTTCAGAGATAATATCCAAAACTGCAAAGAATGAGGCAATACCCTACAATTATGATAACTGCTAACAAAGGTAGAGAGAAAAAGTGAGATATATTTTCACTCATGCAGATGCTGGAAACTAACATTTTAAAATGTAGACATAATGAACGCTCATTATTTGAACTGAATTTCAAAAGATCTAAAAATTGCCTTTCTTAAAACAAAAGCACGTGAAGACAATCTGAAATTTACCCTTCTTTTATGTACCTGGAAGTAAAGGGCTTTGAAGAAAATGTTATCTGAAGCAGTGACGCTATTTGCTATGGAATTAGACAGCACTGAGCCAGTGAAAAGAAGCCCTCCCAAAGCATTCCTGCTCTGAAGGGGGATAACAGGAATCCTCACCAGTCAGCACAGGGCTTAAATGTCTGCCCCATAAGTGATAGGAGTCATTAATGGCACGGCATAAGATCTGCAAATAAGATCTTAATGTTCTTATAAGGCTAAGAAATAAATGCCATCCCAAGAGTTTAGAATCAAAAAGACAAAATATGTATCATCTCTGTTTTGTAAATTAAGACATCATTACAGGAGGCTGTAGCGATTAAACTGGACTTAGCATCCCCTCAGCCCAAGCTCAGTGCCTTACACTGCACAGCCATCGTTTCACAGGAATGAAAAAGGCGCCCAGCTGGAGAGATACAGGGGATGTGCAGAGATTTAGCTCTAATCTGGCAGCATTTTTCAGAGCATGATTAACATTAAGAGGTTTGCTTGATGTGGAACACAGTGCTCAGCACTTTGCGGGTTCCAGTCTGTAACCACTACTCTGAAGAAATAAAAAGCCAAGGAAGGAAACAGATTAGCAAACTGTAGAGCTTTACAACTTACAAGCTGAGCTAATGGACAAAACTTTCCATGAAAAGAGTAGAGCATGTTTCAAGGAAGATGTTGGCAATGCTCTCAGAGAGCCATCTCCTTGCCCGTGGTTGCAGCCCCGGCACAAACAGCCTCCAGCGGTGTGTTCAGCACAGCTCGCTCTGCAACAGCCACTCCGAGTGAAGGGAGGCAATGCTCATGCTTGAACAATACAGTCATGTGCTAAATCTGTGTTTTGTGACCTTGAGCATCTTTAAGTCCACCTTGAGCTGCTATGAAATTAGCAGGATTTCTTTAGAAGAGGTGCCAAAGTGCGTCTAGCTGTAAGATACAGAGGCAGACTTGCTAGTGGTTACCTTCAGGAACATGCACAGCGTTAGCATGGGGGGTGCAATGAAAAACATTAGTCTTGGCTTGTGTGTCAGGATGGGTTCCAGTCAAGGAGCCTGCAAGGGAGGAGAGTCAAGAAAGAAAAAGGGGTTGAGTTAAGCAAAACTGGGCATATCTGAATCATGAATTTTATAGAAAAATCTACATCAGCAGGATAAATGTGACACTGAAAGGTTGCATGACTTTCTTTCTGACTGAATAAAAGAGGCTAACATATCACATAACTTTGTATTCATTTCTGTTCATTGCTTTGATTAAAACCACAGTAGAGCACTGGAAAAAGATCTGAATATTTTAGAATAATTATTTATATAACAACATTTGTATTCCAGGACTGGTATCCAGGCTCTCTCTTTAAATACAAAGTCCTATGTGAGAGTGGTCCTCGCCCCCAACAAGGACAGAGCCAGGAGTTCTCAGATACAGCATTCAGATGAAGTATTTTCTCATTTTGTTCAGCGCTTAGGATTGGCACATGTTGAATTTTCACCAGGCTATGAACTGAGTAAAGGCTCCTCTGGAGCCACATAACTGGAACAGAAGCTTGATTAACGTTGCAGAATATGTATTGCTCGAGCAGATGCATGCCAGCTGAAAAATAGGAAACGTTTTACATACGTCCCTTCCTACAAGCTGCTCTTTGGTCCAACCTAGCAGTGTCTTGACAAATTCCCTGAGAACTCACCATTTTGCTTGCAGACTGCAATTGAAGTTACTAATAGCAGCAATAAAAATAAAAATGCTATAAACCCCCCACTTTTCATTTTCAGTTGTCTTCATAACAGTAATTAATCTCCACAAAAAGAAGCTATGCTTTCTCCGGCATCATTGGACTCCAGGAGGACTGAGCACAGCAGAACTAACCCTGGGCATGGCAAAGCTGCTTTCCTTACAGATTTCTGTTGCGGTCAGGCTACAAAAGTAAAAGATTTCCTCCAACAGCCCAGAGAAAAAGTTTTTCAGATCTCCCATGGCAGAGGAGTGCAGTATGGTCACGCACAAAATAACGGGCAGGTCACGGAGCACACCTCACCCCATGTGCAAAACGCTACCTCTGCAAGAGATAGAGATGACTTTAAAACCATGTTGGCTTCAGGAGAGAGGATTGCAAAAGCAAACGTTCCTGAATTTGAGGCAGATTGGCTTGCCAAGCAATTATTACTAAATGTACATACTGCCTCTAAATCTGTCAGTGAAGAAACAAGCAACTTGCCTTTCTTTAAGAAATGTACATCAGTAAAAATAGAAAAATACTTCTAAAATATTTTCCAGACTACGTAAGCACTGGTTTTTATTCCGGTGAAGTAACCTGGCTTCTTTGACTTTTTGAGTGTGAAATTTGATCAATAAAAGCTGTGCTAGACATGCAAAAACAAAAACCTACAAACTGTGCTGCTGTTGTGTTTTGGCGTATATTGCTGAGTTCTGAGTTAAGTGCAACCATTCAGAAAAAACCAAAAACAGTCCTCTCAGTGTATCCATTTGGTAGAACTTTGTTGTATTTCCAGCTACAAGACAAGAGAATGCCATGGTCCTTCAAGGTACTCCCAGTTTGAATGAATTCTCTAATTTACTGGGCTGGAAGGGTTTGGCATAACACCATTTTGCACAGGGAATGACAGCTGGTTTTGAAGGAAAACATCTTTTTTTTAAAAGTACTTCACTTAAAGTCTGGTAAAAGATTCTGAAGGTGTCTTTTGAACAATTCCTCCCATATTGGATAGAGTGCAGATGTCATAAGGGTGAAGGTTTAACAGTTTCTCATTTTAACAGCATTTGCAATTAGCTGTGTATATTCTCCCTGGTGCTACATGGAGGAAACAACTCGCCCTGACTGCGCTGAGTGCTGACGTTGGTTCCCATGAGCAGTCCCTGTTCCTGCAGAGCTCACGTCTGACTCCTGCCAGAAAGCTCTCGGTGTCACCGCATGATGAACAATTGTGTCTGAAGGCAGAGACAAGTCACCTATGGGTTCTCCCTGGTGCAAAATAACGGGGAACATTTCATCTCTGACAGGCTGCAACCCCGCGTCCCACTGCACATAAAGATCTCACTTCAGGTTCCTGAAGCGGCAATGAGACAGCAGGAGAGACACAATCCTCCCAGGACACAACCCCTCACCTCTGCATGTACTGTTAATGAAGGGTCATCCACAGCACATATCTGTAGCAATGAGGCAGGACAGAAATTCTTTCCAAACCTCCATAATCAATGTAATAGCAGTACTCAATCTCTCTGCAAAATAAATTGAATATAGAAAACTGTTCACAGTCGCTGTCTTGAGATCTTTAGCACCATATCCATGGCTCATCTCTCAGGAGGCTTCAAAAACAGAGAACCTCTGATGCTCTGTAAGGGATGCACTAAGGTTTAATTTAACAGATTCTGAGGAGCTCTTACTAAAATATCAGGGTCACTGTTGCAGCTGCTGCTGTAGGAGTTGAGCAAAACCAAAACGCTACTCCTTGCAAATGAGACACAGTCCCATTGTGCCAGGCACACCGGATCTCTGCATGCACAGCCTGAGCCACACACTGCAGAGCAACTTCTGAGGGAACCTGACAGCAGTCAGTGCTGGAGGAATTTCGGAGAGCAGGCAGAACCGCTGTCTGTAAGCTCCACGTTTTTGCTAAAGAAAAAGCCTTTCTGCTGAGTTTTTTGTTGTTTTATGGAGCCTCACCCTCAGCGTAGTTTGAGTGAAGAGCAGGGCAGATCATCTTCCACCTGGACCCTGAGGACCATGCATGGTCACTGGGAACAGTCACAATGTCACAGCTCAAATGGGACTCGGGAGGTTAAACATGGCTGTCAGCTGTGGGTGTCTTTAAATGGCAAATTTCCATTGTTTAGATGTCTATTTGTCACTTCCGTTCCTAGGGAACTTAGAAGCCAATTTTTCCAGCCAATTCTTTATTCAGCTTTAAGATTAGCCGCTGTTTCTTGACTGTTGTTTGTATTGAACTTCTATCCACAACTTGATTATTTTTTTCTTGTGTGGTTACCATTAATTTAGACCCCTCTCATTCACATGGTTAATTAAGATCATAACTTTTTCCTGTCTTTATCCAAGAAAAAACTTCATCTAGCCCTGTCTAGGTCTCTAGAATTACTCATGTTCTTTTGTAAATTCTACCTAAATAATATTATCTCCTCTTTAAAGTACCAGTACAACATTATTCACCCTCTTCTAAAGTATAAGAACACAAGGCATCAGCTCTAGGGCAGAATCTTGCAGCTCTGTCTCACTTGTTGGAAAGCTGAATGTTTTCTGTGTTTTGTCTCTTCCTCTACTACTGCCTAGCATACTCTGAATTCATCAAAATGTGCGACTTTCCCATTGTTAGCAGGGAGGTTACCACCCACCAAACATCCAGCATGGTCATCTCCAAGGACACGAGGCTCCAAAGTGCCCAGCTTCCAGCCTGCTGTGAACACACACTGCTGGAGATTACTGTTCAACCAGCAGAGCAGCTCAGGGCTGGTCAGCTGGCTGTGAGGAGCAGCACTTCATTGCACAAAGTGCCCAGATGTGCTACTTGGTCTTAAGGAAGCCACCCTTGTCTCTCACTCTCCCCCTAAAGTTTTGAAAATCTTTGACTTTATTCCCAGGAAGGGCTGGGATTTAGCTCAGCTCTAGAAACAAAAATGTGGGTTTTTTTCCTTTCCTTCTGATTTTATACCTACTAGCTCTCAGGTAACCAGTTGATTCCTCTCTGTACTGGATTGCAAGGCCTTCCAAATGCTTCCTCACTTTCTTGTAGAGCTCCTCTCATTTCAAGCGAGCGCTTTACCAACGAGTCAGTTATAAATTCCCAACCTGTAGCATAGCAAGCAAAGCACTTGCACAGCTCTTCCAGTTCCTTCCCTCTCTGTTTCACACAATGCTATTTCCTTTAGAAGCAGAGATTAACTTGGCGCTGGTGAAGAGCCCAGGTCAGGAATGTACCATGATCTTCACATCCCCATGGTAGTAAGAGTTCTTGACAGAACTGTACGTGCAACAGCCTGAGCCACACAGTGCAGAGCAACTTCTGAAGGAACCTGCCAGCGGGTTCTTGACAGAATAGTCTTTTAGTGTTTATTTAAAATTGTTTTAGATAAGTTATATACATTCAAGCATACTGTCAGGGAGGAGTTCGATGAAGATGGCATTCCTGCCCTAGCTAACAGTGCAGAAGGCACTGCTGCCCCCAATCCCACAAAAGCATTTTTGCTCTATTGAAGTTTAACTGTGCGTGTACTTAAAGCAAAAGTTTCTTCTCTATTTCTCCTTCAGTGAAAGCTGAGTTAAAAAGAAAGTTTACTGCGTGTTTCCAAAAACACTTGGTTTTGAATGTTGGAGGTTCCTTTGTTTTTAGCATCAATCAAGGTCAGCCTCTCCACAGTGGCAGCGACAGGCTCCAGTTTCATTTGGCTAATACATCCCACTCAGCGTCATACACAACAATCAGACGTTTTCTTAATAGTAGGAAGTTGTGAAATAACAAAAGGCATGTGTGTGCTATCTAAGATTTCCTTGGAGTGAATTACACTGGATGAATTATTCTGAATTATTCAGAAAAAGAAATTGTTTACTATTCTATCATAACAGATGCTCCAGACAAAGGGAAGAGGAAGTTGTTTCAGCCTCTGACTGAGCCATAGCTTTTCACAGCTGAACATGGTTGTGCAAATTAGCTGATAAACTTTATGGAAGAACCCAGAAAGAAGCAATTAGAATTACAGTGCCAGTTAGTGAATCTGTAGTTTGTAATCAACCAAAATTGTGCAGTTTTCCATATTCTCTGCTGGTAATGCAAATGTAACCTTTGAAGAAAACTGCTCTGTATGTAGCACATCCTGAAAGCAATTAAAAACACTGAAGTCCAAGCAAATAGCTTCTAGGACGGTAGATGGTACGTGTCTCGGTCAAGTCATGGGCACTGCGCAGATCTTGAGCAAATGCTACAAAACATGTCTGCTGGTCATTGGCACAACTGATGGGAAGAACGAGGTCCTGAGAGCAAAGCAAGAACTGTGAAAAAACATGGACTGTCTTGAGACCCTGGTAGACATCAGACAGGATAGATCAACACAATCTGCATTGCTCAGTATAGGGAAGATTCCAGGGAGACAATGGCAACAGCTTCCCAACATTCAACAGGATGCAGTAAAAGAGGAACAGAACAAACAACACCTCAGGATTCTGGAGACAAGGATAAAGAGCAACGAACTTGAACTGCAAGCAGAAATGGTGCATTAATATCAGGAAAATTCTTCTAAGTATATTAAAGTATACTGCAGACTTGGGAAACTGGAAGTTTCTGTAAGTACAACGTAAGTTGTGCAATACTGCTGCAATCTAGTTAAGACTGCCAAATAACTCCCATGGAGAAGCTGAATGGAGATCTTAGACAAAGTCAGATCAGGGCATCGCTCTGCCTTGCCATTTTTTGTTTTCTTTTTATATGACTGTTCAAAATCCCAGTTTCTGGGTTTCATTTAAGTTCAGTTTGGTAGTTTTCACAAGGTTTGTTCAGTTGCCCAGAGTACCAGCTGGAAGCTTATAAAATTAAATGAAATTTCAGCTACAGTGTATGACACAAAGACATGAGGTTCATTGATCTCTGAAATAAACACAAATAATTGCTTTCTTTTTTGTTGCGTCTATTGCAAGCTTTTTCCCCTCCATGTCCTGATGTGCATTATTGAATGCAACAGAATTTCTCAAGATGAGGAAGAAAAAATGTCAAATATATAACGATGAAAACACATAAAGATGTTCCACAGTATTACTGTGTATTGCTTTAGCTAGGAAAGGATATTTGCTATGAAAGTATATTGCCAATATGCTGAAAAGCTGCATAGTCACTAAAACTTCTATTATTTTCGAGACATCTCCATTTTTACTGTATACAGATAAGTTGCAATAGGCAGCATGTATTCACAATTCCAGCTCCATCATATGAATCAGAGAAATATTCATAAAGAACAAATTTTTATAGTCTGGGACTCCAAAGATTAGAGACACGTCAGCATAAAGAGCAAAGGCTAAACTGGCAAATAGCAAGTGCCTTACTATCCAGTTTAATTTTTCTTGCTGTAGCAAGCACATACATTGGTCCTTCTCATAGGAACAGCAGTATTTTGCATACTGTGATGGGTCCAGGGCAATAATTTCTCTAGGGCTTTCTCTCCCATTCTTGCAGTGGCCACAAATGAAAGTCAAAATTATAGAACATGTTCGACTATTGAGACACATCAACAGCTCAGCCACTTCAGAGGCAGGACACTGATGCTTCATACCTCTCACCCAGGACTGGTGAGCTCTCTCCTGGTCCTTGGGCAGCACCTTGCACGCTCCTGTTATTAAAACAGCTAACTCCCCCCGGCAGCTGTGGGGTGTGAGGCTAATGACTTGGAGTGCCTCTTCTGCAAATCTCTCCCATTTCCCTGCTCAGTCACATTGCAGAAAAGCTTGTCCCTGTTTACAGCAACTTGGCATTAAGATATCAAATGCCAATGCGGAGAATAATCATTTCCTTCCCCGTGCTCTTTAAGCTCTCTTAATTAACATGTCTATTGTGCTCTTCTCTGCCTGGCTTCTCCTGTTACAACCTGCAGAATGCAGCATTAGAAACTTCATAAATCATGCTTCTTGGGGAACAGTAATTTTACAATCACCTTACTGCACTCATAACACTAATTTTCCTGAGAGCTTAAATTAAAAGCTAAACTTGACACAATAGATGCTGAAATTGGATTTAGATGCTTAAATTGAATAAACACAACCCAACAGCCTCACCATGTTCTGCCCATTAACATCGGTTGTTTTAGGCTGACCCCTTCACATTTATGATATGGTGGTAAGATCTTTGTCTGAACAGTCTTCTACACTACCCAGTCCTTGATGGTAAGGAACGGAGATGGACATTAAAATAGTGGTTACCTGACATCTAGTTTAAGGCAAGTAGCACAGCATTATAAGTACTGTAAAGCAATGTAAAAATCGGTGCTTTCTAAGAATTCTTAGATCACAATTTTCAAAACCTTGTTAGCTCTGAGCTGAAAGGTTTAAGAACATGTAATTAGTCAATAAATATAGGCACATATTTTAGCTCAGATCCAGAAGATGAAGAGCAAATATCAAAAGAGACATGAGGATTCTGCCTACACAGCAGTTGAAGCTCTACCAGGACGCGGCATGAGTTTGGGCCAGAGACACGGTACAAGCAGTTCCCAAGAAATGAGGTGCACCACGTCACAGGAGGTACACAAGGAGGAACACACTTTACAACCTCCCACCGTGGGCTTGGCCCAGCTACAACAGCATCGGCGCTGAGGAGAAGCTTTTCAGCATTTGCACTGAGCGCTACAAACAGCCCTGTCACCTCTGTAAGTGGTACAACCAAATGCTTTTCCCATATCCAGTTATCACCTCGTACAACCAGCAGCCATAGTCATGCTGTTGTCTCATCAGGCAGCTTCCTTCAGCCCACCAAGTGTTAGTGACTTGTCCAGCTCAGGCTGCACCTAATGAGCTCAATGCAAGCCGTTTCCTCTCCATTCGGTAACTCCCCCACAGGCCCAGAGCTGTGCGACCACCGTTCTCCTCAGTTTGTGGCAACTCATCTCTCTTGACAGACTTTCCTTTGGCCTCACGTATCTCCCAGGTAACAAAGCAGTAAGAGGAAGAAGCCTGACAATGCCCTGTAAGGGAGACTCATTGCTCACATTAACTTGTCTTCACATCATGGGAAGGGGAGCACCCACCACCTCATGCACTCCATGGAGCCACACAGCTGATGGGACCCCAAGTCTAGTGAGCTGAGCAAGATCCAGGAAACCTAAGGACATCCAAAAGAAAAAAAATACTGCACAGTCTAGTTCTGCCACTCAATATGAAGTTCCAGGTAGCCAGATTGTGCACAGCAGCCACTGTTGGCCCAAATACTGCTCTCATGACAGTACTCAGAACCCATAGGCACTGGGGCCTTTCACACCTGGAAAACTAGATAATCTTATACACTAAGGGGTGTACCAGCAAAAAATCTGGCAGAATGGATCACATATCATTACGCAAAGTCTTCTCGTCATACAGCTCCAGTCTGAGAAGTGGACACTGCACAGGAAAAGTAGATTCAATTCACCCCTGCATGTGTATGGGGCTGTTTCCTCAGGAAGCAGCAGCTCACCTGGAGTCCAAGTGACTTCATCAGCAAAGCAACATGGACCTCCTCCACCACAAAGGAATGTCTGGAAGTGAGCGGACACAGCGGGACGTGCCAGGTCCTCAACACCTGAAACTGTTCTGCTGTAACAGAAATAATGAGATGAAAAGAGCTTTTGTGGTGTGGCATCCATAAGATATACATACTTCAGAAACAGCTGCTCTGAGCAAGAGGCTGAGGCTTCTACCTGTGTTTTTTCCTCTGCCCCGCCGTTCTCACCTTCTCTGCTGTAGATCATGTGCAAATTGACGCAACCTGTGGAAAAGATGAATGAAGAGTAAACATAGGAGCCAGCATAAGGATAAAAAAGGAGACAGAATTATGATAATGCCTTACTAAACCATCCAGAGAAGTGCCATGGGGCTCACAGGTATATGGACTCACAGTGCACTCATACACATCAGCACGATTTGCTGTCACCTGGCATTGCATCAGCTGCAGAAGCAAGCATGAAAGCCTGAGTTAGTGTCAAAGAAACATCATGGGCAGGAAAAGCCCCTCTCCCCCACACACATTAATCTCAGCCCCTTAATACAAGCTGGGTATGGCACCATTGCTTATCCTGGGCTTGGAGCTATGAGCTGCTGGGATCAGCTGCTTAGGTCTTCATAACCAACTCCCCAGGACCTCTCGCTGCAAAAACTTTGGTTTAAATTAAAGGCATAAAAGAGACTGCTACACCATGTTTTAGGAATGGCATCCCACGGAGCCTGAAGTTGTGACAGCTTACCACATACGATTAAATCACTTCCAATTCTGGGAGAACTAAACTGAACCATAACTGAAAATTCACTGGAACAAATGCATCTTAGATGCCTCTAGGCTTCCACAGAACTCCTCCAGGGACTTGTCGAACCTGAGATCTCCCAGTGTTTCTATTTAAAAACTGAACACATGAAAGATATTTTGAAACAAACTGCACAAACAGGATACATCTAAATTAGATCAATTTGTTTTGATGTTGAGTAACAACAGGTTCATAGAAATCTGTGCCAGTGAATGTTTGGAAAGCTCTGTAGGAGGTGCAGGTGTACTCAGACAAATTTATTTGCAACCAATTCCTTCAAGAACGTCATCTGCTGGGGTCAGGAGAAGACTGGGACAGCTGTAGTGAAAATGCTCATTAAATGTTCTCTATCACAAACGCCTGAAGATTCTGATCGGGTCAATGATCACATGTTAATCACCGCTCTGGTATTTTTGCCTCACAATGTAGCTCTAAAATCATGCAAACTGTCTTGCCAGTAGGCCACAAAAGAGAGACTTGCTGCTTTTTTATTGGTGAAACTCAACTGCAGATTCCATCTAGGCCAGCTCTGCCCGTCTGCACAGCAGGGGCTTTGTCATATGTTTCTTTTCAAACATTTCCTATTGACAATCATATTTTCCATATATGGGCTCAAGAACTAAAACAGTACCTCAGAAATTAAAAATTGATTTTAGCTCCAAAAATCTGACTGTGTAGGCAGAAAAAAATAAAAGAAAAAGAAAAGAAAACATCCCTATCTCTAAAGACCATTTTAAACATGAAAAGCACTTGGAGCTTTTTTGCTTGGTTGTTTTTACATTGCTTACATCTCTTTGTGTTTCTGAGGATATTATAAAACCTTTGGTTTAAATTTGAGACGTAAAAGGAAGTTAGGCAGATGCAAGATAGACATTAGCTATAGCTTATTAGAAAAATAGTTCTTAATAATCTTGATAGGAATAACATTATTTATCTTCTAGCCGCAAGAAAGCATGTGCACAAAGAGTATGGGGTTATAGCTTGGTTACAGCAGGCTCAGCTTGATGTTTTTAACTTGATTCAGTAAGTGTTGGGAGGAGAGGAGGAGTGTCAGAAGAAACTTCAAGTGAGATAACAGATACGTATACTGTCTTTATGTTCCTGTTATGATAATTAGCAAAATGGTCTGCTTGGGCTACAAAAGTCATTTAAATTACTTTTTATGATACAGTATTAATGAACAACACACACCAGAAATAGGTCGTTTTTGTGTTACAATTCGCAGAACATGATTTAATTAGCTCTCTTTTTTTTCTTTATTTAAAAGGAAGCACAGAGCGATGTGTTCACTCACTGAGCAGCAGGTGAGGCCACCAGCCCCTCCAGACACAGTCACACAACCTCAGCCGAGCGGGCCCCAGCAGCCCCTGCAGCAAGGACACCATGCACAGCAGGGCTGTCCTGGCCACACCGCTCCTGTCCTTGAGAGACAGCCGCCGATTCATAAGAAAACAGTGGTGACAAAAAACTTTCCAAGGTCCAGTAGGTTTTGGAGCCCACAGTTTCTGAGGGCCAGTGAAGTGTTTCAGATCGAGCAACTGAAACCAAGGCACACAAAATTAATGGACATCATTCAAAACAAATCTTACGTACCTAGATCTAAGTCCTGCAAGCTTTGGAGTCCTCTGCTCCCTCCCCTTTCCCAAACCCTCTTCCCAGCCTCCACCAGGTCACTCAGAGCCGGGCACTTCCATCGGGACGAGGAACGGGGCCTCTGCTGCCACAGCGTCAGATGGGGGACGTCGAGGTAGGAACGCGGAGACATTGCCACCACCAGCAGTTAATGAGCTGTCCTCCCCTTGCAGAGTCTCACCTTCACCTGCAACAAACCCTTACCCACAAATATTAATTTTCTCTAACAGCTTCTTTCACTTTACCCATTACCTTGCCTCATGGCATTTGTTCTTTTCTTTCTGAAGAAAATGCCTCAGGAACTATTATGTCAGTTGAGGATTTATGGGTTACATACGCTTCAGCCTACAGCACTAGGACAATTATTTTCTTCCTTATAGGCATTTCTTGGAAGGTGTTGGCCTCCCTCAGGACAGAAAGAAATCTTGTTAACACTAACGAGGCAGATGCCCTAATGGCAAAAGAAAATAAACAATCAAGGGCACCTTTCTTACTTTTCACTGATCCTCTTTGAAGTTCTGTTGTTCAAAGAGCCTGCAAGAAACTCGTATCTCTCTCCCACGAGAATTAGTCAACAATTATTGCTCTTCCACGAAAGATTTATTTTGAGTCAATGTTTTTCAAATCTATCTGTTCATCAGGCTTACTCATGCATTAAGGATGATTTTCAGTGTACAATAGAAACTCCTGAAACAAGGAGCAATTAGAAACATCTGATTTCATGATGCATTTCGCCCCCATCAAACCAAGCAACTGTTTCCATGCAGAATATGTAAGGACTCTTGTCTTCCAAGCAGTTATTAAGCATACAGCAAAAGCAGCTAAATTTCAAAAGCTGAAATGCAACAATATCTTGGCTTGCGATGAAAGTTGTCAAATGACTGGATTTAGTTGTACGACAGTGGAATAAACACAAACATAAACCCAGCTCCACAAAACTGAAAAAAAAAAACCTGGCTAACAATGCAAGCAGCAGCACTCAGTCAGGAGCACAAGTCAGAAAGTCTTGGCTTTGCCCTGGGATTCTCACCTAGCTTCAAGCAAGCTCAGCAACTGCTTTGCCTGTGCTGGATAACACTGAGTGTTATTTAAGAATGAACATTACAAATTTAATGGTACTTTTTATGGGTGCTTAAAATTGAGCACTAATGTAAGGGTTATGCTGATGCGGGGACTCAGAGCTGCTGCAGTCTAAGGGCGGCTACCAGGAGCTTGTCTTCTGCCTTGGAGTCCGCTCCTGCAGCCCAGGGTGAAAACACGTGGGTATGTGGGAGTTCAAACAGCAACCTCTGGTAGGGCTCTGTTGATAGGAAATGCCCAGTCTTGATGACAGAAAAGCAATTTGCTTGGCCTTTCTCCTCTGCAGACAACAGCCTGCTCACCAGCTCATCAGAGATCAAAGGCATCATCTATCCCTAGTAAGAAAATAAATGTCAAGTGATACTTTAACCAATGTTCTGTTAGTAATATTTAATATATATATATATATACACTCAGTCTCTTCTAAATAATCATTAGTGGCTCCCAATACTGTATTATTTCTTAGACATAGGCTGTAACTAATAGTTATAAAAACACATCTTTTCTTAGTCAAATTGCACAGCTCAGATAAAAGCAAATAAATCTGCAGGGCTACATAGATATCACATTGTACTTTTCGTAGAAACCGTGATATATGGCCTGGCTAGGAAAAGTGAAACATTAAACACCAAGGCTTGCTCATCTTTCTGCATGCCACATCATGGAAAATATGCACGTAGAGCAAAGGAAGCACTTTCTAAAAACAGTTTTGAAAAACTGTTCTTAAACCTTCACCTTTTTGGTTCTGCCTCCCAAACAGATCACAGAATCACAGAATTGTAGGGGTTGGAAGGGACCTCTAGAGATCATTGAGTCCAATCCCCCTGCCAAAGCAGGCTCCCTACAGCAGGTAAATGCAGAATGCAGATGCAGAAAAGTTATGCCACAAAATGTATCTTCTGCTGTTGTTTTCTCCTTCTTGCTTTCTTATGCGATTTCATTTCATTTTGGGTATCTCCAGATACAGAAAATTGGCCCATTGGACACATCAAGCCCGTTAATGTTCATAGGTGAACAGTGAATCTTGCAGTACAGTGGACAAGTCCTCCCAAAGGGGAAATGTCAGCATAATTCACCAGCCAGTAAACAAACAGGACTAATATGCAAGGACCAAATGCAGTGCATACTTCTTCTTAACATCACTAAGGAAAAGAGCCAAAGGATGGTAAAATGGAAACAGGCAGCAGCCTAAGGTGCTAGAATAAACATAATACTTTTAAAACAAAGAGAGAGAGAGGGAAAGAGACAGAAAAAGAGAACTAATTTAAAAAAAATTGAAATAGGCTTATCATTATGGAGAACCTATCACTGGGATATGTTCAATGGTTCCATCAGCAGGGTGTAATTCTCACCAGCTTCTGCAATGTGAGCTGTGTATCCCCATCAGCTGGTAGAGAGGTGGGGAACAAGACACCTCTCCAAATCTCCTATGATCTGGCTACTGAGAGCAGCCATTGGCAGGACTCAAGACTCCTCAAGAGCTTTTCCATTCCCAGAAAGCAGGCAATGCTTTGCCCCTTGATGGTAAAACCATAGCGTCCTCTGAACATTGTGACCGCAGTCCCTCAATACACTGCAGACATTTTTACATGGGTAGAAACAAGTAGAAAGGGATAGAAATGACAGTTTTGCCACCCAATCAAATATCTCGTGTTCTCCGACTGAAATGCATTTACATCACCAAGAGTCCTTTCCACTGCTTGCACTGCTCAGTACATCACTGATCAGCTCAGCACCTGGGTACGTGATCTGGGTACCTTAGTACCTGGCCACAGCACTACTGCTATGAAGTAGCAACTTAAGGATATCAGCTGTGAGTACCTACCATGATCTTCTAGTGATCTGCCCCATCTCCCACACACAGAACTGTAGAATGGACAGGGTTGGAATGGGCCTTAAAGACCATCTAGTTCCAACCCCTTGCTATGGCCAGGAACACCTCCCACTGAATCAGGTTGCCATCCAAGCTGGCCTTGAACACCTCCAGGGATGGGGCAGCCACAGCTTCCATGGATGGAGAACATGAAAGCACATCCCTAATCTCGTCTCAGCCACTGTACGTACCCCTTCCAACAACTCTTTCTTCTCACAAGTTCCAAAGAAAAGGAGTAAATTGTACTGATAATCATTTTTAATTTATTCTTATTCTCACTCTGTTGTTGTCTTGTTTAGACTGTAAAGTCTTCAGAGTTAAACCAGACAGCATTTTCTATCTTATTCAGCATACAGTGGGCACCAGTGGAGATGTTTAAAGCCTGTTGCACTGTTTGACCAGATAGCAGGCACAGAAATTAAGAGGAGTTATGCAGCTGAATCCCTTAGTCATCCATTTATGCTTCCCGTTCCTCATAAATCAAAGTACAGGAAAGCAATTTAATCAGAAATAAACACAGAATTAGCACTACAGTTTGGTTCCTTATGCTGTTTCCTAGTTGCTTTTGATGAGTGGAGTCAGCAAACAACCAAACAGCAAAAGAAAAAAATAAGGGAAAAATAAAAACCCTGCCAGTATCACTCTGCTGCAGATTTAGTGTCTATTCCAGTCTGAAATTGAATATTCTTCACCTCAGAGCAATGTGGTTAAATAACTGGATTTTTCAGTTTCTTAAGAAGGATCTGATTCTACTTGTATTACTGCAAATCTCCAAAATGGCGGATAATACTTAAATATTTGTTTTATATAAATATGCAGTCCAATCACGATGATGTGGCCAGATCTCCTATCCTCAGCGTTCTGCTTTGATGTGATATGCAAACATGCTTGCAAAAGGACATGGCTCGGAGGTCACTGCGACAGCTTAGTAAAAATGCAGTAGAAATGGGCAATGGAAGCGAGGGAGAAGAAAACCAAGCCAACTATAAAGAAAATAGTAATTACTGCTACAAAAATCATTACTGAAAAGGTTAAAGACTCCGCTGCCTTAGGAAATAGTGCTTCTCCATGGGTCTCTTGACTCACAAAAAAATGCAGCCAAAAAATTCAGCAAGGGCAAATAAAACATTTAGGAGCACAGAAAGACTATAAGAAGGGGTTGGAAAGCTCAAAGGTAGTCAGAGAATAAGTAATGAGAGGATACACAAGAGATGTGTAAAAATAAAAAATGCCATGAAATCAGCACCGTATCCTCTCTGAAAACACAAACATCAGGAGGTACAAATAAACTAATAGAAAGTAATAAATTCTATGTGGAGTGGCAGAAGGTTTCCCATGGAATTACCTTGCAGAAGATGTGGCTGGAAGGTACCGTAACGGCTAAATATCTTTAAAGGATCCCCAAAATTAAAAAAAAAAAAAAAAAGGAATTTTCCATAAGAAACAAAATAATATTTGCTCTGAATTAAGAGGTAGGTCTAGGAAGATTATTCCATAATTTCTGTCAGTGGGACAAGCTTTCAGTTTCAGCACTGCTGTTGGCCATGGCCAAAGAGTCATGGCCATGGCTCTGCCCTGACACCTCCTAACACTTCCAATTTCACAGCAACTCTTAACCAGCTGCCTCTGGCAGCTCTGCTCCTCGGCATGAAAAAATGATGAACCTGCACCAGTGTTTACACCAAGGCAATGTCCTGAATAGAACAACAGAGGGTGGTGAAGAAGAGCACATGTTCAATGCTTTGGGTAGCCAAGGACAGCCTGCCCAGCCATGGGGGCTGGCTCCAGCACATATGACCCAGGCAAAAACGTGAAGGGAGCTGGCGGATGCTAGAACAGCTCCTTGCTGTCTCCACACTCTTTGGTGCTGCTCTGTGCTCCCTGGGCATCAGTACCTGCCCTCCCAACGCCGCAGAGCCCTCTCCTGAAATCACCCTGTTACACCAAATGCAATTAAATAACGCTCCTCTGTAGAAAGGTGCCATAATTAGACTCCCTCTCTTCAATTAAGATTGAATTTATAGGAGGGCTCAATGGCTTTGCAGCACAGTAATATTCGCAAAGGCCACTCTGACCTGAGAATTATGTGATGGGTTTTGACTTCGCATAATTGCCGAGGGCTTCGCACAACACCAAGAATTTGTCCTTCAGCAATATACATTAATAACCACCCCAGCTTTCAGCAGTATTAGCTGAAACACAGGCATTCGTGATGATGGAGATGGCCCCAAGGAGAAAACAAAGGTCTGCAGGGTTGTTTTCCCCCCAAACTGAGCCCTGTCTGTCTCACAAGCACAGCAGTGGCCCAGCCCTTCTGACCGACAAGAGGAATGGAAAAGATGACATTTCCTGACCTTTAAGAAGTGTTCGCTGATCATCACTAACTGCACCATTTCACACATCGTGTTACTTACTAGTTTAGCTATAAGGCTAAAATGAAAGCTGAAATTCAGCATGTTGTGCTCCTTATGGAACACTACAATACGTCCTATTCTCAGTGCCTGTGAGTCTTCAACAGAAGAGGAAAGCCCTGGCCTGCTGCTGGCATTCAGCTCCCACTGGAGGCAGGAGAACTGAAAATATCTGACATCAGACAGGGCATTAAGTGTACATACATTACTGAAGCGGATTTATTAGCTAGGTTTAAAAAAAAATACTTTTTTTTTTGTCAGAACTGACAGCGCACTTTTTAAAAAAAAAAAAAAAAAAACCTGAGTAAAACAATAGTTAACAGCAAATAGATCAAGAGTGGAAAAGGATTGGGTGGGACTCCATGTATGTAGTGTAAATATATCCAGTTGGCCACACCAAGAGAGCACATCTGTGCAGCCAGAGTGTGGGGCTGGGGCTTACACCCAGGCGTAAGGACAGCTCTGAACATGTTAGTGCAGGTCCTGACCACGATGGCCAGAAAAACAAGGACAGCAGCAGTGGCCGTCACTCCAGGCATTCAGCCAGGACCCTACACAAGCTTTGCAACCAGCATTACACTCTGCACAATCACAGTTTATCCTCTCCACATCCAATGGGACAGCCCAGGGCTGCTCGGTGTGGGCACTGATTCACCTGGACTTAACGAACCATCTTGAACACAGCATCCCCGAGGGCACTAACACACCGGATCTCATTCAGGGCACCAGTATCTAGTCAACTCACTGCCAAGGAGTGTTTTGGCAGCTCAAGCAAGGAGAAGAGCCTCAGTACTGCGTAGAAAGTAAACGATTAACCTCACAAAGACTAACTTCAGATGAAGCTGACTGGAGATTACACCCGATTGCTTCCAGGGAACATCTGACCTTGAGACGTTGCTCTTGGGCAGCTGAGGTCTTGTGATGGGTCTTCTAACGTCACCATGGCTCCCACCGTGCCCTAGGCATCCTTTCAGCACTCCTTGATACAAACAAATGAGAATGAGTTTGTACAAAACATCAAGCTTTTACCTTGATTCCTATCAACCTTATCTGCATCAGCGCTGCCTGTCAGCATCATATGATGATTCAAAGTGTCCCAGGAACGGACTCACCCCAAACACAGCAATGCTTTCAGCCTCCTCTGGTCAGTACTGCAGGGCCAGAGGAGGAGGCGGGAGAATAACGGTCATGCTGAGCAGAATGGAAGAGTGTGACCTTGTTTTTTTGATGGGAGGTACTGCGGGTAGGAAAAGGGAACAAGAAGATTCTTCAGTTTCCTTCTGCAGCCATGGGAATGGTGATAAGCGAACACATTTCGTTTTCCAGCCTCAGCCCTTGTGCGAGGTGTTTATGAGAGCTCGGCTTGAGCAAAGTATGCAGCTTCTTTCCCTTTCTGATGGCTGTTAGTAACAGTTTTCCAACATGACCCACATCCACAGGCAGCATCATTCACCCACACAGCTCTCACAGGGATGCTGCAAGTGGTATACAAAGACAGCAATTTGCACAGGTCAGAAATAGGGCTTCCAGCTATCCTGGTAAAAGTATATCAGTGAAACATTATTCCATAGTGTCAGCTATGTTATCGGGATCATTCATTCTAGTTTTTCCATATTTTTAGGTCTTCATTTCTCCACATCACTCAGTTGCTTGAGTATAGGCAGGCTCTTGTCCTTTATTTGTGTCTTATATATATATATGTGTGCGTGTGTGTGTGTCCATTCACACCTTTTTTTAAACGTATGTCAGACATATTTTGTGTATCTACCGATGTATTTTAACCAAGCAGCATGCCAGGAAAGCCAATATTGGTGCATGCTTTAAAGTATAGAAGCAGTGATGTGGAAAACTGAGAAATAAGAATACACTCTGAAGTGGTGGGATGGAATACTTGGAAGCTGTACTAACAAGTATGTCTGTTCAGGAGCTCTCACAATGGAACTATCACCTTGCAGTTAAAGATACGTTAGACAAACATGCTAGATTTGCAAAATAAACCACAAGCCAGTGAATCTGAGGGTTTACAATTACTTTGCAGCAGTCATGTCCTGTATAAAAATCTCTGCAGTTCCTTCTCATGTCTCTGTTTCCATTCCCAAGAATGTCCTCCTTATCCACAATTCTAATGGAAACAAATGCTACTGGGATTTATTGCTGAGCAAGGGTGCAAAGCCACAAGCCTTGAGGAACTAAAACTTCTCTGCCTGTAGCCCTGCCAGAACAGCCTTTCATGTTCTGACCCTCTTCCTATGCAGACATTTGCAGAAGTATATGTGGGGCTCTGCTGATCTTCAAAACCCATTGGTTTCCCTGCTGAAACTGTCAACACAATACCAGTAAAAAAGCATCATTTGTGAAGGCCATTTCAGTGAATATTCACTTGTTCATTAGGCAGCAGACTGTAAACCAATGAGGATTTCTTGTCAATGTCCATAAGAAAATCTCATCTATGGATCATCTCCTTCACTCACCATTTTCCTTCCCTTTCTGTTTTTCTCCTTCCTTTAAAAATATATTAACAATATTTCTTCAATTCAGTTCAGGTCACCAAAGATCATTCTTACGCTTCACAGGTGCACCTGGCAATACTTCATTCACAATATTTCCATTAGCTTGTGTCTTAACAGAATGGCCCGCATTATCAAAATTGTTTTTTAATCAATTGAACTGAAAAAATAATATTTGGAAAAAATCAAGCCCTTGCACTACCTGCTCAGTGGGTGAACGCTGCATTTATGGATTGGCACTTATGGTCGCTTGTGCTGTGCAAGTGGATTGCAATGTTAATCATGAAATAGATCTGCAAGACTTTCTTGTTACTCTTTACACAAGTGAAAAGTAGGCAGGAAATACAGATGTATTCCCACAGAAAGGGAAGGGGAAAGACAGCAGTGACAGTGACCAAGGGGATTTTCACCTGCGTTATACTTTGTACACAGATTTCCTGAGTGCTGCCTGCCAGTATGGACGCACAGCTCCCAGCGGCCAGACCCCGGGCTGCCCCACCATCTCTGTAAGGAAAGACAAGTCCACAATATTTGCACTGGAACAGGGAAAGACATGCTCGTTGTACAGTATCTGCTGGATGTGACAAAGCCAAGCTACAGGGTGGTGCTGGGAGAAAAGAGAGGACAGACTGCTCCACGGGTGGACTGCAGATCACCACGGGGAAAGCCAAAG
Source organism: Penelope pileata (assembly GCA_013396635.1). Lineage (NCBI taxonomy): Eukaryota > Metazoa > Chordata > Aves > Galliformes > Cracidae > Penelope > Penelope pileata. Next base: position 23,624 of record WBMW01002721.1, on the reverse strand, counting down.
CGGAGTGAAGGGCAAGTGAAGCCTGGCCCAGTCAGCACAGCCCAAAAGAAGGAAAACTGTGGAATTGTCCTCATCAAAAAGGGAAAACGCTTGAGTACAGGAGAACCAGGCAGAAAGAAACCTTTGGGAAGACTCACCAAAAGCTGCAGTGGGGCTAGCAAGCTTCCCACCTTGGGATATGAGAACAACTAAATATGTGCAAGAGCAAAAGAGTGGAAAAAAACAGTTTGAGTGGAAAACACCAAGAAAGTAGTAATGCTCTCCTGCCCACTCATCAGGAGAGAAAAATCAGGCTCGTTTTGTCTCTGGGTTGCCATGAATGCACAATGTCAAGGGTGAAGTGAGGTTCCAGGTACTATCCGGACATGTACCCTATCAGCCAAGCACATGAAGGCTCTGGATTCAGGGGCTCCAGATGGGAATGTAAATATTTACAGGGATTCTTGCAGGTTCACATTTACAAAGCTCTCCTTTTCAGATTAGGTGCAACTTCTTTGATTTGGTAGTTAAATGAAAATACCACTTTACACACAACTAAACCAAGAGAATATAAACTAATCTCAAACACAGCAATCAACAGTTTATTCCCACCACATGGCCAAGGAGCAAGCCAAGGCCACATAAGTTTGTAGTGCCACCAGCTTGCCAAAAGCAGGAAAGCCTAGATAACACATCTTACCTCTCGTTGGTGGGCGACTGCTGCTCCTTGGTCAGCTGCCACAATCCATCCAACAGTACAGCACTGTGGAAAGGAAGAACGTTTCTGAGAAGCCACTGCATTTCACTAGCAGAGTTGAGAAGTTCCAGCTTCTCCATTCCTTACTTTTGCATGAAGACAAAGCATTCCAGCTTAACTCTGTGTTTATTCCCACCCTGTTTTTTGGTTGGTTGGTTGGTTTTTAAATAGGAACAAAGTAATCATAACCACCATATCCTGACATGAAACTTTCACATTGCACTCCTCTCCTTGATTTCCTGGCTTGGCTCAGCCTGATGGCTTTTCTCCACCGTTAGCTAGATTTTACTAATTTTTTTCTTGTTTCCTTCATGTTCTCTGTGAAGAAAACTGTAGATGACTACCTTGAAATAGACTGCACTACTTTTGCAGTACAGCTTTATCACGCTATTCTCCCTTAAATCAGTAGGACTACTCACTGAACAATGCACTGCTCAGCCAGAGCAAGTATACTGTACCCTGCCCTATCTGATAGATGAAATCAAAGCTTTTTAAGTGGGATATGCAAACTGATCACCTGCTCTGCAATGAGAGTTTCAGTAGGAGCTGAAGGCATTTAAATCTTCTGAAATTAGAGTGGTTTGATCGAACGTCTGAATCTGCCTTCAAGTAACTTTCACTTCTCTTTTTCCTTTTTTTTTTTTTTGAAGGAAAAAAAAAAGCATGACTTGTATTTTCATTTCCTTTTAATGAGATGGATACATTATTTTTTAACTATCTGTTCTACATAGATATTCCAATATGATTCTTTAACTTCTTTCCTTCTAAAAAAAAAAAAAACACTAGAAAGATGAGTTGGCTCCTGTGTACCAAGTCAGTTTCTAGACTCACCAACCAGACCCTGCCATAATTTTTTTCAGTGCGTTCCTTTTCTTAAAAATTGTGAAGACATGAATAAAAATGAGAAGCTATTACGCAGCACAGAATAAAACCAGATTACTCTGCCAATTTCTTAGAAATTACAACATTTCATGCAAATCAGCGCATTTTAACAAACAGATTTGTTCTTCATCTCCAGTGTGTATAACTTGATTCCACATCAGCTTGTAAAGTGGACGTTTTCAGATTAATCTCGTCTTTTGTCCATATCATTTCAGTGTAGAGTGAAGACCACAGTAAAGCTGCAGTGCAGTCTAGAGAGCCCTGTGAGGTCACGGCTCTCCCCAAAGAGCATAATCCAGATCCCATTTCAGAAGGAGGCAAGTAGGGCTCACATTTCTGAATACACATTATGACAACTCTCTGTGCATTTAAGAAAAGCCCTGCAGACTATTCCAGTAGTGTTTTGTCCCTGATGTGCTAAAATATCTTTATTGCCAAGATGCATAAGCAATCAAAAGGGAAGTTTATGGTTTGGGATTTTTTGTTTTTTAAACACACAGTACGTATACAACTCAATGCACACCTCTAAGGCCTTAGGAGAGAAAAAGTTTTCACTGTTCTGTTTGTCTTCTGCTTCTTCCTTCCTGGTGTTTCTCAAGACACAACATTTCCTCTGCTGGAGGAAGGATGGATGTAGTTTCTATCTCAAGAGCACCCTGTGTTTGCATACTTTATTGTAAAAGATAGGTTTCCATAGGAAACATAGTATCAGATTCATAGCCATGAGTCTTCTTTTAACCAGAGGGCATCCTATCTAGCCTGATTTTCAGCTACTTTTCCCTGGATCATGGACAAAGAAAATCACAGCAAACCAGGAACGTATCAATGGCAAATACGCCAATGCCCATGCAATACTTTAAAACCAATGTCTTTCTTAACTGCTTCATTTCATAGCGTTCATCCTGTAGACAACCCTGCTCCAAGCCTTACATCACAGAAGCTTTTGTTTGCTTTTCAAGGGAAAGCACTGGGTAATGCAAAGCCAAACTTTTATCCTTGTTTGATTATAAAGATCTGAAAACTTTGAGTTGTCCACTCCCTTAACTATGCATTGATGAAATATTTTGACAAGGTCAAATTTAACCATAGTTCAGAGGCTATGGTAAATTTGATCTTCATTCCATCCCTGAACCCTCAAAAATTAATTTTCTTATCTCCAAGACACAGAAATACAAATTAACTAGATTCTGGAGTATTTATCTTACATCAAGATGAACGTGCATTCTGACGTACAATTTCTCTTCTTTTGCTACTGATACACACAAAGAAATCTGTTGACCGGGTATTTAGAGCATTCCCCATTTTCTACCTGCCAGTTACAGTGCTCCTCAGAGACTCTGTCATTATCATTGAAAAGTCATTCAAAAAATCTCTGGGGAAAAAAGAAATCCTGTGCAAAATTCACATTGATGAAATGATTCAGCACACGTATGTTTATCACACAAAAGTAAATATTTTACTTATATTGTTACTCGGTTTTAATGAAGACTTCTTTTGGAGGCTGAATTAATCAAGTCATTTTCTGTAAAACTGTTTTGGCACCTCCTCTTTTACAAAAGTTTAATATGCCAATACATTAAAACACAGCTGAAAATGCTGTATTTTATTAGGACTAGATGTTGGAAGTTATGTTTAGGCATGGGCTTCCAAATAACAGTAGCAGAGGGACATCAGGCACCTTCCTTCTACCTTTCAGCACAGCATCCCAAGACATACAAAAGAGCATGACATTGCAGCTGTGCAGGTACAACACCGTTGCATAAATTACTCCAGCCAAAAATGCAGAACCCAAAGGCATTTTGCCAAACTATACGTGCAATACCCACCAGTCATGTTTCCATGTATGTGCACAACTGCTAGTAACTCGCTTTATAAAAACTGAAAGCTTTCCACTAGATTTGCTGCCAGAGAGCTGCAACATGGCCTCGGTGCAGGCAGCAGCTCAGAGACACCATCACCCCAACACCAATGGTTTAATCACAGAACTAAAATGTACACACTGATGAGAGAACTCCTGGGTGCTGACTTCTCCACACTCAACAGTCCCAGCTCTCAGCCCCTCCTCATAAATCAGATGCTAGAGTCCCTTCATCATCTTCATGATTCTTTGCCAGACTCCCTCCAGCATATCCATGTCTGTCTTTTAAGACTTGCCCTGATAAAAATGCAAGAGGTATCAAACTCAAGGCCCAGCCCTCCAAAGTCATCCACACACTGATAGAAGGACCTGAGGTGTCCTGAACTATCCTGAGAAAGCTAGTAGTAAAGCTGATAGGAAACATGTTCCTGCATATAACAATAGGTTACAAGCGAAGCCTGGATAATCTAAAATGAATCATGCATGATGTAAGCTTATCCATTATTGCCACAGAAACCATGGTTTCTGCATCACTCGACACTTCCCTGCACCTGAATTAATTTTCATATTGGACACGGCACCAGCTGGACTGGTGGTTAGACTTTTAGTACAGAGATAGTTACACTGAGTTGGACAAGAAGTCCATTTAGCCCCACAACTCCTCTTTGATAGTCAGATACTGAAAGAATATGAGGAGATTCCGAACATGTCCTTCTTGAAGGTTCTTCCCACTTCTCACAACTGGTACCTCAGGATCTTCTCATTGTTATGTTGAGAAGTAATGCATAATAACTTGCCTTCTCCACTGCCTTATGATTCCACAGATTTTTCTCATTTCTTCCTTACTCTACTTTTTACAAGCTTACATACTGACCCCATCAGTTTGCCCCTAAAGAAGCAGCTATCCCATGCCCCTTCCCAAGTTCAGTTAACTCTCTTCTTAGGTAAAGCAATGTTCAAGACACAAGTGCAGCATGCGTATATAACATGGCAAAAAGGCATTTCCTCTTCAGTTCTTAACTTCCTTCTTTATTTCTAAGTTTATTCATATTTTGTATGCTGGAAGGCATGGAATTGGTGTTCTAAGAAAACTAGAATAATTTCTAGTAACTAGAGTCCATAATTGTCCAGGCACTGTGTGTAGATGGGCTTTCTTCACACGTATTACTTGGCATTTAGTGACCGGAGGCTTCCTCAGTCAGCCAGTACTTCTCAATATTGCCAATGATATGGGCAATCCTGAATGATTGCATTTAATTGTTACTATAAGAATATCTTCTGAGGTGCTTCAAAGTTCGTGTAGCTTTATGCTTGACAAGCAAAAGCTCTGGGAACCTTCCTGTCCTTTCTCATGAATCTCCAGGTAACAACCGTCTCTTTACTACAGCCTCTGGCAGCTGGGGGAGACCGCCACGGGGTTTACGACACTGTGGTTCACAACAGAAAAAATTCAATACCCACACCTGAGCTGGAATTACAGCGAGTCCGACTTGGCAGACATCAGGCTGATGTAGCCCATCCCCATCACTATGCGGAAGGTTCCTCAGCCATCTCTAAGAACCAAGACTGTGTGCACACTTGCATCTTTTCACAGACACTGAGATACTGTAAAACTAGAGCTGAATTAAATGGAAGAAAATAAATATTATTCTTCTGGTACTGCAGCAGCAGTTTATTTCCCAAATGTTTTCATATATCTTGTGCGTAGTTAGATAATACATATATCTTCACAATTTTTTAAAGTATTCTGTATTTTCCAGAGCTCAGCAGACCTTTATTAATCTGATACCACTTCATCTTGCCCAGCAAATTCCCTAAGGACGTGCTGTGTTTAATCAAGAATTTTTACAAACAGGTTCTGGGAACTTCAGCTTTTTTACAGTCAGACATTTCAGATTTGGAGATGCAGATGCGTTCCCACATATATGTGTGCACATACACACAGCCATCGCTATGTAACTACAGCTATTTATGTAGCTATATAACAAATGCTACAATCTTCAGTATTTTAAAACACACTTTTCTCTGCTCAGTTTTTCTGAGGGTCCATGCAATTTTGTTTATATGAAAATGTGCTAAGGAAGCCAGTAAGAAATTTCCCCCTAGAGCTATCATGAAAAAAATTATCTGCATATGGGGAATTTCATGTTTTTGTGAGCTCATAAAAAAGCACAGCATTTACTCTTGCACTCCATAATGTTTAGTCTTGCTTTAATTTTTTACCCGAGCTTAAAAAATTGGTTTTGACATTTTACCTCAAGAACGTGTGGAATAGTCTGCCACAAGGGAACTAGCATGAGCTCGTGCTTCACTGGGAAGGTGAAATTTTATTGCGCTTCTCCCACCTTTAAAAAAATACGTGTTGTAAAACCTGGCATTGGACACATTATTTTATATTCCACATTTTGTATACACCCAGCAAGCTTATCTAAGACAAGTGAGACCAGGTAGATTTTAAACAGAAACTACTCCCAGAGCAAAATCTGACAGGTCTGCACAGCTGGAATAGGTTTAAGCCCTGGCTCTAAAGAATTTTGGATAGCTTTCCTCTCTCCATATGGAGTCTAAGATCAGAAATTCTTTAGAGTTGACCTAAACTTCCAAGTTGAAATCTCAGCACAGAGGATGAGAGCTAACAGCAGTAATTGTCATCCACTGTGAAAAGTGTTCCACGGGACTCTTCTGAGATACAACTATATGTAGATACATACATACATAACCATGAGTATATGAAAGGCATCATCAGAATGGAATCTGTGGCCACCACTTGTGGTTCACATCACCGAGTTTGTCGTCTACGGCCAGAGCCCTAAAATCTATGCCTGTACACAACCAGCTTTCCTTATACAAATGTCTTTCATCATTTATGCTATATCTCTGAGCGTTCTGCATCACTTCATGTCTTTTGCAATGTATTTGTTTACTATTCAGTAAACCTCTTAAAATGCTTTGCTTCCAGAACAACCAGAGCTCTCCAGATTGTTTTGTGATTCGCGTGGCAAAAGCAGCTCTTCTGAAGCTTACGAAATTTCATAATGTGACCATGCAACCTGTATTAACACTGCTGGGAGTCTCGTCTTTGTCCAAGGAAAAGATATACCCCTCCACTAATGTACACTTCATTCTCTCTGAACACATCCCACTGTAAAATACAAAGCTGTGAAAACCTGGATTCTCTAAGACTATAGCCCCATATTGCTCTCTCCATTTGCACACATTTCACTTGACCTTCCCAGTCTGACATTTTCTGTGCCAGACCCTCTAGCTATTAAAGAAGAAGATAGGGCCTTTTGTGTTTCATTGTCTCCCCAGATGACAAATTACTCCTCCTTTACAATAACAGTGTCTTTAAGGAACATGTTTCTTCAGAGTGCCTTACAAAAAAAAATCAGCAGTGTCAGGGTTTATATGTGCAGTCAGCCTTTAAGTTAGGTCAAAATTGGCAGTCTTTAAATGGTTGGGATCTTTTCTATGAAAAATGTTGTCTTCCCAATCAAGAGTTAGAACATTTTAAATCTAAAGAGCTTCTAAAGAACTTCAGTTTGGGTGCCCAGTGCTCCTACTCTCCTTTGCAAACAGCATCCCCTGGTCAAATTAAAACTCCGGACAGACACATCCCTCCCATGACAAATCCATGGCCAAGGTTCTCCATGGGAAATACAGTCCTGGTCATATCCACTTCCAGATAAGACCCAGAGCACTATGACCCAGGGGAAATACAACTTTCAGCCAACGCTGGTTGTGATAGAGCACTTCTAACCCACCCTATGGGGAGACCTGTGCACTGGTGCTGAGCCCTGCTGCCTTGCTGAGGCAATCAACTTTGTTGACTCACCCTGAGCTCCAAATGAATGAGCAAAATCTTCTTCAGTGACAAATCTAGAGCCTGCAGCTGGGCAGTACCCAATGCAGAACATTTGGAAGAGCTGCACTAACACGAACACTGGGAACAGGAAACATCCAAGCCGGCTTACAACACAAGGGCACTCACAGCACCAGCCTTCCAGCAGTACAGAGTTAATGGAAAGCTGTTATACGCTGCCTGTCTCTTTTTTGGCAGTCCCCCAAATTCATAATTAAGAACGATCCAAGTGTGATTAGAATATTCAGCAAAATCTGAATAGTTTATGGTTTCTACTAAGTTATTTCCCATGAATCCGAAGAGCTCATAAGATCATTCTGAATAATAAAGTAAGTTATTCTTATAGGGACAAGGTATCATTATCTAATATTCATCATGACAGAATACAGTCATCTTACAATTTATACTGCAGCATCCAAGATATTATCTAACAGCCATTATCAGCTAGTCTTGAACTGCCTGCATTACGTTTAAATAAAGAAATCCAGACAGGTGAGATGTTCTACAAAGACGCCATTTTCAAACAAGAAATTGGGAAAAATGCGTTAACTTCTATAAATGTAATAAACTCCTGCTGATGTCTCAAACTCTTTACAGTGCACTAACAAGTATAAAGGCTGATTACTGTGATAAAAGCAACAGAGAGAAATAGCTTTGTTTCCTTCACAGGAAAGCAACTACGATGTCTGCTCTTCATTGCGCCAATTCACCGACTGCTTTTGGGCATCTGCCCAAAATGCTTCCCATCCTTTTTGTTAATGTTACATTCACAGCATAACCTCTTTTTTCCCTACAGTCCCCATTTTGTCATGTCAGGCTTCGAACACAGTTTAAGATATAAGGGACGCAATTCGCAGAGCTGTATTTACGATTTCTAGGGAAGTAATTTAACTGATGATTTCTCTTTCAAATCCAAAAAGTTAAAGAAATGATACAGCACAGCTGATATGCCAGTTCTTTCCTCTGGCTTACTGATAATAAGATGCCAACAAAATGAAATTTAGCACCATGCAACTAGGCAACTGAGTGCCAAAGAGGTTTCAGAAAACCGTGTATAGAAATACAAAATTCACCAGGTACGCAATGGGTGCTAGAACAGCCAGATCCTTCTACAAAATCATCCTCTCAACACAAACTCTAGCACTAGTTGAAAATATCTGGACTGTTAACCCTATGGAAAAACAGTTATTTTGGAATAACAACTATGAGATATGAGCTAAAATAGACTGGATCCTGATGTCAAAACACATATCTGGAAAAGGTTTTTGTGGTGACGTTTCCCATGTTTTGTCCCTTGCACATCATCAGGGTTTTAATCTTGCCTTAAACTTTCATAGCCACATTCTTTCCAATGATGTTAAAAAGCCAAAGCCAGATGTGGAAGCACAGGAGGGGACCGGGTTTCCCTGGAGCCTGCCAGGAGCTGGGGCAATTTCTCTCAAGTTAGCCGTAGGCAAGCTCCAGCATCTCAACAAGGGCTGCGACACTGAGCCCTTCCTCCCTTCTTGCTGCCCTGAAATCTCTCTGCTGCCACTCAGCCCCAGCAATACCAGGATTCTGGAAGAACAAGCGGAGCAGATGTCCCACGCTGCGTGCGTTTATTCAGATGAAGTCTCTCTCTTTTTGTGTTTTTAATTATTGAACAACAGAGTAGAGTAAGTGAAAAATGGACTTCAAAACACTGCTGCTGTCAGCCAACATTTAATGCTTGTTTTCCTCAAGGCCATTATTAGCTTGATAATGGATAACACTGATACAAATCGATTAATAACTTGGTATGTAAATGATCTGTTTCTCATTTAAAGATGAGATTCCCTTACCTTGATCCCAGCTTGATGGTGAGACGCTTGCAGCAAGTTTTCTTTAATCACTACCCACAGCCATATTAGAGAAAGATTTTATAGCCAGAAGAGATTTTGTTTAGGATTTCTCTAAGCTACAGTATATGGAGTTGGGGACCCAGGACAGAGATGACAGTGCACCCCAGAGTAGCCTTTATCCATTGAAGTAAAGGAGTTAAAGAATTGAAAAAGAAGCAAAAAATAACAAAGGCTAGATTACTGGGCTTATTCAAAGCACTTCTCCTTAAATTGATCCTATTAAATACATATGAAATACATCCACATGGTTTTACCGGCACATCCCAAATCTGGCAGTAAATGGTCCAGAGGAAATACAGAACTGGCTGGAGAATCTGCAGGACGTCTCCTTCCAGCTCCAGAACAATCTGCAGCAGGGAGGAGACCTGGGCTGTGGAAGGTCTGGGAAGCAAAGGCAGACCTCTGGTACGCACCGCCTGTCCTCGCACACAGCCTCGTAACATGTTTTCTTGGATCCCACATGGAAAGAGGCAACTGCCTTAGAGCAGCTGACTGAAAAAGCTCTTGGCACTGCTCCAAAACCAGCACCTGGCCCAGAGTGCTGGAAAGGCCATGGCTCTCCTGGGCTGCCACAGCTGCCCATGCTCCAGCTCTGAGGCAGGGATCATCCTTCACTGCTTCTGAGAGACACAGCTGGGGGTGGGGAACAACAAAAACGCTGTGTTTGTTTTGCCGTAGGGCCAGGCCTCAAGTATCTCATCAAAGTGAGGGGAAGAAATGTGACAGAGTGCAAAGGAAGGCCCTAGCACTTTGCATGGTGGAGGTCCTCTGTGCCCACTTAAAGGACTGAGGTCAAAACACGTTTAAAGAATCCCTTTTCACAATAATTCAAGCCTTTTCAGTGCTGTTTGCAATTAAGGGATAATGCCTTTAATTGCTAATTGCACTTATTGGTATTGAGTTTCAAAAAGCCAAGGGAAAGTTACTTTCCCCGAATTCCACTAATTTAATCAGCATGCACAAGCCAGTGTGCAGACTGAAATAGTAGAAGCAGTGGGTTTAGCTGTTGGAGTCTATGTCATACTTCAAGATAGAGCCAGCCACAGCTCCAGGCTGCTTTGATGACAATGATTCTGGCTGGATTTCTGGTCTCTTGCAGCACAGCAGTTCTACATCTACAAAAATAAAAATAGAAAACTTCNTGGGATGATAGGAATAAGGAAAGCAGCCATGCAAGTGAAAAGGAAATTTTTTTCAATATTTTATATATATGAACAAATTCACAAACTCCTGTTCTGTAAATTGTTTTGAAAATACATGATTTGGTTCAAGTTTGGCTATGACACTAGGAAGCTAGTCAGCCTTGAGGAGAGATGCCAGCAATCTTGCAGCGAGCAATGTCATCCAAGTCTTCTGTGTGAGCTGCAAGCCTGACGTAAAGCCTCACGGTGGTTCTAAGCTGCTGTTATTATTAGGCAATAGCGTATGTAGGCATCCTTAACACGTTCAGCTTGTCAACACATTTCAATCTCAGGAGGAGTCTAAACAAAATCTTTGCCTAGCATGTCCAATAATGCTCTCAAAAGGCAAGAGGGAAAGGGAAAGATTACAGCATACAAACCTTGGAGATTTTGGATTTTGAACCACCCAAAGCAGTAAGAATCAACAGCAGCTTGCTTAATCTTTTATTTCCTTTCTGTAATGACTCTGGCTCTACGAATATAGTTCTCTTGCCTCTCATCTGCTATCTGCCACTTCAGAAAGCAAACACAGCTTCAAATTTGACAGTTTTCTTGTTGTTAGTTTTTGTTCTGAAACCAGAGTAACACTCTCCTAATGATGTGAACAGCCAGAGGCTCTCAGCCCTGTCCTGTCCTGATTGTGGTCTTTTCTCTTGTCAGCTTGGTATATTTTTTCAATGCTTTATCTCCCACCCCACAAACAAAAGATCTCTGCTACTACAATTATGGAGATTATTCTGGGAGTTGTTGAAACACACTTGAAAGACAATGCAGTCATTGGTCATACCCAACACAGTTTCACAAGGAGAAAGTTCAATGAACTTAATTTCCTTTTAGTTCCATCTAGTTGACGAAGAGAAGTCAGTTGATGTATGGTTTTTGGATTTCAGTAAGGCTTTTGATACTGTTTCTTACAGCATCCTTCTGGACAAAATGTTCAGCAGACAGGCAGACAAACACATAACACAATGGTGTACAACTGGCTGACAGGCTGGGCTCAAAGGGTTACAGTAAATGGGGTTACATCAGGCTGGTGCCCAGTCACTGGTGGGGTTTTGCAGGGCTCCATTTTGGGGGCAGTTCTCTTCAATGTTTTTACAAATTGTTGGGATGCAAGACTTGATACTAATTTAAGAGGTGTTGGCAACTCCCACGAGGGTAGACAGGCCTTGCAGAGAGGTCAATCACCAACCACATGAAGTTTAACAAGAGCAAGTGCTGGATTCTGCAGCTGGGACAGTTCAACCCTGGCTATATGTACAGACTGGGGGATGAGAGGCAGGAGATTAGCCCATGGAAAGGGATCCGATAGCAAGTTGAACAAGAGTCAGCAGTGTGCCCTGGCAGCCAAACATGGCCTTTAGTCTTCAATTTCAGTAAATTTTCAAATTCATACTGCCATTCAGGTGAAGGGTCCTAGATTTTCATAACAATGGCAAAACAAGTTTCCAATTCTATCAAATTCATTAATAGCTTCATTTTATTTAATCTTTCATTTTCTTTTGGAGGGGGATAGGTAGGAGGAAGGAGATGAAAACATTTATAACACTGTTTGGAAAAAATAATAATATGTTTTCAATCCTTCTTTTGAAAGAAATTTCAAGATTGCAACTTAGAAGTCAGGCCTTTGGGAAGGACCTGAATATAAGTATTTTAGCTTTAGTAATGGGCCACTTCGTATCCATGCAGATTTTTTGGGGGGTTTCATGCTTTCAGATATGAAAGCTTTCCAGCCATTCCCTTGGTTAAACAAGGCCAACGCTGATGTTGCCTATTGGCTCTTTCAAACATCATCTCTTTTACAGAACTTCAAACTGCTGTACTGGGTCCGTGTCTTGGTTTCAGATGAGACAGTGTTAACAGCACACCGACATTTTGGTTGTTGTTGCTGAGTGACGGGAGCACAGCTGAGGCCAGGCCTGGCCACCGAGCGAGGAAGGGACGCCGCCATTATGGTGCAGGGGCAGCAGGCACGGCAGGGCCAGGACAGCTGAGTTAGGCAAGGGGTTATTCCACACCATGTGACATCATGCAGAAGGCCATAAAGCTGGGGGGAGCTAGCTGGGGGCTGGATGCTGCTTGGGGATTTGGCTGGGTGTCAGCTGGCAGGTGGTGAGACCTTGAGTTGCTTGTGGGGCAGCAGGCAGCTGTACTGTTAGCTGGGTGTCAGCCCGCAGGTGGTGAGTAGTTGCATTGTGGATATATATACATGTGTATACAGTTATCATTTTTTTTCCTTTTTTTTCCCTCTTTTTCATCTTAGTAAACAGTTTTTATCTCAACCTATGAGTTCCATTTTGTTTCCAATTCTCCCCCTCATCTCACTGAGGGTGGAGAGTGAGCAAACAGCTGCGTGGTGCTGAGCTGCCTGCTGGGTTAAACCACAACAGCCTGCTCCAGACACAGGGACACATGTCAAAATGAAGCAAGCGCAAGGAAAATCCCATTTAAACACAGTAAAGTGATCAAAGATACACTTTAGACATTTAAGAAACCCACAAAGTTTGTTTAGGGCAGTAGCGTCTTATATGAAGCCCAGAAAACATGAAATTACATAGACTCAGAGGGCTTCAGGCTATCTAGGGATGTAAACCGAAATAAGGAAATGCAAATAGATCAAGCCAACAACCTTAAATGCCTAAAAGGCTATAACCCAATGAATTTATTTCATGATCTTTCATTATTTGCCTGAAATGAAAACAGGAAGGAGTTGTTTAGATTTAATTAAGTGAAAAATACCTGAATATTCAGAGCAGAACTGAATACATGGCAGCTCACCCTTCTTCACTCAACACTAAATACACCAGCAGACTGCCTTTACCATTGCTGTCCTTGTCCAAAGCCTGGAGATTCCAGTCAAGCATCCTAAAACATCTGTCAAAGCCCAGTTACACTTTGTTGTTGATTCCAGCAGTTACCAGCAAGAGACCTGAGGCGAACCCAGCACTGAAACAAAGCCCAAGCGGAGATGACATAAACCATAATGACATAAACACAAGACACAACAAGCTTTCTCTGCTGATCTTGGGGCTTGCTCTAGCAGAAGGCTGCTGAGGGATTGCGTCACGATAAAGTCTCAGTGAAGGCAGAGCCATTTTCACTGCTCCCTCACTCCACTTCCCAGGTTACTCAGCATAAGCAACTCAGCACACAGGCATCAAACATCCCTCTGAAAGCTGCCCTTGTTACCTAACATACCTGTCTACATGGTTGCTTCCATCTCCGAGCAACTGCCAGCAAAGCAAGATTAATTAAGAGACAAGAAAAAAAGTGTTAAGAAAATGGTCCTAATTCAATCACCTGATGATGAGATACTTCCTGGCAAACAGCATTTCAGCTTCAAAACAGATGATCAACAGAAGTCCAGACTTTTGCAATGTTAACTTCATTCAGTAGGCTTTGATAGAGGAGCATGGCAAATATACTGGAGACATTCCAATATTTATGGCAACCCTGCCTGTGGAAGGGGCTTGAAACTGGATGATCTTTGAGGTCCCTACCATCCCAAGCCATTCCACGATCCTGTGATTTACAGATGCAACCTACTCCCTTTAAGTTATCAAGTTAAAAAGGAAACTAAAGCACAAATTGCAAAACCTATTTTAAAATATCACATAATAAGAGTAATCAAAACTTAATCATGGCTTGGTTAAATTCACTTATAATAGATAAAACTGTAAAACTAGTTATCACTGTGGTTCAGGTCTGGGATTTTCTCCCTGACAACGGTATCAGCAGAAATGGTTAAAAAGCACTCAATAACAAAACTAATGGAAAGAAAAAAGCTTTCCAGTGGTATAAGGAGGGGTGTACAGGAGGGGAAAATTGCTGCTTACAGTCTTAATACGTAAGGGGCTATTTGACTGGCACTATCTGTTCCCTCTCTTTCTCCCACACAAAGCAATTGTTCTCACTACAAGCAGCGCTGCTGAAGGTAGCAAGGCAGATCCAAACAAACTTGTCATTTAGTACCTGACAAGCCCTATGGTCCAGCAGATAGGTCCATCCCCCCGGCGCAATTTCATGGTTGGATGACCTAAATCCACTTTGTCACCGAAAGGGGCAGAGCTGCTCCCAGCCATGTGCTCCTGCCCTTGTGCCAGCGGTCGTGCTTAAAATGGCCATCTGGCCAGCCAGGTCCACGAGCTGACACGCAGCTGAAAATTAACTCTGGAAAATAAGGTTGCTGGCTAACTGCAAACAGATTCACTGCCAAGCTGCCCATAAGTCAATGCTGGCACAAGGAAAGAAGCAGAAACATACAGGCAGCCAAAGGGCAGCACTGGCCATTTCAGAGGCTGGACAGACCTAAGTGAACTTAATCTGTCACCAAACTACACCTTGAAATCAGTCTCTGTATTACCTGCGAGGCACCATCTCCCAGGTATATTGGTTTGTGATATGTTTTTTCTCAAAACAGTTTTGGAACACTGGAAGGCAGCCTACACTGGACAATGGGAAATATAGCTCCATCTTCCACCTGACTATCCCCTTGAGAAGCCCTTCTCCATCTCCTCTCCTCTATACCGCATCCATACATTGCAATGGGAGTTAAAGGTACCCAGATCCCTATTGTTTAGCATTTCAGATAAAATGCTGTTGTAAAACTACTCAGGATACACAAAAGCACAACTCCTCCCTTTCGTTTTGTGTAACTTCTTATGACCGCATTCAGTGGGATGAATCAAAGCCTTTCCTTGCTCTCTCACAGTCTGTCTTGGTTTACCTGGTTTAATGCAGCTTGAGTGTATATCACAAATCACACAAATATTGGCATTGAAGGTTGATGTCAGAAGATAAATGAAATGTGATTTTTTTTTCAATCAAAAGACTACTGATAGTTTATCACCTCATGAAGTAATGATCATCATCTTTCACCCCAAAACAGCTTGAGGTCCTGCCTGAAAACCAGGGGTACGTTCTGGTTAGCAGACACATTTTTAAAAACTGAAGTTACAGACAGATGACAAATAGAATGTAGTTCAAATCACAGACATGTCATCTATCTGGCTTCATCGCAGTAACTGTTTGATCCACAGAGAACTCCAGAGAAAGTCTCACACTAAAGATGCAAATTACATGATATACAAAGTAGGGGCTGTCACAGTGGGGCATCTAAACCACAGAGTATCTACAAAACTGTTTTCTTCAAAGATCTTTCTCAATGGTTAGGAAACAACTCTAGAAGTGAGTTACATCGGATAAAGTTCACTCCAAGAAAGGGATGGTCCAATAATTTGATGCTATAGCAATAGAGACACTTTGTAAGCCATTTAAGTTCCATCTTAGCATGATTTTGAGGGCCTGAAGAGAATAAGCATCACACTCATAGTCCCTATGTCAGTCACACAATCACCTAGGTTGGAAAAGACCTTCAAGATCACCAAGTTCAACCATCTACTTGACCTACTGAGTGCCATTGCTAAGCCATGCCCTTGTGCCACATGTGTCTCTTAAATACCTCCAGGGATGGAGACTCCACCTGGGCAGCCTGTCCCAATGCCTGATCACCCTCTCCATGAATAAATTCTTCCTAGCGTCCATCCTAAACCTCCCCTGGCACAACTTGAGACCATCTCTTTGCTTCCTATCACTTGTCAACTGAGAAAAGAGACCGACATCCTCCTAACTGCAACCTCAGGTAGCTGTAGAGAGCGATGAGGTCTCCCCTCAGCCTCCTCTTCTCCAGACAGAACAATCCAAATTCCCTCCGTCACTCCTCATAACTCTTGTTTTCCAGTCCCTTCACCAGTTTTGCTGCTCTTCTTTGCAGATGCTCAAGTAACTCCATGTCCTTCCTGTAGTGAGGGGCCCAAAGCTGAACACGTACTCGAAGTACAGTCTCACAAGTGCCAGCTGCAAGGTGACAGTCACTTCCTTAGTCCTGCTGGCCAAACTATTTCTGATGCAGGACAGGATGCCATTGGCCTTCTTGGTCACCTGGGCACACTGCTGGCTCCTGTTCAGCGATGTTTGGTAGTCAATGCAACTTACTAGAGATTATGTGAATTGAGTTTAAGAGGACATTTTTATCATGCCTCATGGCTTTAAGATCTCCACATAATGACATCCACAGCATACGGAAAGCAGACAGTTCATGCCAGAGAAATAATATACTTTCCAATTTTTGAAAACAGGAATAATCAGAGAACAATTATCAAAGTCTGAACTATTTTTTCCCCCTCTGAAAGAGGAATAAATGGAGAGTTGATGACTTAGTTGTAAAGAAGAATGATTCAGGCTATAACATGCCTCAGAGGAGGCAAACCTGATTTTAAAACAGCTTTACAAAAAAAGCCATGAAGTTGCCAGCAACCAGTATGGGAGGTTTTGTCTCTTATTTGATTACAGGCATAAAAGTCACTAAGTCCCAACTCTCTAGATGAATCAGTCAGAGTGGGCTAACACAAGCCACCAGTCCACATTTCTGTTTCTTTCAAGTTACGTATTACAGTCCAATAAGCAAGACTTGCCTTGAGTCATCAACTAGTCAACTATTAGAACCAGATTTATTCTCATTTGCTGAAGGGCTTTAAGGAAGA
The DNA here is from genome assembly GCA_013396635.1 of Penelope pileata. Taxonomy (NCBI): domain Eukaryota; kingdom Metazoa; phylum Chordata; class Aves; order Galliformes; family Cracidae; genus Penelope; species Penelope pileata. Next base: position 6,683 of record WBMW01002721.1, on the reverse strand, counting down.
GCCACTGTCACTTAAGCCAGACAACTTATCTCATATTAGCTAAAGTCAGGAAAAGTAACTTCCTCTAACGATGAATCAGGGAAACCTTCTGAAGAGATGATATAACATGGCTGCTTGCAAAAAGCAATATGCCATGATCCTTTTCATGTACAACGTTCTTACAACTTTCAACAAAGCCGTCAGTCACCCGCGCATCTAAATGTCGGAGTCCAGGTCTGAAGGGCCCTTTTACCCTGACAATATGATTTACAGACATGTATTACAACAGCTTGTAATCTGCACCTGTTTGTCTGCACCACTCATAGTGGTACGTAGTGGACCAATAACATCTATACGTATTTAGCTCTAAAGGGGATTTTTTGAAAGCTGTCAGTATCGTATATGGCAATAGTACTTTCAAACAACTAAATCCTAGACAGAAGCTATTGCTGGGACCTTGCTAGGACAGAACAACAGCTATTATATATCAGGCCAGCTGTCACACAAACATAAAATAAAAGAAAAAATGTAAATATAGGAAATGCCAGTGGGAAAAGATGTCTCCTGGCTAGCAGTTTTATAAAGTACATTCACATGCAGTAAACAACAGGCTTTACAACCGATGGCATCTGCTCTCTGGCCTTTCACAGTTTAAAATGAAAGAAGGCCCGTCAGAGTGAATCAAGGCTACGAGAGCAGAAACATCTCATAAAAGAAATAAAACAGTCTGGGACTGACACTCAGTGAATTAGTATCATAGTTAAGAAAAAGTGAAAAACTAGCCCTTCTGGTCCCGTTCCACATCCTGTACCTGGGACCATTTTTACTTGGTTTTACCAAGACAAGCAGCAGACAACTGATACGGAGCACAGCTCTGAAGGGGAAGACGCTCCTTCATTCTCGTGCAAGCTGTAGTTCATCGGGAATCAGGGGCGTTCAGCACCTTTCAGTCTTGGAACCTGACTACAGTTACACAAGAAATACTTCTGTTCCCATTTCTCTTTTTGTTCAATTTACTCTGCAGGTGCTTTGTCAGAACTCATCCTCAGCACGAAACACATCTTTCCCTCCCAGATGATCAAGTCCTTGCAGATACCACCATTTGTGCATTAGTCTATTCCAGATCTATTAAAACAATCACATCCATTTAAATGTTCACGGATAGAAAGAGCTCTCTCCAGAAGAGCTACAGGCCATGTACAATCTCCTCTTAGGCACCTGGAGAGGAATCTGTAATTCTGAGTTACAGACCCCTCTGTACAGAGTTTACTTCACCACAGCAGCCGGCACATTTTAGGGACCCATCTAAGGTAGGCAACGAGGAAATTCCGTCTTCAACCCCAGTCTTTCCCAGGTCTTAAACATCTGTATCAGCTTGGGGTTTAGAGCTCCCCAGTGTGCCATCTTTATACAATAACATAATCACAGGAGGTTTGGAACACCTGTAAATTACCTTTGAGGACACAGGCACCTGATTTTCCTAAATCCTGAATGACTAAACCTTTCTGTAGTTCTCCAGAATAGAACTGCAGGGAGGGGCACATAAATTAGAAAAGACGAGAATGAAAACAGAACACTATTAAACAAGCAATAGTAATACAGGAGAATATTACTTATGCAAGAACTGATAGCACATTAACTCACTCTCTTTGGAATTCTGCAGCAATAAATCACGAGGAAAGATACAACAGATAAGTGGCATTTGTGGGCCAAAAGTCTGAACAATTGAACAAGATTTACCACATCTTTGGAGACACAAACATTTCTGCATATCATATTGTTAAAATTTGCTAAGCAAGGCGGGTAAACCTAGCAGAAAGAGGTATCTGGAGTACTGGGTGTTAAACAATGGCAAGTCTTGAAGTTTATAAACTATACATTTAAAAATAACCTAATTGCAAGCAAAATACGCTTTCCACAAAGTATCAAATCCTGTATTTGTCACTAATAATGAAAAGTATATATCTAATCTTGATTCCATAAAGCATGCTTTCTTTCTGTTAGCAATGGCTATAAAAAAAGATCATGCTAATAAAGGTGGCAAGATTTATTTTTGAGGATGATGATACAAAGATGCTGCTCCAGAAGCAGTTGTAATGTTTACCAAAGGTACCCATAGATTTCACTTTCAGACAGGAAGATTATGACCATGGGAGTCTGGGCTACGATGAAGCATCACTGACAGATGAAGCAATTTCTGCACCAAAGCCCATAAAATCCTGCTCAGACACCTCCTCACTTTCAGAGGGCTGTCTTGATTTACAGGCCTTCTATCATACCCCTGTGCTCCTGCGGGACACAAGGGCTGTTAGCCCTTTCTGTTAAATACACGCCTCACATGCATAAAACAGTGTGACTGTGTAGACACATAAACGGATTGTGAAAATGGCTATAAATTAAGAAATCTTACATCTTTGAAGAGAATCATTCAGGCCTACACTGAAAGCCTACCTTAAGCTTCCTCTTCTTCCTGCTCCTCCCTTCCCCCAAACGAAATGGATCGAACCCAAACCTGTTGTTACCCTACTGCAAGCACCTTATCTGGGCCAACGCTCTGAATGCAGCTTCTTTGCGAAAACTATACCACATCTTTAGGGAATTTCTGCACAAATGTCTTCATCAGGCCACAGTACACCATAAACTAGTGTTTGCATTAAGATACCCATGGGTCCAAATATGTTAAAGGACACAAACATCCATTTCTCAGAAACATACCCGGAGCACCCATCTTTGCCTCACCGTGGTGGGGACTTACACGGAGACCAACAGCGCTCTGTCGCAGAGTGGGCCAGGAGCGGGCTCTGGGCTCTGGCAAGGACCATCTCCTGGGGCAGATCACGAGCTCCACAGACACTCCAGGTTTTCCAGAGCCGGAGGAGAGGCCAGCCTTCAAGCACAGTGCGGTGGGCTGGCCCTGGTAACAGCCAGGCCCACGCGCTCCCTGGCCCCACAGCAGCACCTACTTACAGGGAAGAAAAGGGGAAGAGCCAGAATGAGAAACTTTGTGGGGTGAGATAAAGGCAGGAAGACCACTTACCAGTTACCCTCACAAACAAAAATGGCTCAATCTGGGGAAAATTCTTTTGTTGTCAATGAAAAGAGAGATTTAATTACTGATTGGGGCAGTGGGAGACAAAACGACAAGCACAGAGACAACACCTTTCCCCCTGCTTTCCTGCACCCAGCCTCCCCCATCCCTCCTCACGCACTATGGGGGGCAGATTGCAGCCAGCACACAGCATTTTCTCCCTCCTCACACCTCCCTGCTCTGGCATCGGCCCTCCCTCGGCAGCAGCTCCTGTCAGCAGTGCCTGCTCCAGCACAGGCTCTCCACAGGCCTGGTGAGCACCTCCTCCTCCAGCCTCTGTCCTTTCTCACTCTTTTTCTCTCCTCCTCCTCAGCCTACATGGCATTTTCTGCCCTTTCTTGAAGGCATTTTCCAGAGGCACCACCAGTGTGGCTGAGAGGCTCAGCCATGTCCTGTGGTGGGTCTGCTGGAACCAGGTGTGAGGCACCGGAAACCTGGGGAGAGCATGAGGGTTTGCTATATAAAGCCTCCTCGAAAAGAGATGAGGGAGAACGAAGATGCCAGATTTGCTCTTATTTAAAGGGAGTATCCTTGCCAGTTTCAAGAACCTGCCGTGCAGCCTGGAGAGCCCCAGCCTGCACAGAAGGCAGCAACACAAAAATGAGCTGCTTCATCTGTCACGTCAGGAAGGAGAGGACATGAAAAAAACGCAAAGCATCTTAAGAAAGCTTTAATAAAGTCCTTCCAAATGTATTAGCCCTTCAACAGAGAACGCTTGAGGACTGTGATGGTTTTGAAGTGATACAGCACAGAGCCACCAGGAGTGCACATCCCCACACTGAAAACTGATGCCAAATTGTGCAAATTACGCTGCACCACCCAAGTCTGTGGACATACACAAGATGTGTACTAAATACATCTGCAAAAACTGATCAGGATCAGTTCTGCAGAGTGCAGAAGAGTGGTGCTGGGTTTATCCCTTGTGTTCCATGGCTGCGATAACCCGTACCACGCTATGAGATTTGCCAGTGGAACACAGTGGGACATCTGAACTGCCAATGGGCTAGGCAAGGCTCATCCGCACAACCTCCATTCCCTGCGTGCGGTTGCCCTGTTAACACAGCAATTTCATGTGATCTCTGTCTGCCCCAACTAATGCAATATCTTTAGCCACCAAACTGGACCGGTGTTTCTTTCCCATCAAGATTTCAGAAGCAAGAATCCAGATCTGAGCAATTATCCGCTGAGAAAAAGCAACAGCAAAACTGGAATGCATTAGCCATAAATGAGGCAATTAAGTCCAACCTTTGCTAACCTGGCAGGTCAGTGGTACAAACAGTGTGCCAGGAGTTATTTGGGTCCTATCGATGCCCTTTAAAAAGCCAATTATCAGGAAATGAGCGACTCTGACAGATCACAATACAGCAGCCCTTCGGAAAGGGCTGGGAGGGGGCTCTGGGGCTGGCCCACACGCAGCTTTCCAGCGTAACTGGAAACCTCTCACTGCTCAGAGGAAGGCCAAGGCTCCTTTCAGCTGAAGGTCTGTGGAATTAATTGCAGTGCCTCTTACCAGGAACAGTAGGGCATGTTTTCTTGGATGCTATGTCAACATGTGAATGGGTTTTTAAGAGGCACAAGAAATCACAAAAGCAAAGCAAAAAAAAAAAGAGAGGAGACATAGCAAGGTATATAAATAAGAGCGCCTGCTCTTTCAAAAATGATGGGATGAGATGAAACAAAATCTAACTGAGCTTCAGTTATTTTAAAAAAAAAAAAAAAAAGGGGGCACTGAAACAGCTGTCAGGGCACACACAGAGACCACGGCTCGGTAGGACAGGCGTGTCTGTGTGCACGCACACCCAGGGCAGCGGGAAGGAGGGCCGTGATGCCAGTTTGGCTTTCAGAAACAAATCCCTCATGCGCACACCACTTTAGAAGGAGCAGTGCATGAAATCCCACCCCAGGGACTCCTCCAGGCGACGCTGCTGGCCTCACAGCAGACACCTCAACCAAGGGATTCCAGCCCCAAATATAGATTTGAGATCAATTATTTTGCAGCACACACCGCACTTGCAAACTGTTCTCGAGACCTCCTTGCTGCTTCTGCAGCGGCGCACACGGCTCATCGCATGTGAACAACGTCTGCATTGGGGAGAGCACGGGGCTGCCTGGGGTCAGGAAGCAGTGCACATCAGCACTGCTGACGTGTGCGTGATTTCACGGGCAACGAGAGAGAATATGGAAATCCATAAAGCATCAGCAGAGAGTGAGGAGCCATCAGAAAACATGAGACCATAAAACAGCAAAGTGCAGCAAAATCATTATATGCTTGTCTGTGACACACAGACTGGATGTCTCTAGCTTTGGAAAACAAAACACAACTGCCACAGCACGCAGTGAGGGTAAAATAATGGGAAAAACAGCCACATCCAACAGCTTGGCAGCTATCCCATGCAGCATCTCCCTCAAAAAAAAAAATAATAATAATTAAAAAAAAAGCCCTTCGGAGCCCCCCTCCCTGGCCCAGCAGCTGCCACCCCACCACAGCAGCACTGCGCGCCAGCCCGGAACACAGGTGAGCCCAACAAAGGCATCTCCCAGGGTGCCACGTGTTTAATGAGCTGGGATCTCTTAGCAGAGGTAAATGTACAAATTCTGTATTTATTATAGCTCCCGATATAAGCAACTGAGGTGCACGGACCATTAGTTAAGCCGCTTTTTCAGTTGATTACTCTGTTATCAGAACTCCCTGCGGTGATCTGACTACACAATACCCTATATTTAATGGCAGTAACTGTTGGTGTACCTGACCTGACAATCATAGGGCTTTACAGCTTCTTTTCTAAGAAAACGTCTCCAGAAGAGCTGACCCCTGCTCCTTTCAAAGGACCTCTACACAACGAGCACACCGGGCTCCTCTCAGCAGCACCCGTCGCCTCTTGTTAACTTCCACTCAGCCCGCCGAACGCACGCCTCGCTGACGCTGGGCCCAGCAGCCTGTTTCTTACAAGTGCTTAAATAAAGTCCTGCCAATTCATCTCTGTTCCCACTGCTATTCTTTCCATTCCACTTACCGCTCAGGTCTGTTTTTCCCCCCAGGTACATTATCGCCGCAGTAGCTTCCCTACACCCCGCGCCACCTGTTCCATAACAGCCCGGGTCTCCGTGTTGCCGTTACCATGTGCTGCCTCAGTCCTTCAGGGCCAGCCCTGCACCCATCACAGCCCCAGTGGGTGCCGACATCAACCTGTGATGGGAATAGCATCTGTACAGCATCCAGGGCCCACAGTCGCTGCTCAGCGCCTCTGGAATCAGCACGAGCTCTTGCTCTGGTCTGACCTTTTATCAAGTAGCACAGGATGATAACAACAAGCAAACAAAGCCCTCAGACTACTAACAAGCAGCACCAAAAGGCTAAGAGACATCATTTCAAAACCACCAGAAGATATGGAGCGCACCTAACCCCAGCACTGGCATCACAAGAACTGCAAGCTCAGCAGGGCAGGCCGCATGTTGTGGGTGTCGGGTGCTAAGTCACCTCCTTGTGCCACGTAAGCTTGTCCCACTTCAAGGAACTGGCAGAAGCAGGAAACCTGCGAGGAAGGGGAAAAAGTTCATGCATTTCCCTTGGAAAATAAAAATTGTGTTTGATTCCACCTGTTATGGGTTGGCTCAG